>LR812543.1:39268729-39736229 GCA_903798195.1 Danio kyathit
TGTAGAGCTGCGCATCGATGGATTTGCTCTTCAGTGTTTGGACTCTCAGTAGTGATTATTAACCCACACTGAACTGAGCTAAACTGAACTGAACTTAATCTCTGAAAACTGAACTGACACTGTTTCAATTCACTATAATCTTCCATGTGAAGCTGCTTTGACACAATCTACATTGTATAAGCGCTATACAAATAAAGATGAATTGAATTGAATTCCCCTCACTGGCCAGCAGAGGTCTCTCTCACCGGACTTTTAGCACTACATCCCCCAGAAGCCCCGTACCTGTCTCTGATTACGATACACCTGATTCTGATCACACACACACTTATATAAGCAGCTTGCACGCTCACCTCATTTTTCGGATTGAAGGCAGGCATGCAGCATAACTTTCAGATTGAGGGTGGAAGCACTGTACTGATGCTGTGACACGTTACCTGATAAATTCAAAAGACCGAAGAGTCGTTAAATAGAGACGAAGATTAATTAAATATCACGTTTAACAGCTATAGTGAGACGTGATCCAGCGGTACATCCTTGATAAACTGTCCGACGTACACTGTTCTCTGGAGCTCAGACGAGCGCATGACAGTGTGTGGTCACGTGATGTGTTTTCAGTGGACAGAGGGCTGTTCATAAATGCCAGATGAAAGGCCATTTTAAAACTAAGCTGTATTAGTGTAATGGGTCCCGAGTGTGTATTTTTCACGAGAGGGTTTGCGGCGGGGGCGGGGCGGAGGATCGGCGATGCCGGCTCAGCATCGTGATGTCTAACGGCCATCGGCGATGGACGATGGCATCGTCTATCGGCCCAACCCTACTGGTGATGCACTGAAAAATGGTAAATACAATATAAACATGGTTTACTATTTTGTTTAAAACTTTCTTTTAGTGTTTAAAACACTAAATACTAAAATGAATAAGTTCAGGCATCACAGTTTCATGTTTTGCATAAAATAGTTTGAGCTTTGATAAATGTTACATTTAACAGTGCACTTAAAGTATTATTAAGCTTAAGTGGGCAATAAATAAAAACAAAGGTAATCTAAATGTAGAAATACAAAACAAAAATGCCATGGTCAATTAAAAACCTAATATAAAAATCAATAATAATAGTAATAATATAATAAAAAAACTGTGATATTAAAAGACAACCAAATCCGTGACTAATAATGATAATTTATTCCAACATTTCTGTGGGAAAGACAAAGAATAAAGCACCTATCCTGCTGCAGATGGTGACCAACAGCTCCCCTACTGTTTTGGAGTCATCCACCATTATGGTTTTGATGGTTCCATCCAGCATTTTGATCTTCTGTGGCCTCTGCTTTTTCTTGTACTCCAGAACATCCTGTGCATGATGGGAATAAGTGCTAAAATGAAGCAATGGAAATACAAACTTTTACAACAAAGCCTAATAAGGTGATTTACCCCATTCCGCAGCATGTAGTAATCAAGGGTGCGTCCTGATTCCAACCAGATCCCTTTCCTGGGGTCATCATCGGACAGGAAAAGCCCGTAATCTGATGCTGAAACGATTTTTGCATACTGTAATTAAAGCAACAACACGCTCCTTGGAAGTAACACCAAATCAAAGAGACAAATCCCTGTACAAACATGGATGTTATAAATATAATCTATTATTAAAGGAATGTTCCACTTTTTAGGGTGGGGGGTCCGCTTGTTGAAATACTGTTTCCGGGTCAAAGCCACTACTCATTTCAGTTGAGAAAATATTCGATTATGACCATCATATCACACATTAAAGTGAATTTTATATCAAATGATGATGTATACAACAGTCTCTGGCCTTGCTGCATCACAAATACCAAAATTGTAACAATTTTTAAAAAAAATTATCACTTTCTGGCCATCGGATATTAGGCATGTGTGTATATATATTGCGATCGTGATTTTCGAAAGCATGACATCGCTTTGTAAACGTTTATTATTACAATTTGATGAGTCTCCCTATGGGCTGCACGGTGGCGCAGTGGGTAGCACAATCGCCTAACAGCAAGAAGGTCGCTGGTTCGAGCCTCGCGTTTCTGTGTGGAGTTTGCATGTTCCCTTCCATCCCTACTCCTCCCTCTTTTTCCTTGACAGGGTGGCACAGTGGCCCAGTGGTTAGCACTGTTGCTTCACAGCAAGACTGTCATTGGTTCAAATCCTTACTTGGCCAGTAGATGTTTCTGTGCGGAGTTTACATGTTCTTCCTGTGCTTGCGTGGGTTTCCCCCGGGTTCTCCGGTTTCCCTTCCACAGTCCAAAGACGTGTGACATAGGTGAATTGATCAAACTAAATTGGCTCCATTGATGAGCTCTTAATAAGTAATTCCTAATTGTCATTAGTCATAAAATAAGCGGGGGAGTTCTCGAGACCTACCTGAGCTCAAACTCCCCTCTCGTCTTACAAACGGGAGGGAGGCCTTGAATTAACATAAGAATTGACCGAGGAGATAGGTCTTTAAAAGAAACAAAAATAAATGGCTTTCTAGGAAGCCATAGTTGCAACTCTTGCATTCTCAGAATAAGGTCTTGAATGTTGATATTCAGAATGGGGTGTTGACATTAAGAATAGGGTGTTCAGGTCTAGGTTGGAACCAGGTTGGAAACAAGTTCTGGGTACCTGATTAAGTAGGCTCTAGTGGACAAGTGATTGTTGTTATTTGACTATCATCCTTCAAAATGTTAATTGGGGAGGGGGGGGGGGGGGGGCAGTGTTGAGTGATTATATCTTTTTGGTTTTTGGGTCTTTTAATGGAAAAGTATAAAACTAAAGGAAAACTTGGAGCAATGTTTTGGAACTCTTACCTTGTCCAGTCTGGGGCCTCTGGAACTCTCTCTCTGATAATCCGGCAAGCATCGTACACTGGAGTTGAGGGCTCAAACTGCATTGTCTTGACCACATTGCACTGCCGCACACAAATCTTCAGCGACAGGGCCACCATCGTGACTGCTCCTCAAGTTGGGAGTGCCCACTTGCACACCTGTAGAGACAAAAAGAATAAATAAAAGACGGTCAATGTCTTTCAAACTACCAGTTCTCGTCCATTCTTTCAGGTCCACACGAATACTTCCAAAAATGCTTTAATCTGGATTAAGTAAATGTGAACACAAGTGATTTGCAACCCAGTTCAACTCCAGCACTGATTAATGAAATATGCCTGCCACTGAAGATAAGAGAGAGAGATCAGAGCTTTGTGTAGGCTTACAATATGAGCTCCTTACTGCCAAGAGACATCTGTAATGTAGTTATTAGATTAGTAGAACAGCACTGCCCTTTAAGTACTGAGCGGAGGAAAATACTCCACTGCCGACTGGGTGTTCAGCTTAAGCTCACTCAACCTCTAACAAATATCACATATATGAAATGTAATCTTTGCACAAGAGAGCAGTTTATAATAAACCTGGAAAGTGGTTACAGAAAGACTGAGATCAAGCAGAACAAGTGCCATTATGGAGGTATGATTTGCTCCTACAATACACTTTTGAGAAATCTATAGAGACCAGCATAATTCGTAAGATAACAACCAAGATCAGGTGATATTCCACAAAGAGAAACTGGAACTAGTGTTGCACACATACAAACCGCCACATTTACATACCCTTCTCCCAGTACCACAGATGGGTTCACTCCTGCAAATATGTCTGATAACCCATAACATTTGCAAATATTTATATATGCAGCCAGCTTCCTTGTTTTCCTTCATGACTTGTGTTATTTGCTTAGTTTGATCACTTCAGTTTTTGAGCCCAAACACACCAAACAAACTAGCCTGGCAGATGCTCACCGATGGCCAGACACTGCCCAATAGAGATGTGAACCTACACTGGTCTCACGGTTCGGTTCGGTTACGATTATCATGCCATCGATTCGGTTCAATTCGATATCTCGGTGCATCACGGTGCATTGACGATGCTTTCCATACACAGTTTTATATTTTCTTCACAGCACAGCAATTCTTGTATTAAATGTATAAATATATTTATATACTATTTGTAAAACAATTTTGTCCTTTAATACAAACAGTCAGATATATGAACTGTAATGCAACACGAGCATTTATAGACCATTTTGAAGGATGTAAACAAAAACAATGGTCCTAACGTATTTCCTGTTTTACATTTTTAATTTCCATTGCTTCTGAGAATCCAGAAAGGTCCACATATTGATAAATAGTGTTATGACTACTGATTTAAAGTCAAGTTATGATTGAATTGCCTCTTGTTACAGTTAGGAAATAGATAAATGTCAAGCAGGAAATGTTCATGGGCCAATGACATGACCACATTGAAATGGTATATAGCAAATAAACAAATATAAATATCCCGCTCGCTTTCTAACACTTTTGATTGGTCACGCGCTCAACAGAAAGGGCTGCGATTGGCTCTTACACGTTGGCGCTCTTCACAGATGCACTCATGGGCCACAGTGAGACAGAGAGAGAGAAATGGAGATTACTTTCATTCTCTTAATCGTCGTGAAATAGGGGCTTTTGCTGTAAGTGTCAGTGAAACACTGTCCTGCAAACACACACGCAGTGAAATTGTGCACAGTTTCAGAATTTTTACGTAGTTAGTGTAAATACTCGCGCTCGCGGCTCGCCTCCCTCGCCATAGTAAGCTACGGCGACATATATCGCATGTGAGATAAATGACGTCAGGACATAATAACCGGTTATGATTATTACTGAACCGATACCGAATTGTCCGCGTCTGCATCGCAGTGCACCAAAGAAACGATTCATTTTGACACCCCTACTGCCCAATGACCAACTGTTGACTTGGTGTGTCCTGGTCTTAACATAGATTGAATTTGTACCAGATTTATGTAACAGATCAGACAAATATAGACGATCAGACTTCTACCAGATATTTACTCCTTTGATAAAGCTCAGACATGTATACAAGGTAGGGCTAGGTGTTTCAATCAAGGCAGTTTTCATGCGCAATTTGTCAGTAAAACCGGTTCTAGTAATTCTCCAGCATGCCCTTTTATATGGAGTAAAGTATACAATGCTAAAAAGAACCAATTGAAACGAATTGGTTTAAATTCAAATTCTGTCAATAAGAACATTGAGATAATCGTTGTGCTGTTTGCGTCACTTCTCAATGAACTACTGTAATAAAATCTGTACATGAAATTGCAACATACGACATAACATGTTGTTACTCCAAACTCACCTCAAAACTACAATCGAGTGTTTAAAACTTTCTTCATGGCTATTCAATAGCCGTGTGTTTATTAGTCATGATGAATCAAAGAAAGCAGTTAAATCTTCTTTTTATTGAACAAACCGCTATTTTCCCCAGGGGATTTCCTGGGTTTCTTTGTGTATATTTGGACAGGTTCAAGGGTTTCTGTGATTGCACCCTCTGGCCATCGAAAGAGATTTACTATAAATCACTAGTGGTGGTTAGCGTTGTCACAATACTGGAATTCAGTACCAATAGATACTTACATTTAAAAAAAACCGTCTATTTCCCGCTAACATTTCATCGCTATTGAGCACATTCTTAAGCACCGCTTATCTGCCATTGGGTTCACATGCTCAACAGAAATTACTATAATTGGCAGTGAAGGTCATCAGTTCACCGAACTCACGGCTGTTTACCGGGATGTGATTACAGTCAGTAAACATTGACCTTCACGGCCGATCACAGTCATTTCTGTTGCAAATCAGCAGTGTTTAAGAACATGCTCAATAGCGCTCAAATGTTAGCAGGAAATTGACGTTTTTTGAAATGTCAGTATCGATTTTTACCGAATTCCAGTATCGTGCAGATTGAGGCTTCGTGAAACACTGAAACAGTTGAAGCAAATGTGTCGAGGCTTCAAAACTTTTTAAAACCCTTTCTACAGTGACACCTAGTGGTAATTTTGCTCTGAAACAACTTCAACAAAGAAACAATTAAACAAATTGAGGAATTATACCCAACGTTGTATAGTCACAACATCAAGTTGATAGGGTTTGAGATAATGGGCTTGAATTCAGGATAAAGCAACTATGGTCATTTGAAGTTGCTTTGTTTATTGCTCATTCATTCATTCATTCATTTTCTTGTCGGCTTAGTCCCTTTATTAATCTGGGGTCGCCACAGCGGAATCAACCGCCAACTTATCCTGCACGATTTTACGCAGCGGATGCCCTTCCAGCCGCAACCCATCTCTGGGAAACATCCACACACTCATTCACACACATACACTGCGGACAATTTAGCCTACCCAATTCACCTGTACCGCATGTCTTTGGACTGTGGGGGAAACCGGAGCACCCAGTTGCATGTTCACCCACGCAGGGAGAACATGCAAACTCCACACAGAAACGCCAACTGACCCAGCCCAGCCGAGGTTCGAACCTGCGACCAAGCGACGTTCTTGCTGTGAGGCAACACCACTACCTACTGCGCCACTGCGTCGCCTCTTGTTTATTGCTCTGTTTTTGTAATTTGTTTTGTTTTAACATTGGTCTGACATTTGAATGAACTCTTTGTGAATAAATATCTGTTGTCTCAGTCATTAAAAAAAGTCAACATTAATAATATACATTAAGTCACAAGTTCTGAATGCTTGTACATGCTTGGATTCGAACTTGAGATGCTGCGAGCTATCTCCACACATGGTCAACTAGTGTTTTGTTTCTGACCCAGTCAATTAAATGCAGATCTGCCAAGTCTCGAAATGCTTGTGAAATTAACGATCCTTTGAATCGTTTAAGTTACATGACCTAGGTGTTTCGAAACGCTTCGAAGTGGTGTTTTGAAACATGTCTGGTTCGGGATCTCGACACCGTGTTGAAACGTCAGTTTTGCGTCAGCCATTTCTACAAATCACACCTTGCTTCCTTGAGAAGACCTGCACAACAAGCACAGCTTTGCTCAATTGCATTTGCGATTTCAATTCGATTAATCGCCCAGACCTAATACAAGGTTAAACATTGTGAAAGAATCCAATAAAGATCCTATAGATGAGGCACTTGCCCTTGAAAAAGTACTCAAAAATCAGCTTCAAACTAAGACTCTTTCAGCCAAATCAGCCATTCTGAACAGCCAGGAATCTGCCAGACAGTCCAGCTCGAGAGATTGAGAGTCGAATATGAAGTGAGATGTGTCTGTCTGATTGTATCTCACAGGGCCAGGAATACTTCAACAGAAGACAGAGAGGACTAATCTTTTTTTGATAATGGACTTGTGAACGAACTCCACATTGTCTACTCAGTCACCAAACACACACCCACAATAGCTCTGTATAGTCCTTTCATTCCTAGCAGGGTGCACAGGGGACACGTAGAGGTATTGTGGACCAGATGAGAAGTCCCGCAGAGACCCCACACACATATACTCTTGCGACCAGTATTAACACTCGCTAATTGCCACATGTGAGTAATAATTGGCTTAAAGGTGCTGTATGTAAGTTTTTGACTCTTCTAAAGCATAAAAATACCATAATATGTGTGCAGATATTTAAGAAACATCCCAAGTGAACATACTTGTTTAACTGAAAAACAATGCTGAAGTCAGATATTCTGCTTTGAAAATGGGTTTTCCGTGCCGGAACTCTGTCTGTGTTTAGATAAATTTCATATGCACGATGCCAGTTTAGCCAATTATATGTCAGCACCCTGGGTTGCCTTGTTGGAAAACAGTGTATTTCATTCATTCATTCAGTAAGACTCTTGAAAGCATGCGTCCGTGACCAAAAGGAACAGTATGGGAGACAGATGCAGTTCCACATGAGGTTATTAATTAGCAAATTACATAAATATTACGAAAGTAAGCATTAGGTGAGCAGGTTACATTGTAACCGCGTGTCCTAACAACACGCTGTGACGAGAGAGGCAGTGACCAGCTATTTGGCTGTTTGCACCAGACGAAACACGACAGAAATGTAAATACAGCCTTTCAGAAGCACAGAATATGCACTCGCTCACGAAACGGTAAGGTTTAGAATCTATTTAATACATGTTAACCCACTTTAACATCAATGTAGATGCTGAATCACTCATATGTGTTTAGTTCTAAAGTTCAATTTCAGACGGTTTATTGTATTTTCAAGATCTGAGGTGAACTTTCTGCTTTCAGTATATGGCAACAAATGCCATGTAAAATGCATTCAAACTCGCATTGTTAGCATTTAGCACAGAATAAAGCACACAAGGCTTACCTGAGGTGATCTAGCTGTCATAGGTTTTTGTTGTTCAGCTGTGAGAAATAGAAGCCATTTCTAATATATCAATTCGAGGTGTTGGTTAGGACAAAAACTCCGTTAAATATGGAAAATATTCCCTCTATCGCGTGTCGTTGCTTTTATTTAGAACACAGTTTAAATCACTCGCTCCTGTACACAATCTGGCATCCTAGCGTACTTTTATTATGATCCAGGAGTGCAATACCTAGTTCAACCACTGGGTGTCAAACTTACATACTGCACCTTTAAGTGAGGTCAATTGTCACACTTCACCAATGGAGTGGTGCGCAAAGTGCACTTACAGGCAAGTATAAATCTCATATGACACAAAGTATGAGAGTTGGAGAAACAGAAACCCTGCGAGATAGCCAACAAAGAGAAGTACCACCTGCCCCCTTTAATCTCTTGTCTACAACCTCCCAGAAGCCCTACACCGAGCGCTCCTATTTCTCTTTCTGGCTCTGCGTGACAGAGACTGCAAAATACCTCTCATTTCTTACCAAACCTCCAGCCAGGCTCAAAGCATTCCACCTCTCACACCGCTCGGCCCCTAAACAGCATGTGATTCTCTACATGAACTAATAATTGAATCCCGAGGGACACTGAGAAAGCAAGAATTACCACAGTAATGCAAGAAGGAAACCAAAGCTCAAGTAAGAACTGTGCACTTCTGAACATTTTCTCAACTCGTTGTGATGGAAAACATTGGGTTTAACGTTCATCTATTATTCTATTTTAAAAGTCCCTCATTTTGGTTTGGAGATCTCCTATAGTAGGTTTGCAGCCATCCAAGTTATTTCCACATTATATACATTGCAGCATCAGCAATTCCTTTGCATTGACTTTAAAGGTTGGTTTAAGCATCTGGTACTCTGCTCTGATTGGTCAGATGGCCCAGTCTGTTGTGATTGGTTTTCAGCTAAAATATGAATCTAATCAGACAATCTAAAGAGCCAAACATATTTGAAGGTAAGCTCTGGAAGCTTCCTTAGTACCTTTAAACACAGTAGCCATGTTTCCATCCAAAGATGCAAATGATGCAAGGGATATACAAAACTTTCTTGTTATACATCCTGGAATTTATTTGGTAAATGTGTTTCTATCGTAGTTTATGCACATTTTCTCTTATTGAATAAAACGTTTATCCTACTCAAGGCTGGTTTGTACTTCCTGCTTCGATTGATCACCATGACCCATGGCGCATGCCTTGCGCATTGCCGTGCATTTATACTTCTGCGTGCTGTTTGTGTTCCTCTGCAATAACACTTCTGAAATGCTAGCTAGCAGTAGGTGTTTATGTTTCTCTGTGTCTCAAGTTTCTTCGTGGGAGATGTTTTTTTTTTAACGCTACCCTAATGTACAAGCAGCTAAAACTCGCTCATCCTAAGGTATGAACCGGTGGATGTGCAACAACTTTAATCATAAGGTAAACACGAAACAAAAGTTTCCACCTGGAGCTCCTTCACGGGACTCGACACTTGTAAACACTCGCTCCATCAGGTTCACATGGCTCTCGGTTCCGCCCACATTCGTCAGCGCTACCAATCACAGAGCTTGCACTACGTGTCATGCAGTGACATTTTTTGATAGATGCTATGCCGGAGGCTGTGCCAAAGCATATGTGTGTGCTTGACACAGAAGTATAAATCACCCTTCAGCAGGGCTTAATTTGTGCAACAAGCCGGATCCGGGACCTCTGAAATCTGATCCAGCACCTCATTTTACCGATCCTCCTCCTCACATGCACCACCCACCAATCCCCCACCTACGCTCTTCACTTTCGTACATGACAACTAAATACTCCACCCCCCCTCTTTCAACGACAATTCACAATTCACGACAACCCCCCCCCCCCCCCACCCACCCATTCACTTTCGACACCACACCCCCACCCCTGCTCTTCACTTTCGTCCGCGACACCTCTCCCTCCTCTTGTAACATGCCGGATCCATTACCCCGATCTGTTACAGGACCTTGCAATTTACAAAACAACCCTTCGGTTGTGTATTTTCTAAATGTATGCCCATCTTGGCATTTCCATTATGCATTTTTTATGCAATATTCCATAATGTGAATAGAAATAGGTGGATGGAAACATATCTAATGATAGGAGCCTAAACACCGACACTGATTTTGTGCTCATCTTTTCAAAATGTCTGTACGTTGAATTGCAGTTGCTAAGCCATTGCTAGATAGTTTCTAGGATGTTCTCTGTGAATCTCAATTGGTTACTTGCTGTTCCAACTTCAGGTTATTTATTAAAGACATTTTGAACTGCAGATAAGGCTTGAGGACCAGGATCATCATACTTCAGGAAAGAAAATTGTAAGCCTACAGATTCCATGCATATCTTTAAGAATGATAAACAGCAGAGATATGTGATCTGCCGTCTGCATTGGAGAAGTAAAAGAAACAGAACTTAACCTCTTTCCACCCCCTGGGATTGATTTAATTATAGAGACTAAAGGTGGTGGAGAAATTGTCAAAAGGGTGAGGTAAACAGCTGTTTATATAACCGATGATATGGTACAATAAAATAAAAAATCTTAATTCAATTACATTTTTAAAAATTGATTTTCCTAGCTCTGTTTTAAACTCGGTGACCCTCGCAGAAAGTTCAACAACAAGATCAGCTAATTAGCCAGTCCTGCCTTGGCAACAGACATAAAATCTGATGTGAGCTTTCTGGGCATCGTCTGCTTTTAACGTTGGCTTTAAAGTGCCTCTCGAGGGCATGCTCTCTAAACAGAGCCAGGGCCTCCCCAAAAGAGTGCCCACATTAAGTTATGCTGTTGTGTTTTATAAAAAGAGAGCAAGAAGTTTCCGGATGCAGACAAAAAGATGCATGAAAGCATGCTTCTGGATGCAGTCGTAAAAACGGGCAATTCAATTGAGCTGAGGGAGGAGATGGGGGCCATCTGGAAGGGATTGCAATACGGTGATTTGCAGTAATAACAAAAGCAAAGAGCAGAGCCCCAGAGGCCGCTGGTCCTGAATTCATTAAGGACTGTGTGTGATCGGAAGGAGAGTGAACTAAGTTGTCAGGTTGAGAAGGAAACAAACTTCAAGACTCGGATAGAGGTATACATGTAGCAGCCGTAGTGTACATTTAAATGAAACACTTTTTTTTTTCTTAACATTTTTGTCATCAATAAAATGGCAAAAAGAAATGCTGTACTATGCATGCCAGGCCAGTAGATGGCGATGTCACTAGTATCTTAAGCACAACAAAAACAGCGCATTCCATTTGGAAGGGCTCATCCCTCTGCCCTTTTCCCTTCGAAGGGTTTACCTTGCAGAGTGACGGTTTCGTAGGGATTAGGGATCGGCCATTTAGAATGGAACACACTGTTCGACACCAAACAACTTCCCTGCACAAAGGATGATGGGGGCCCACAGTTGCACCCTTCGAAATCTTTCATTCCAAAGGGCCCTTCAAAGTGGCCAGTTTTGAGCACTTTAGTTTGGAATGACACTTCAATATGGCAGCCATGATTGTTTCAGAGGGCAATATATCCCATTTGGAATGCACCAACAGAGTCCTGTAGTTCAGTGGTTCCTAATTCCAGTCCTCGGGACCCCTCGTCCTGCACATTTTGTATGTCTTCCTTACTTAACACACCTGATTCAGATCATCAGCTTATTAACAGAGAGATTCATGAACTGATCCTTGTGTGTCAAATAAAATAGACATACAAAACGTGCAGGGCAGGGGGCCTGAGGACCGAAATTGGGAATCCACTGCTGTAGTCTACCATTGTTGTTTTGGTTAAGTACAAGTGTGCCGCACGCCTGCTCTTGAGTGAAGGTCTCGGCCGTTAGATCGCCCCCTGGGGGCTGGCTGGAGTACAAGTCATAAAGCCCGCCTCCTCCGTGTTAATGAAGGAGACATGAGACCAAATAAAAAAAATTATTACACTTGCAATAAAATGTTCCGAAAGATGGTTCTGGTCAGTTAAGGCACTGGTTATCGTGCTGATATAGGCGCAGATCTTCATTTTTGTAAAGAGTACGTTTTGAGCAGTAATTTAATGCTGGGCGTGTCATCGTGATTGACAGCTGTGATTGACAGTTTCTCAAAGCAGACGTCGGAGCTTCGGTAGGAGACTGAAGTGTTGTTATTCGATTTCTGTGTTATTTTACCATAATAAAACGAGTTGCTCAGCAGTAAACGATAGTTTCTGACATACAGGATCTGGTGGAACACTGTTTATTCGGTAGGTCAGGGCTTTATCGGTTTGTTGATACACGCCTAACCACCCAGATAGCAAAATACACTCGGGCCAGTTCCGGCTAGACTCTCGCCTGCCGGAGACTTACCCCTCGGCCCGACTCCGTCTGCTGTACCTACTCGCCCACATTACTCGCGGGCCGATCCGGCTCTGATGCGGCAGCATCGGCTCGCTAACGGCCGCCGCATCTGGCCCGATTGACTCAGGCAGTCAGTCCATAATCATCCGGTCAGATGCGGCGGCCGTTAGCGAGCCGACGCTGCCGGATCAGCCCGCGAGTAATGTGCGCTGCGGCCCGGAGCTGGCGCGATTGAATCTTCATTATATAAACCTCAACTTTGTTAACGTTATTACAACCATTTGTGTTGATAAAACAGCAAACGAAGGCTCCTATGTAAACGCAAAGTGTATTAGCATTAGCAAGCCTTTGTTATGGCGCAGACACCGGCGGTCAAGTGAGAAGTTCGGGGGGCGTGGTTGATTTGATGTACAAGCGTTTGGTTGGAAGTTCGATTCCGCAGCTCCTCCTCTGGCTCCATCAGGCAGTCCTACTGCGCATGCCCAGGCTCCAATTTCAGCAGTCTTTTGCAACAGTTTGTGCCCGTCACGAGGCGTTTTTTCCTTCACAGCGTTTAATGGAAAATTGCGCTGCCGCGTCGTCCATATTTTATACAGTCATTGGTTAAGTACTTGCGAATACTTTAAGAATGAGCTTATATTCTTGAATGATCTCAGCATTTTCCAAAAAAAAAAAAATGACATCTTTTTGAAAAATGTAGAGACTTCGACCAGAGAGCAGAAAATAAATAGTAATGGTGGGAGTAAAGACAAGCCAAGAAAATTACTTCAGGTCTTCAGTCACTTGTAATGTTTTAAAGTCTAAATGTTTACACCTTTAAATACTTGTGTTACGTTTCACGTATGTTTTCTGGTGTTTTGTGTTTGTTTTCTGCTTCGATTTCTCATCTCTCTTCCATTGTGTACTCTGTCCTGTCCTAGGTGTGCAACCATTGGTCGAGAAGACTGTCAATCACCATTATGACGCACTCTGCGCACCAATCAGGAGGGTGCGCATATAAGGGATATGGGGCTTGCGCTGTTGAGCAGGAGTGCTTGACTCACCACCAAACTCCTCACTTGTGTTGACCAGCCTGTTCATTTGTATTTGTATTATTTTTGTTGCTGTTGTTGTCAAGTTCGTCTCTCGTTTAAGTGCTTTCTTTTAGATAAGTGTGTGCAGCTCAATTTATTATTCATTATTAGAAAGTCGAATGATCTTTATGAGAATTGGATTATCAGATAGTTTCTTGTTTTGCTAATGGCTAACAGTGTGTACTTTACGAGAACTCTAGTAATTTTGAGCAACATAGTTTTTTCCGTTAGTTAGTTTATGGAGGAGTTGCCACATTTGTAATTATGTTTTGGAATAGTTAAGAAGATTAGTTAGGCGTCGCATACGCTGAAGGTTACGGTTTTGGTTCCGCATTTTTCTTTGGTTAGTTAGTTTAGTGCAGGGGTCACCAATCTCGGTCCAGGAGGGCCGGTGTCCCTGCTGGGTTTAGCTCTAACTTGCCTCAACACACCTGCCTGGGTGTTTCAAGTATACCTTGTAAGATCTTGATTAGCTTGTTCAGGTGTGTTTGATTAGGGTTGGAGCTAAAATCTGCAGGACACCGGCCCTCCAGGAACAAGTTTGGTGACCCCTGGTTTAGTGGGTTGGGGTTTTGTTATATCTATTTCTTTGTTTTGGCAACACTCCTGTTTATTGTTTTGTTTAATTTGGTTCTTTAAAATTACATTCTAAATTCATATATTCATTGTTTGATATTCTTTGTTTAATAATTTGTTATTTGTGTTTCACATATCGATTTGTTGCGTTTTCTCATTTTCACCCAGCACCAGTAGAGATCACTTACTTAATGTTACGTCTCATCAAACATAACACTTTATCATGTAACAACTTGTTTTAGACTCAATTAGATAAATATCACTAAACCACATGTCCATATTTAATCCAACTTTGGGATACAACAACCCAGCATTTTTTAGGGTGTAGATAAGTTGTTTGTTTTTTTTAACAAAAAAACTACAAACAAATTCTCTACACTATAAAAATGTTGTTGTAACCCAAAATTGGGTTAAATATGGACATGGACAAATATGGAATTCTTTCAATTAAATTGAAATGACACTTTTTAACCTAACGGTTGGTTTTGTCTATATGTGACCCAATATAGGGTTACAACAACCCAGCATTTTTTTAGGGTGCAGAGAAATTGTATATATATATATATATATATATATATATATATATATATATATATATATATATATATATATATATATATATATATAAAAAATAATATGAATTAATTATTAATTAATAATATATTGTATATTATATTATTACTCAACATCACATAACACATATTTTCCCAGTATTCTGAAGCCCTATTAAATATCTCCCAGGTTCTCAGGCTACTTCAATAAAAAAAATTTTTTTTACCAAGCACACCTCAACTCCAGAAAACTGCTTAAAGACATTGAATCAGATTGGAACTGCTAAAAGCCTGCAAAAATTGATCAGGCATTTGTGTGTACAATGTGCATTAAACACTGATTGACTAGCTCTGCAATGTTAGCCTGCACAAAAGTGTCTTCTAATAATCCTAAACCATTCAGGGGTGCGTTTCCCAAACAACGACGTAACTCGCGGCTGAACTATCATAGTGCGATGCCTCGTTTGGCAAAAGAACTATGTAGTGATGAGTGTTTCCCAAAACTCGTAGTTTCTCTGATCCATCGCTTGAACTACGTTAGTTAGGACGCAAAACGCCCATAATGATGCCGCTTTTTTTTCTAAACGGGGTGGAGTAACTTCTTCAGAGAACAGCCCCATCATTTCTTTGTGCAAATTATATTGTTTTACACAAACACACATTTAAAATAAAATCCAATATTAGTTTTGGTAAAAACATGCACTCGCTTTCCATATTAATTCAAATATATGTAAATGGAACATATAGGGCCTGTGTTTGCTTTACTAATATTATTGAGAAGTTGAACATTACATATTCTATTCTAAAACATAAAATCACTTACAAAAGCTAACACTATTCTACTATCAAATATAAATCATATAAATAAATAAATAATGAGGCGATTTATTATAAATATATATACTTTAATAATAATATTAATAATATTAATGATGATGATGATGATTATTATTATTATGATTATTATTATTTAGGATATTGTTTATTTATTAAAAAATAAAATACAATTTCACATGCAATCCACAGCAGAAAGTTCTAACCAACAGACCCATGTCATATACAGCAAAGATACTTAATAAATAACCCACTATATAATAAAATAATTAACGTATGCTATGTTTTTTATTTTCACAAGCTTTGGAGACGTACTGTAACATAATTTCCGCTTTTAAATATACCTATAGCTTTCGCCATGAGGCTGTGTTCAAAATGATATCAATGTTTTCAAAGTGCACTGCGAAGGGAGCACAATTGTAAACATGAAGATCGCTAAAACTGAACTGTAAATACTTTGAAAGCAAATTACACCTAAGAGAGATGACCTTAATGCTTTTTTATAATTCCAACTTTGAATGTTAGAATGTTCTAAATGAATAGGGCATAGGGGGATAAGTGGGAATAGAACACAGCCAGGAACTATGCTTTTAACTACAGCTCCAGAGGTGTCGTTTCAAGAGCTCAAGTTTGCGACGCAGTTTGCGAATGTTCGTTGGAGCGATGGATTTGGGAAACAGCAAATCAAAGAACTATGTTTGTAACGACGGAACTTGCGACCTTAGTTGGCTAACGATGGTTTTGGGAAACGCACCCTAGAATGTGTTGCTATGAGCATAGTATTTACTACACACAGATACTACTACTCATGTGATTGTTTTTTTAATTCTTACGAACATCCTTAAAGGTGCTGTATGTAAGTTTTTGACTCTTCTAAAGCATAAAAATACAATAATATGTGTGCAGATATTTAAGAAACATCCCAAGTGAACATACTTGTTTAACTGACAAACAATGCTGAAGTCAGATATTCTGCTTTGAAAATGTTTTTTTCCGTGCCGGAACGATGTCTTTGTTTAGGTAATTTTCACATGCACATGCCAGTTTAGCCAATTATAATTCAGCACCCCGGGTTGCCTTGTTGGAAAACAGCATATTTCATTCATTCATTCATTCAGAAAGACTCTGAAAGCATGCGTCCATGAGCGAAATGCTACAGTGTAGTGGAAAGTATCAGATGTCAAAATGAGACAGATTCAGTTCCACATGACATTAATTAGCAAATGACATAAATATTAGGAACGTGAGCAGGTTACATCGCGTGTCCTAACAACACGCTGTGACGAGATTGTTATGAGTGATGAGCCATTTGGCTGTTTGCACCACAAAACACGGCAGAAATTTAAATACAGCCTTTCAGAAGCACAGAATATGCACTCACTCACAAAACGGTAAGGTTTAGAATCTATTTAATACATGTTAACCCTCTTTAACATCATTAAAGGTGAAGTGAACTTTCTGCTTTCAGTATATGGTAATACACGTCATGTAAAATGCATTCAAACTCGCATTGTTAGCATTTAGCACTGAATAAAGCACACGAGGCTTACCTGAGGTGATCTGTCATAGGTTTCTGTTGTTCAGCTGTGAGAAATAGAAGCCACTTCTAATAAATCAATTCGAGGTGTTGGTTAGAACCAAAACTCCTTTTAATATGGAGAATATTCCCTCAATCGCGTGTCGTTGCTTTTATTTAGAACACAGTTTAAAATCCCTCAAACTGGCAACCCGGCGTACCTTTATTATGATTCAGGACTGCAATACCTAGTTCAACCACTGGGTGTCAAACTTACATACTGCACCTTTAATGTGTTTAATAGTGGTATCACCAGATGTCCAAATAACCCCACCTTCTTTTAAAAAAAAGGCAGTGAGTCACAAACTTCTGTATTCTCTAATAACCACACTGTGCGAATTATGTGTCTATGTACACTCCCAAACCATTTTCTCATGCCCCAGTTGGTATGAGAGTCAGGCCCCGTAGTGCAACAATCTGGAAGCGTTTGTGCTCGGAACCGGAGCAAGAATTCAGTATAGCTTTGGAAGACGGACTCAAAAACCTCCAGCTGTGATTTGTAAACACCACCGGCCAGCTGCTTGCAATGAGAGGCCAGGATGGATGCGTTAAACAAGGCCTATCTTTGTGAGACTTACTTTTACTATAAACATTGGCATCGCAACAAAGGGAGGGCGATATCAAAGGTAATGTTGACAAAAGTCGGGTGAATGAAGGGATGATCATAGGTCTTGCTCTTCTAGATCACATTTTTGTCGAATCAAAACACGTCGTCCATTTAAGGGTTGGACTGAATGAACTTTAGCCTGGAAAGGCAAACAGGATATTTTGAGGGAGACGGAGATAAGGAAGGACATGAGGGCAATCTACAGCATGCTCTCTCTCTCAAACACAAGAGCTTCGCATCACAGTGATCATCCGCTTTATATAGGTGCTCTGGTATGCATTAGATATACATTGCATGTGGAAAGGATTCATAGCGCTTCACTTTTTCCACATTTTTTTGTTACAACCTTATTCCAAAATGGATTAAATTCATTTATTTTCTCAAAATTCTACCGACAATACCCCATAATGACAATGTGAAAAAAGATTTTAAAAAATGTATTAAAAATAAGTATTCACAGCCTTTGCTCAATATTTTGTTGATTCACCTTTGGCAGCAATTACAGCCTCAAGTCTTTTTGAATATGACGCCACAAGCTTGGCACACCTGTCTTTAGGAATTGTTGCCCATTCCTCTTTGCAGTACCTCTCAAGCTCTATCAGGTTAGATGGGAAGCGACAGTGTACAGCCATTTTCAGATCTCTCCAGAGATGTTCAATAGGATTTAGGTCTGGGCTCTGGCTGAGCCACTCAAGGACATTCACCAAGTTGTTGTGAAGTCACTCCATTGATATTTTGGCGGTGTGCTTTGGGTCATTGTGCTGCTGGAAGATGAACCGTTGCCCCGGTCGATGGTCAAGAGCACTCTGAAGCAGGTTTTCATTCAGGATGTCTCTGCACATTGCTGCATTCATCTTTCCCTCTATCCTGACTAGTCTTCCAGTTCCTGCTGCTGAAAAACATCCCCACAGCATGATGCTGCCACTGCCATGCTTCACTGTAGGGATGGTATTAGCCTGGTGATGACGTACGTTCTGCAAACGTAACGCCTGGCATTCACTCCAAAGAGTTCAGTTTTAGTCTCATCAGATCAGAGTATTTTATTTCTTATGGTCTGAGAGTCCTTCAGATGCCTTTTGGCAAATTCCAGGTGGGAAGTGGCTTCCGTCTGGCCACTCTACCATACAGGCCTGATTGGTGGATTGCTGCATAGATGGTTGTCCTTCTGTAAGGTTCTCCTCTCTCCACAGAAGAACGCTGGAGCTCAGACAGAGTGACCATCAGGTTATTGATCACCTCGCTGACTAAGGCCCTTCTCCCCTGATCACTCAGCTTAGATGGCCGGCCAGCTCTAGGAAGAGTCCTGGTGGTCCCAGACATCTTCCACTTACTTAAAGCAGAATTTTTTCTGCAACCTTCCCCAGCATTGTGCATTGAGACAATCCTGTCTCAGAGGTCTACAGACAATTCCTTTGTCTTCATGCTTGGTTTGTGCTTTGACATGCACTGTCAACCCTAGGGGTGTGAACCTACACTGGTCTCACTGTTCGGTTACGATTATCATGCCATCAATTCGGTTCAATTCGATATCTCGGTGCATCACGGTGCATTGACGATGCTTTCCATACATAATTAGATTTTTTTCTTTACAACACAAGAATTTTTTTTTATTAAAATCTATAAATATGTTTATATTTATATATTACTTGTAAAACAATTTTGTCCTTTAATACAAGCAGTCAGATATATGAACTGTACCTTTAATTTTACCTGGTCAAAAAAAACACTCTTTGTGAATGAAAACTCCAATACATGCACAGAAGACAGCACGAGCATTCATAACAAATAAACTAATGTAAATATTATTGCTTTTTGAGCGCTGGCAGGATCTTACACCACTATGATTGGTCATTGTCTTCACCCGCTCAACAGAAAGGGCTGCGCTTGGCTTTAGAAACGAAAGCGCTGTTCACCCATGAGTGACGCGGGCAAAACAGCCGCGGGTCAGTCTATATGCGCATAATACGCGGTTATCAGGTAATCCGTAATAGAATAAATACAATACAATAAACTCGCACCATAGGCACGCTTGTGTCTCGATCCACAAACAGTCGAGAGGAGGGAAATTTAACTCACGAACATGCCAACGGCGGGTCAAATGCCCAAAGTGTGTGTGTGTGTGTGTGTGTCTGTGTGTGGGAGAGAGAGAGTGAGTTAGAGTTTTACAGCATTTCTCCCTAGTAGTGAAATAGGGGCTCGTGCTTTACCATTCCTCAGTGTCAGTGAAAGATCTGCTTTTTAAGTAGTAGGAGTGTTTTATTTAGCCTACTCACCCTCGCCTCCTTCGCCATAGTATTCTACCACGACATCGCGCATAGGGGATGACGTCAGTGCGTAATAACCGGTTATGATCTATTACTGAACCGATATCGAATTGTCCCCATCTGCATCGCGGTGCACCGAAAAAACGATTAATTTTGACACCCCTAATATATATGTATATTATTTGTTTATACATTTTACATGTGAATGTTAACCAACATCAGAGAACTTTAAATATGCAAATGTGTTGTTAAATAAACTAAATTTCAATCACAATTCTATATATATTAACAATCATGTCGGAGAATGGTCGGAGTCTTTTTTACTGTGAAGCATTTCTCAGCCAAATCTGAAGTACTGATTATTACCAAAACAAACTACTACTTCTTCTTCCCAACAGAACCATTGCCAATGGAAACATTACCCAAAAGAAGCCTAATAGTTAGTAATGGAATCAGAAGGGTTGTTTGTGTACTTCAAAGCATAAGAGAGGAGTTTCACCCCTGAATCCCGGCTGTTTGGGATTGAATGATAATGGAGTGGTATTGGGGAGCTGGAGTGTGTTTTTTTTTTTTTTGAGTTAGTGGGACTCCTAACCCTGTGAGGCGTGGTTAAGCACTACACACACACATACTGTGGCCATGACAACCAGTGCGGGTGGGTGTATGAGTACATGCAGCTGTTCGGGTGGAGATGAGATCTTCTCTTCCTCTCTCGCGCTCTTCGCTCTGTGTGTCTCTGTAATAAGATAAGGAGGGGTTCTGGATGTATTATGTATTCTTAGGCTTAATGAATCCTCTCACTCAGTATTCTCCCACTGTATGTCTTGGGATCACAACCTAACGCTAATTAACTAGAAATTTCACTTCGAAGGGCATGAAGCTGCTTTTGGCATTGATGTCACAAGTGTGCTTTTTGTGGGTATAGGGGTAATTTCGGATATAGCCCTCGTTTACTCTATTGGAAACTCTAGTAAGTATGTTAAAAGTGTTAGTTAAACACACACAAATCATTTAGGCCTACTCATCCTTATTTTTCCGCCTAATAATTAAAATCAATTCGGTTCCATTTTGGTGGCACGGTAGCTTAGTGGTTAGCAAGGTCGCCTTACAGCAAGAAGGTCACTGATTCGAGTCCTGGCTGGGCCAGTTGGCATTTCTGTGTGGAGTTTGGATGTTCTGCTCATGTTGGCGTGGGTTTCCTCCGGGTGTTCCAGTTGCCCCCACAGTCCAAAGACTACACGCTATAAGTGAATTGGATAAGCTAAATTGACCATAGTGTATGTCTGTGTGTGTGTGAATGCTAGAGTGTATGGGTGTTTCCCACTGGATTGCGGCTAGAAGGGCATCCACTGTGTAAAACATATGCTGGAATAGTTGAGAAAGGTATAAACGGAGGACGGAGACAACTCCAAGTGGGATTTGAGCTCCAAATGGGTGGGCCTTGAGCTCCAAGTAGGCTGTACAAACCTGGAGTTTTTATCTATTTAATGTCTAGTGCATGACTCAGAGTCCAATATGTGCTTTATGAATGTCTACCCCAACCTTAAACCCAATCTCACATTAACCTGTTGTGTTTTATTAACAACTACACCTACCCCAACCCTAAAACCCAACCTCACAGTAACCGGATGAGTTGTATTAATGTCTACTGTACCTACACCACCTAAACCCAACCTACATGTGGCGTAAGTCCCTCCCACTTGGAGGTCATGCAACCTATTGTGGTGTAATCCCTCCCTTTTGGAGGTCTCCGTGCTGCAGCGATACCTACATGGAATAGTTCATTCTAATGTGGCAACCTCTGATAAATCAGAGACTAAGCCGAAGGAAAATGAATGAATGAAATGAATGGTTCAGCTTTTTTGGACCCCATTTTTATTGTTGCCTTTCACAGAAAGGAAAGTAATGTTTGAACTAACATTGGAATGAGGGTGAACAACAGGACCATGTGCTCACAGTGCACTATAATCTACTGATAAAAGCTTCTAGAAAATGATAAACTAGTAGATGGTGTATGGGTGTGTGAGGGCATGCTTCTATTTGTGATTCTTGTGAGCATCTGTATTTAGGCGTGTTGTTTTCCGACCCCGCCTGACTATTTGCTACTCTGCCCCCGTGCTTGTTAGGAAAATCATGTCTCTGTAGACTTTCAACTTGATCACAAGGAGTCAACGTAAATCAGACTAACTCTCGCAGGAGCCTCTGGAGACGAGGACGGCTGCGGAAAAGCCTGATCTCAGTGTTACTCTGTTTGGAAGTGCTGGAGGCCAGTGTGAACAAGGCAAACACATGATATTGTTAAGACATTGATTAGTTTGCATGATCCAATGAGCTTCAAAGAGAACAAATTGCCATATGGTTGAAGGGGAAATTTGGTGGTGATTGTAAAATGAGAGATAGATATGGAGTGGGAAAGCGAGAGAGAGAGAGAGAGCTAGTGGTGGTTGTTCTACATTGTGAGGTATTTTTAGCGTCTGAAGAACCTCTTTTTTTTTTGCCTTTTCCCAGAGACAAGGATTCATCATTTCTGTCAGCTAGCATAGCACTTGTATAGCTGAATAAAAACTAAACCCACTCAACTCAACTAGAGGTCATGAGAGACGTTCTTTAGAAACAGCAATGTCATTAACACTCTCTAATGAGCACCGCCTCATTTTATCCCTCTCATCTACTGTACTTTCTTTGTTGTTCAGCCCTAGCCTAGCACCTTTAGCTGTGGCACTATAAACAATTTGCAATAATGTGCCTCATGATAAAAGCAACGGTTTCAGATAGAATAGTGAGGTTAACTTGCCTCGTTGTTAGCGTATAGATTTTTATAAATATAGCCTATATATATATAGCCTATATATATATATATATATATATATATATACAGTTGAAGTCCAAATTATTAGCCCCCCCTTGTATTTTTTTCTTTATTAAATATTAAATTTATTAAAAATGTATGTTTAACAGAGTCAGGAAATGTTCACAGGATGTCTGATAATATTTTTTCTTCTGGAGAAAGTCTTATTTGTTTTATTTCGGCTAGAATAGAAGCAGTTTTTAGTTTTTCAAAAGTCATTTTAAGGTCAAAATTATTAGCCCCTTTAAGCTATTTTTTTTTTCGATAGTCTACAGAACAAACCATTATTATACATTAACTTAAATTACCCTAACCTGACTACTTAACCTTATTAACCTAGTTAAGCATTTAAATGTCACTTTAAGCTGTATAGAAGTGTCTTGAAAAATATCTAGTCTAATATTATTTACTGTCATCATGGCAAAGATAAAAGAAATCAGTTATTAGAAATGAGTTTTTAAAACTATTATGTTTAGAAATGTGTTGAAAAAATCTGCTCTCCGTTAAACAGAAATTGGGGAAAAAAATAAACGGGGGGGCTAATAATTCTGACTTAAACTGTATATGTATGTATAGGTTCTCAACTTCGGTGGCCTTGAGGGCCAAATATCAACCACATGAGATACAGGGGGCCATTATACACTGGAGGCACAATGGGTCGGTATGTACCTCGGTTTTGGCGTTGTGGTTTGTTTGGTACCAGTACAGTACAATAGGAATAATAAAAAATCTCCAATACTTGCCTTTTTTGTTTAACAGCTGAAGAGCTTCTTATGATGCAAATATACAAATTAAACACAATAATTAAAAATAAAACTTTATAATCAGGAAACTAATTAGGAATTTGTAGTTCAAAAATTAATCTCAGCCCTCTCCTCAAATAACAAAAAAACAATAATTATGTGTTAAATTTAAGATTCAGTAAATTTCTAAACTAAAATCTGTTTTATTAAAAATGCAGCACAGTGTTCATCCATGCAGCAGATCCAGCTGTGCAATCATGTGTGTGTGTGTGTGTGTGTAGCGAAGACTCATAGGCTGATTAAGAGCTCACATGTTGAGACAATATCTTATATTTCCATTGTTATACATTCAATTTTTTTGCAGCACTGCATGTTTAGAAGCCGGGTGGAGATAAAACAATTTCTACTTTTACCCACAAATACTGTCAGTTTCAGAGAAATGGACCAATCAGAAGAACTCGGAAGCGGGACTAGTGTTGTGCACTTCTGTTTATGTGTAGCAAGTTGTCATGACACCGGGAAATCAGTGGAACCACTGGTGAGCGCTGCTGTGTTGCGTTTTCCGACAGAAAAACGTATTCGTTGTGAATGTATTCGGTCTTCGTCGTGAGGGCACGTGAACTGAACCACGACCATCGTACCGTGATGGTTCCGGACAAATACATGTACCGTTATAGCCCTAGTGCTTCACTATATGGTGCACCATATGCAGCAACCTGAGAGCTGATCATTCTGCGCAGCTGCAGGCCACATTTTAAAGAGCAACGGGCTGGATGCTGCCCGCGGGCTTCCTGTTGAGATCCTTGGGTCTACTGTGTGTATAGTTTCTGGCCTAGGCTGGTTTTGTGCTGTTTGCGGTGATATCAGCTTATTTGAACTGGTCAATATCATAATTGGTCAAGGCCAAATGTTAGTTGTGTTCAACAGAAAAAAGAATATCAAACAGGATTGGAAGCAATAAAGGATGAGTAAACAGAATTGGGAAGTTTTGGGTGAAATATCCCTTTAATTCATCCAAAAGGTAATTCCTGTAACTAAAATCATTCCCAGTTAATGTAGTGAAAACGCATCAAAAAGTGTGTCCTTCCACAGATAGTTCTAGGAACTATTAAAGTGTTTCTCTGGTGCACACAGTGTTTATAATAAATCCAAATCACCAAGGAAATCTTTATATGTGTGCCACAGAGATGCATAACTGTAAATAACCAGCACACAAAATAACATTTTAGCAAAGTTTAATCAACCTGTATAGGGCAACTTGGCTAACATGGTGGGAACTCTGTTCAATCAGCAATCGTGTTTATTGATCACATCAGGGTGTTAGGACTCAGTATTTCCAGTCAGGTTGATCTGTAAATTGGCTTCACATCACCACAGAGAGATTATTTAAAGAGAATCCCATTTTGTGTCCTTTTTTGTGACGACGATATTCTTTTAACCTCCTCCAACGACAAGACTGTTGACCTCTCCTGAAATATGATTGACCCCATTACTGCGCAGTGTTGTCAGCTGTTTTATCAGAAGACCGAAAAATCTGCTCGGCATCCCACTGTGCTCTGATGTAACTAAGGAGCAAATGTCTTGAACAGATTTGACAATTATCTTCATCTCCAGGTCAACCTGCCATTGTCATTTGCATTCAGAACTAGAGCAGGGATTTTCCACACTCTCTACTCTGCCGTATGCACCTTCCATACAAATTGCAGGCTTCAAACCCAAATAGATGTGTTCTTTTGTTCAAAAAGCCCAACTGAATGATCAAGCGATCAATTGCATCATGTTGGGGATCAGCAGGCTTTGTCGCTCTGTCCTGGTTTAGCTGAAGCGTGTATTAATTTGGTATGTCTGTAGAGTCCTTCAGGACTTGTCTTTGTCCTGCCTTGTCTCATTTATGTCTTTGTGCTGTTGGGAGGAGCCAGATGTGCCAAAATATCTTAAAATAACTGGACTAACCTCCTACTATTTAAAGTCTAGAGTTTCCAGGTAAGATAGATTGTTCTTGATAGTTTTTTATTGTTAAAAATATCAAGGTTCTGATTAAGCCCTATTTTAAGGCCTTTCTCACACTAACCCTAGCCTAAATATCAATCTATGGTTGTCCTCTGATTTTAGCTGTAAGTTGGATGGTGATGATAGGTTGATGAGAATTTGGACTGCTAGTCATCGTGAGGGGGAAAAAATGATGTGAAGATGCTTAAATCTTTATTGCAGTGTAAAATCTAAGCCAGACTGAACACCCAAACTACACCCGAATCTAATTCCATATGTAAAATGCTTAGAACACAAAATACAGGCAGTGCAGAATTATTAGGCAAATGAGTATTTTGACCACATCATCCTCTTTATGCATGTTGTCTTACTCCAAGCTGTATAGGCTCGAAAGCCTACTACCAATTAAGCATATTAGGTGATGTGCATCTCTGTAATGAGAAGGGGTGTGGTCTAATGACATCAACACTCTATATAAGGTGTGCATAATTATTAGGCAACTTCCTTTCCTTTGGCAAAATGGGTCAAGAGAAGGACTTGACAGGCTCCGAAAAGTCCAAAATAGTGGGATATCTTGCAGAGGGATGCAGCACTCTTAAAATTGCCAAGCTTCTGAAGCGTGATCATCCAACAATCAAGCGTTTCATTCAAAACAGTCAACAGGGTCGCAAGAAGCGTGTCGAAAAACCAAGGAGCAAAATAACTGCCCGTGAACTGAGAAAAGTCAATGAAATAAGAGTGAGTCTTGATGGGCCCGTGGCTGGATCGGTAAAGGGCAGAGAGCTCCAGTCCGACTCAGACGTCAGCAAGGTAGAGGTGGAGTACTGGTTTGGTCTGGTATCATCAAAGATGAGCTTGTGGGGCCTTTTCGGGTTGAGAATGGAGTCAAGCTCAACTCCCAGTCCTACTGCCAGTTTCTGGAAGACACCTTCAAGCAGTGGTACAGGAAGAAGTCTGCATCCTTCAAGAAAAACATGATTTTCATGCAGGACAATGCTCCATCACACGCGTCCAAGTACTCCACAGCGTGGCTGGCAAGAAAGGGTCTAAAAGAAGAAAAACTAATGACATGGCGTCCTTGTTCACCTGATCTGAACCCCATAGAGAACCTGTGGTCCATCATCAAATGTGAGATTTACAAGGAGGGAAAACAGTACACCTCTCTGAACAGTGTCTGGGAGGCTGTGGTTGCTGCTGCACGCAATGTTGATGGTGAACAGATCAAAACACTGACAGAATCCATGGATGGCAGGCTTTTGAGTGTCCTTGCAAAGAAAGGTGGCTATATTGGTCACCGATTTGTTTTTGTTTTGTTTTTGAATGTCAGAAATGTATATTTGTGAATGTTGAGATGTTATATTGGTTTCACTGGTGAAAATAAATCATTGAAATGGGTATATATTTGTTTTTTGTTAAGTTGCCTAATAATTATGCACAGTAATAGTCACCTGCACACACAGATATCCTCCTAAAATAGCTACAACTAAAAACTACTTCCAGAAATATTCAGCTTTGATATTAATGAGTTTTTTGGGTTCATTGAGAACATGGTTGTTGTTCAATAATAAAATTAATCCTCAAAAATACAACTTGCCTAATAATTCTGCACTACCTGTATAAAGGAATTTGCTCTTGCCGTGAATTAGGAACTGCAAGTTGTGGTTTCTAGGGTCATTAACTTCAGGTACCACATTGTCTGAGATTGTTTTTATTGCCATTATTTTGCCCTCATGGTAAAGAGGATTTATGACTTTCATTCTAACGGAAGTAGAAATCGTTGGGCAAGTTGTCCATCTATATTATATACTGCACTATTTAACATTTGCACATTTAAAAATTGCACATATTCATTGCACTGATTCATTTATTCTAACTGTACATACCCATGTACATTTGTAATTATGTACACACACACTGTACATATACATTTGTAATTGTTTATATATCTGCACACTTCTGATTATTAATAGCAATCTGTACATATATCCATCTATTGTAAATCTCTGTTCATAGCTAATACAACCTGTATATACTGTTCATAGTACATCCATTTGTAAATATCACCATAGTTTTTCTATAACTGCACTTTATAACTTATACCTGTATCCTGCACTTGCTGCTATTGCACTCCTGGTTAGACCTAAACTGCATTTCGTTTCCTTGTACTTGTACATGTGTAATGACAATAAAGTTGAATCTAATCTAATCTAATCTAATATGATGCTTTTTGGGATGATGTTATATTATAATAATTACAGTCACCCGTCAATTTATTAGGTACACCTGTCCAACTGCTCGTCAATGCAAATTTCTAATCAGCCAATCAAATAGCAGCAACTCAATGCATTTAGGCATGTAGACATGGGCTGCTTCTGAAACCGCCTACTACTCAGTAGGTACTGCATTTGAATTTAAACGTACTAACCTAGAAACTACTATTAAAACTACTACTTAGAAAAGTACTTTCTATATAGTATGAATTTGAGCAGTATGAATGGAATTTGGACGTATTACATCCGCCATTTTGTTATGGTCACGTGGCCTACCTATGCCAGTTGCGTCGCTTTACTGTCATTCATGAATTTACTCATGGGGCAGCATGGGATAGCGCAGCATGTATGTACATGCTGTATATGAACCAAACAGGAATCCTCTATAGGTGCCTTGAACATATTGATCAGCAAATTAAGTTTTCCAGTCCCTGCCTGGAGTATTGTACTGTATACATATGATGCATCATGTCTCATATTTCCACTCTAACCACAATGTACTTAAATTACATTCCTACAGTAATGCATGCACGACACGCTTATGATAGTTAGGACTCATTTCCAGTCCTGAGGTACAGGAATCGTAATGAAGCAATGGTAATGATTCTTGGGTACAGAATAAATCAGACATGGCTCTTTACGACTCCTGTATTTATGAAGGCTGATTAATGAGCGTACGGCAAGGCAAGCTGTTGTTAAAGCCATCTGATTTATGGTTTTTCAATTACTCTCGGTTTGATGACTCTGAGATCGTTAATATGAATGTCCTCATTTGCAGTTTGGGGTTGTGGGATGCCGTGGATCTAAACACACAGTTGAAATTAGTAATAACATGCTATAAGAACAGTAAACCAATGCAGGGGCCAAGGATTATTGTTTTAAGTGGTTGCCAGCGGAGTTGCTTTGCAGTTGCTGGGTCATGGCCTGGCGGTTATGATATTAGCAAAGGCTATGGAAGTCAAGCCAAAAATGCATAATGGCTAATGCCATTTGGTAATGGTACACAGAGAAGAAGACCAGAGCACAAGGCATTCATGTTGTTAGCATGAGTTTGAGTGCTGCTTGTACCATCTTCTAAATTTGCTTCATCATTCTTTTTTTTCAAATCACCGGCAATAAAAATGAAGCAAAAATGGATACAACTTGAAATAAATCACTAGCATGTTCTGATATGACCTAGATGGGAAAAGACAAGCACGCACAGTATGTGAGATAGAAGATGAAAAATAAGCGAAGAGAGATGGAGCAGGAAATTACAGGGATATGCTCAATAATAAGCCGCTTTGGTTCAGTTTGTTCAGATGATCCTGTTGAACTGAATATGTTGGTGTGAGACATGCAGTGTTGGGGAGAATACTTTGTAAATGTATTTAGTCACAGAATACAGAATACCTGCTTTAAAATGTATTGTGTAATGTATTCCGTTACTTTGCTTAATCCTGGTACTGTATTCTAAATACTTGGAATACTTCCCCTTAAAAACAGCCTTCAAGTCTATTAAATGTCTCACTATGCGTTGGTAGCAATCTCTGCAGGAAAACAGAGGGCGTCTAATGCCCATTATTGACTGATAAATAAATAAAACAATATAATTATGTTTATTAAATAATGTTTATTTATCAAAGTGTCAACAAATTCAATTTCTGTTTCTATAATAAAGATAAAAAGTGCTTGAACATAGACAGCATTACTGTCTGTAATATACAGTATATGTATATAATATGCATTTTGCTTACCCTTTGTATTTCACAGTCTGCACAGAAAAAGAGATTGCACTGCACTGTCAGGTTTCGCTCACCCCTCTCATTCTTTAAAGAGAAAAAATGCTTGAACTTCCAAGACGTGAATGCATTTTTTCCTTTACTGCTGCTAGAAAGTTGTTTCGGTTGCGGCTCCAACCCCTCGAGCTCCTGGTCTGAATCCTCCATATTTGTACACTCAAGTTAACCAGGGCTGCCAACTTTGGCTAAGGTGTCCCGCCCACATTTGTGTCAGAAAAGCGAACGTAAATTTAAGAAGCGTAAATGAAACCTCTGAAAGCGCAAACGAAACATCAAGCAGCGAATTCACGAACAATGACGGCAAAAAAAAGCAGTTTATTTGAAAATCATGGTTGTTGTCCGGTTGTTCGGTGTTTGCGATCGTCCTTTTTGCTGCGTGAGAAAATGGAGGTGTGGCGTGAGAGCGTGAGAACAGGGTCATTTGCGTGAGTCTCACTGAGTTAACGCTGGTGATTGCAGTCAGGAGTGTAGCTTCTGTTTCTATGGTTTCGGCGGCAATTTAGTAATATTATTATGGGCCAGACACGCATCGCCCGAAGTATTCCAATGGTATTAGGAAAGTAACTGTATTCTAAATACCCTGTTTAAAAATAGTAACTGTAACGGAATACAGTTACTCATGAATAGTATTCTAAATACGTACCGCCGGTACATGTATTCCGTTACTCCCCAACACTGGAGACATGTGCTATCTAAACACTGCAAGGGGTTGTAAAGGTTCAAGGAAAAATCAGTTTCTTTTTAATCGTCTCATTTAGTTTTTTTTTTGTCTTTTTTGTGGCTATGGTCTCCTAAAGGGATAGCTCATGAAAATATAAAATTCACGTACCATCAGGATCTTTGTAAATCAGTATAATCTTTTTCTTCCATTGAAAACAAAAAAGCGTTTTTTTTTTGAAGAATCTTTTGGTTTATTTTTAATTAAGGACACACTTAACGGTAAATTCAGTTGATTGGACATGATTTGAAAAGGCATACACCTGTCTTTATAAGGTCCCAGGGTTGAGTTTTTACTTTTGGGATTTATTAAAACAAAATAAATCGCAACCTGGAATCTTTTATAGAATCTTCAATCTGTTTGGCAAATTATAATAATAAAATATGTTTTAAACATTCCAGAAGGACACAAAGTAGAAATCAATGGTCCCTTTATTAAAGATAGTTAAATTCTTAATATTTGAAGCTGCTAGTTGACAAAAACAGTGAAGAAATCAGGCTTTACTTTTTCTGTTTCATTGATTGTATTTAATAAGCAATAAAATCATTGTGGGTCGGTTTGTAATGGCAATACTCCCCTATTTAGAGCAAGGTAGGGCGCCAAAATCATTCTGCTTAGGGCCCCCAAATGTACAGAGCCGGTTCTGCCTTTACCCATTGGGAAAATTGTGTCACGGTAAAAACCCAAGTGACCATCAGAATCAGTTTTTCTGACTGAAAACACACATAACTTGGAGTTTACAACTTTATTTTCCCCACAATAAAGTTAGCCTAAACCAGCAGTAGTGAAGCTGACAGCCAGACAGCCCAGCTCAGTTTTAGAGACCCCCGGTGGACTGTGGGATGTGGTCCGAGCAGCTGGCATTATCAATTTACCTCACAGAAAGGTTTTCTACAACTGAACGCCACCATCAGAGCAAATGTCAGTCAGCAGGAGAACGGAGGAATGGATGGATGGATGGATGGAGGAGGGGTAGGAGGTTTGCTGATCTACAATAACCTTCCAGCGGCTCCCTCAAGAGCGAAACATAAAAACACACTGCCAGGAATGTAATCAAATCAGGCAGAAACACTGGCCTGCTGTTTGGAGCTATTTCTGTCCTTTCTCCTTCTCACTCTCGCTCATGAAGAAAAAACAAAAGACTCAATTACTAACACTCCACCCCGCTCCTAACCTCCCATCATCTCTCTCTTTTCTAGGCCTGACCAGATACAGAATTACAAAGGAAACATATGTGACAAATAAAAAAAAGTAACTGAACTATTTAAAATGAAATATTTAAAACAATTAATCCAGCTTAAAAACTATGCAAAAGTCAAATGTTAAATATAAACAAAACAATCCACAATAAACAATTAAAAGGAATATTAATTTAAATCCCAGAAAACAAAACTAACAAAAAACCCTCAAAATGAAGCTAAAAAACTTCAGAGAATTAGTTTTGAAAGTAACCCTAACCCCTAGCCCAAAAGAAAAAACCTCAGCAAACAAAATGAGCAAAAATAAAATCCAAGAAAACAAAATATAAAGCAAAAAAAAACCTTTAGAACATTTCAAATATATGAAAATCACAATAAAAATACAGTATTTAATACCTCAGCAAACAAAACTAACAATACAGAGATTTCAAAGTGCAAATTATTTCAAATTATACAAACATAAAACTGCAAAACAAAAGATCACACAGATATAAAAAATAGCTCAAAATGAAGCTCAAATACATCAGAAACATCAGCAAACAAAATAACCACAAATAACCCCCCCCCCCCCTCCAAAAAAAACTAACAAAAACTTCTTAGCTAAAAAACTAACAGAATTAGTTTTGAAACTAATCCTAACCCTAAATTCGAACCCTAACGCTAACCCAAAATAGCTCAAAATAAAATACATCAAATATCAGAAACATCAGAAAACTAAATGACCAGAAATAAAATCCCAGAAAACAAAACTAATAAAAAACCCTCAAAATAAAGCTAAAAAACAAAACAGAATTAGTTTTAAAACTAACCCTAACCCCTAACCCAAAATAGCTCAAAATAAAGCTCAAATACATCAGAAACATCAGCAAACTTAATAACCAGAAATAAAATGCCAGAAAACAAAACTAACAAAAAAAAACCCAAAATAAAGCTTAAAAAACCGAACAGAATTAGTTTTGAAACAATATATAAAATATATGAAATATAAAACATATGAAAATGACAATAAAAAATACAACCTCAAATAGTGCAAACAAAACTAACAATTCAAATAATTCAAAGTTAAACAAACCTTAATAAACAATCAACTACAAAACAAAAAATAAATACGTCAAATATAGCAAAAAACACAAAATAGCTCAAAATTAAGTTCAAATACCTAAAAAAAAAAAAACAATTAAATCCATCAAAAACTAAAACAAACAAAGCTAATATTTAAAAATAAGTCAAATACCTTAATATCGTGAAAACTCAAACCCCTCCAAGCAGAACTTATCTAATTGGAACTAAACCAAAAAAATTAAAATTACCATATAAAACTCGTACCTAGAACCCAAATATATGCAGAATAAAATCAAATGTTTTACTAAAGCTTCAAATAAACCACTTTTAACAGTCTATCCCACAGCTACACAGATATATATTTAGTTTATAAGCCACTACGCTCTTCAAATTAAAATACAATTTGAAGCCAACTACATGGCAAATCCACTGATTATCCATCTTCAAAAGCGCTCTTGTCGACACAACAATGGGTTTAAAGGGTCAGATGTCCCCTATACTATAAACTTACATAACTCTGTGATTTATGAGGTATGAAAACGGTTATTTTCACACATATTAAATCAAAAAGGGTTTTATTTTTTTCATTACCAGAAGACCAGACACAGGTGCCGGTTTAGTGTTACAGCAGAACTAAACATTTTCAAGTGTTCTAGTTGGGAATCAAAAAAAGATGGTAAGAATGTCACATCTCTCGTTTCACCGTAACAATTTCCAGACAAATCAAACACGCGTTTCGATTTGTATGAGGATGGGATTTTACTTTCCTTTGAGCTTTTATGTAAAAAATATATGGTTCCTAAAAAACATTTCTTTAAATACCTTCAGTTGAAGAGTTACATGTCATCAAAAGAAAAACAGATTAGTTGTATACCATCTCTATCAAAATTAGAGGAAATAACTATCCAAAATTTTGAAGGAAGAGGTCATGTTTCTATATATTACAATTTTATGGTCACACATAGTACTGAATCAACATTGGATAAATTAAATGTCTGGAAAACAGATATGCAGGAAGATATAGATGAGGCAGACTGGAATTATGCTTGCTTGAAAGCTCAAACACAAACAATAAATACCAGGTTTAAACTACTTCAATATAAATGGTTAATGAGAATGTATATAACCCCTGTGAAACTTCATCATATGTCTGCTAATATTCTAGATGTGTGCTCTAAATGTTTGGATGATAAAGGTACACTATATCACTGCCTCTGGCAATGTCCTAAAATACAAAAGTTTTGGAAAGAGATAATTGAATGTATGTCAGACATGTTTAATATTAAAATCCCTTTAAATGCCAAGCTCTGTATACTTGGTTTGTATCCTATGGAACTTACAATCGGAAATACAAAAATTTTGGATTTTGGTTTTCTTCAAGCTAGAAGGGCTATTGCATTATACTGGAAACACATGGATGCTCCATCAATAGAAATGTGGAAAACAGAAATATTGAACTGTATTGGACTGGAGAGACTAACCTATATCATAAAAGGCAAGCAGAAGGACTTTGACTATCTTTGGGAACCATATATGAATATTATGTAAATTGTGTGTTTGTAAATATGTATTTTTATTTATTTTATTTTTTTATTGTATTATTGTTTTTATTTTGTCATTATCTATTTTTTATTGTTTCAATTCATTATTTTTATTTATTATCATTTTCATATTTATCATTATTTTATTTATTTATTTTAATTTTTTATATGTTATTTGAATGTGTATATGTGTGTATGTATATGTGTATATACATATATAAGAAGGGTGTGGATATGTGCTGTGTAGGCTGCATTGTTGTTGTATGCCTAGTTGATGGGGAGAAAAGGAAAAAAATCAATAAACAAATTTGTAAAAAAAAAAAGAACACGCGTTTCACTCAGCGGGGAAACAATCCTCAGTCTCGAAGGAGACATGGATGCCAAAACCACTCAAGTGGACATCAAGAGCATTTCAACGCACAGAACTCTGATCTCAGGACAGTTTTAAAGATTGGCATTGGCCATTTTTTGCTTTAAATGCGCAATCATAAACAGCCATCTTTTTGCTGATCTCTGTCCTAGACTTCTATAAGTGAGAGAATTTGGGTTTTTACTCAGCTACAACTGATTACTTTATGTTGCATCTTTTATTTTGATCAAGCAAAAAGAGGATTAAAAAAAGAGTAGAAAAAAAGGCAATCAACAACCAATCAGAATCTGCAATGAAAATTCAAGATCGGCGCATAGTCACTTCACATTTCATGTTTTTATTTTCATTTTTACTCTGTTTATTTATGCTTTTGAATTGCATTATGGGACCTTGATCTTTCTTCCAGCAATTTTTAACCTTGAAAAGTTAGAAGTGAGTTTTATAAATAAATAGTTTGAAGTGACATATCATCTGAGTTGGTGTTGTACATTAAAGGTGCTGTATGAAAGTTTGACACCCAGTGGTTGAACTAGGTATTGCATTCCTGGTTTAAAACACACACAAGCGCAGGCTGCCAGATTGAGGACCAACAGGAGTGTGCCTATCAAGCCTAAAGGCTGATTTAAGGCTGATTTACATTGTGTTATAAATAAAAGCAACGGCACACGATAGAAGGATTATTTTCCATATTAAAAAGAATTAACCAACGCCTGAAATGTATATTTTAGAAACGGCTTCTATTTCTTGCAGCTGAACAACAGAAAACTGACAATGATCTCCTCAGGTACAGCTCATGTGCTTAATTCAGTGTTAAATGCTAATAATGTGAGTTTAAAGGTGCAGTATGTAAGTTTGGCACCCAGTGGTTGAACTAGGTATTGCACTCCTGGATCAAATCAAACGTAGGCGTGGGTTGCCAGATTGCTAAGATTCTGACGGTATGATAACCTTGGGTAAAAATATCACGGTTCTACGATATAACGGTATTGTGATTACTGCTCTAAAAAGATGTTCTTTTTAAATGTCTGGGTAAAAAACAACAACTTTTCCCCCCATTGAACATGGTATATATTATTTTAACATTTAAAATATTTTGAAACAATAAACGTCAGGCTAAATAATTTTAAAAAGTCGGGACTTCTGCTGTCTAAATTAGTTTCAAAACCTAACCCTGGGTGCTGAAATGTAATTGGCTAAACTGGCATTGGACGGGTTGAATGACCAAAACAAAGACAGCGTTCCGGCACGTAACACACATTTTCAAGGCAGAAATCTTTAATATCTATTTTCAGGTAAACAAGAATGTTCACTTAGGATGTTTCTTAAATATCTGCAATTAAATTATGGTATTTTTATGCTTCAGAAGAGTCAAAAACTTACATACAGCACCTTTAAGCTACAAAAACCTTGTAATAAACTACCAGCACATTTCCTGCTATTTTACAGACTTGCTTCTCTATATATTATTTCTTATACAGTATATTATTTCAAACGACTAAAATGTCAATAAAAGTCACTTTGTTAAACTGTAGAGTTGAATTTTCAACATCAAAAGTCAACCGAGCAGAGATCAAGCTCCCATAATGCAATTCAAACCATAAATAAATGGAAAACACTTGTGAAAATACAGAAACTGTTCATTAACACATATACTTTTTTACAGTGTGCAGCTGTACTTGTAGATGGGAGGATCTCAAACACCATTGGTTGACAGGATATTCATTACACATTTATCACAGGCCTCTGATCAGCTCAGAAAGAAAAGAGCCAATAAAGCGGCATCTAAACTTGAGCTGACTGTAATGGAGTCTGCTAGCCGAGCCTCTCTAAGCCATTAGGAGCGCAGCGCACGCGAGCGACCCTGTGTAACATAAATCCCACAGCGCTCGCCAACAACTGTAAATCACAACACTGCAATCTTCCGGCCAGAGAAGCAGAGAGCCAGGGTCAGAGATGGATAACACTGTCCATCACAGAGCAAAACCCAACGCTTTTCTAGAAAAAAAACAGCTTCAAACTAACTTGTTTTGCACTGCACTGAAAAACTGATTCATTGGATTTACTCATTATTTTAAGATTGCAATCAATTTGTATGGGCTGAATTTAAACAAATAATTAAACTGAGTAACGTTCAACTTAATTTGTTTGTTTAAATTCAGCCCATATAAATTAGGTAACCCACTTACCTTAAAATAATGGGTAAATCCAATGAATATTATTTTTGTGTGTGATGTTGGTTTACAATGATTTTTGAACCAACTTTTATAGCTTTGTTTTATAGATTAGTAATCTAAAATAAACACTTGATTTTTTGTTTATAAGTCAGTACAACTTACCTGATCAGTTATTATATTTTTAATCTTGACACTATATTTATGGTACAAAAATAAAATATAACATAATTTAATGTAATGTAATGTAATGTAACGTAATATAATATAATATAATATAATATAATATAATATAATATAATATAATATAATATAATATAACTTAATATAATATAATACAATATAATATAATATAATATAATGTAATGTAATGTAACGTAATATAATATAATATAATATAATATAATATAATATAATATAATATAATATAACATAACTTAATATAATATAATACAATATAATATAATATAATATAATATAATGTAATGTAATGTAACGTAATATAATATAATATAATATAACATAACTTAATATAATATAATATAACACAATATAATATAATATAATATAATGTAATGTAATGTAACGTAACGTAACGTAACGTAATATAATATAATATAATATAATATAACATAATGTAATATAATATAATATAATATAATATAACATAATATAACATAATGTAATATAATATAATATAACATAATATAATATAATATAATATAATATAACATAATGTAATATAATATAATATAATATAACATAATATAACATAATGTAATATAACATAATATAATATAATATAATATAATATAATATAATATAATATAATATAACATAATGTAATATAATATAATATAACATAATGTAAAATAATATAATGTAACATAATATAATATAATATAATATAATATAATATAATATAATATAATATAATATAATATAATATAATGTAACATAATATAATGTAATATAATATAATATAATGTAATATAATATAATGTAATGTAATGTAATATAATATAATATAATATAACATAATGTAATATAATATAATATAATATAATATAATATAATATAACGTAATGTAATATAATGTAATATAATATAACATAATATAATATAATATAATATAATATAACATAATGTAATATAATATAATATAATATAATATAATATAATATAATATAATATAATATAATATAATATAATATAATGTAATATAATATAATATAACATAATGTAATATAATATAACATAATGTAATATAATATAACATAATATAATATAATATAATATAACATAATGTAATATAATATAATATAATATAATATAATATAATATAATATAATATAATATAATATAACATAACATAACATAACATAACATAACATAATATAATATAATATAATATAATATAACATAACATAACATAATATAATATAATATAATATAATATAATATAATATAATATAACATAATATAATATAATATAATGTAACATAATATAATATAATATAATATAATATAATATAATATAACATAATATAATATAATATAATGTAACATAACATAATGTAAAATAATATAATGTAACATAATATAATATAATATAATATAATATAATATAATATAATATAATATAATATAATATAATATAATATAATATAATGTAACATAATATAATGTAATATAATATAATATAATGTAATATAATATAATGTAATGTAATGTAATATAATATAATATAATATAACATAATGTAATATAATATAATATAATATAATATAATATAATATAATATAACGTAATGTAATATAATGTAATATAATATAACATAATATAATATAATATAATATAATATAACATAATGTAATATAATATAATATAATATAATATAATATAATATAATATAATATAATATAATATAATGTAATATAATATAATATAAAATAATGTAATATAATATAACATAATGTAATATAATATAACATAATATAATATAATATAATATAACATAATGTAATATAATATAATATAATATAATATAACATAATATAATATAATATAATATAATATAATATAACATAACATAACATAACATAACATAATATAATATAATATAATATAATATAATATAATATAACATAACATAACATAATATAATATAATATAATATAATATAATATAATATAACATAATATAATATAATATAACATAACATAATATAATATAATATAATATAATATAATATAATATAATATAATATAATATAACATAATATAATATAATATAATATAATATAATATAATATAATATAATATAATATAACATAATATAATATAATATAATATAATATAACGTAATATAATATAATATAACGTAATATAATATAATATAACATAATATAATATAATATAATATAATATAATATAATATAATATAATATAATATAATATAATATAATATAATATAATATAATATAATGTAATATAATATAATACAACAATGTATGATGACAAATGATTTATGGGGCATTTTTGCCTTTTTTTTATAGGACAGAAGGATGACAGAGAAAAAAATGGGAGGCGTGGGATCAAGAAAGATCCATGAGCCAGTATTCAAACTCGGGACACCTGGAGCACTGCTGCCACTGCGCAGATCAGATCTGACAGATTTATAATAATTACTATATTTTATTAATTTTCAAATGTAAAAACTTCTCAGAATGTGTGTATTCAAGTTATTGTACAAGTAAATAGTAAATGGAAATGTGACCCGCCATCAAACCAGGAACAGCAGACGGAAAAACAGAGAGCGATTCTAGCCAGCGGGACCAATCAAGACCATGACGTACAGAAAGTCAAGAAGGAGAGATGTTTGGAAACATGATCATGGTTAAACATGAGAAACGGCGTGAGGACGCGTGAGACGGGCTGATGAAGAGGCTCCAGCCACTCCAGAGAATAGTTTACAACAGTTACTGTAAGAAATGGATCTGACAGCTTCAGATAAACCAGACAGTGTGTGTGGATGCTGGAAGTTCAGCTCATCTCCAGCGTGACGGTGTGTGTTTCGTAGCTCTGTGAGAGAAACATCCAGAGAGCAGGACTAAAGCAGACCTCAGCTGTTAACATCACAGACTGAACACACACACACACACAGACCACACGCTGTTCATATCACATCTGTAGCCACCTTCATTCATCCACAACATAACACACACAAAGGTCAAACACACTCACGCATTACAAAACAACACACATGTTCATATGACATCCTTAGTCACCTTCATTCGATAGCACACACATAAACAATGTTCACAGGACATTTGTAAATCACCTTCAATCCTTTATATGTGATTGTGCATCAATCAGTGGGCTGGAAATCAGAGTTGAACATTTTTATCCCATTTTAACTTGCCGGATCTCTTTCCGGACTAGCAGACAAACTAAACCGATTGCAGTGATTTTATAGAGCGAAGCGTTTTAACAGTGGCCAGAGACGCAGCACAGATGCACCAACAGACATACTGTAACTGTCCTGGCAGAACAGACGCCACACAGGAAGCACTGAACACCCACAGAAAAAAAAACTGCAGATTTTCTGCATTCACGCTAACTAATATATTACACTTGACATTTGATCATTTCAGACTTCTGCGGTTATGCTAGGGCTGCTTGATGATGGGAAAAATCATAATCACGATTATTTTGGTCATAACTGTAATCACGATTATTTAAAACGATTATCAGTTGAAGTCAAAATGATTTGCCCTCCTGTGAAACTGAGTTTCAAGAGTTCACACTTAGCTGATGATTGATTATAAAGCTTGTTTGGCATGCTGTCCCGGGAGAGAGCCCTGAGCTCATAAGATCCTCGAGCCAGGGACTCCCTCCCTCTTGCAAGGAGAAAGGGGAGTTTGAGCTCAGGTAGAACTCGAGAACTCCCCTGCTGTGGTAGCTAATGAACAGATAGTGATTGCTCTTAAGGGATAACTTCTTACTAGAAGCATGTCTATGGTGCCGATTTGGATTAGTCAAGTAACTTAAGTTGCATGTTTTTGGACGGTGGGAGGAAACCGGGGAACCCGGAGGAAACCCACGTGAGCATGGGGAGAACGTGCAAACTCCACACAGAAACGTCGGCTGGCTTGGTAAGGACTAGAACCAGTGACGTTCTTGCTGTGAGGCAACAGTGCTAACCACTGGGCCGCCGTGCCACCCATCTAGGAAAGGAGGAGGAGTGGGGGTGGAAGGGAGGATTCTTCAAAACGTAGATGGCTGTCATGGAGCCTAGGGTATTTATATGGTTTTTTCACACGCTTCTTGCGACCCTGTTGACTATTTTGAATGAAACGCTTGATTGTTGGATGATCACGCTTCAGAAGCGTGGCAATTTTAAGAGTGTTGCATCCCTCTGCAAGATATCTCACTATTTTGGACTTTTCGGAGCCTGTCAAGTCCTTCTTTTGACCCATTTTGCCAAAGGAAAGGAAGTTGCCTAATAATTATGCACACCTGATATAGGGTGTTGATGTCATTAGACCACACCCCTTCTCATTACAGAGATGCACATCACCTAATATGCTTAATTGGTAGTAGGCTTTCGAGCCTATACAGCTTGGAGTAAGACGACATGCATAAAGAGGATGATGTGGTCAAAATACTCATTTGCCTAATAATTCTGCACTCCTGTATATATTTCTTCTTCTGGAGAAAGTCTGATTTGTTTTATTTCGGCTAGAATAAAAGCAGGTTTGAATATTTTGAAACCTGATTTAAGGTCAAAATTATTAGCACCCTTAAGCAATATATATTTTGATTGTCTGCAGAAGAAACTACTGTTCTACAATGACTTGCCTAATTACCCTAATTAAGCCTTTGAATCTGACTTAAATTTAAATACTAGTATCTTGAAAAATATCTAGTCAAATATTATTTACTGTCATCATATAGCAAAGATAAAATAAATCAGTTATTAGAAATGAGTTATTAAATCTATTATGTTTAGAAATGTGTTGGAAAAAAATCTTCTTTACATTAAACAGAAATTGGGGGGAAATGGAGGGCTAATAATTCTGAATTCAACTGGATATACACAGTTATTTTCTTCCCTGTAAATAAGGAAACGGAAATAAAGACAATAGAATAAAAATATCAAATAAACTGTGCTTTAAGCATTTTCACTGTAAGAAAAAAAAAACAATTATAGCTACAAAAGTCCTTCAGTCAAGAGCAGGGAGTGATTTTGTCCTTTTGTTGTTTGATTAATGATAAAAACAGTCGGCAGCAGGAATATTGTGCGCTGTGTTACCATCCGGTGAAGGGTTCAGAGGGAAAAAAAGACAAACAGCGGATCCAAACGCAGCATTTAAACATTTAATGAAAAAACTATGACAAAACAGGAAAAACTAAAACAAGCCAAAACAAACCAGGAACACACGGACATCATAGGAGTAACGTAAAAACAACAGACGATAGCTGTTTCTCAATATGCATTCTTCAGCGGTCTTGCGTCCTCGTGTAACGTCATCATCAGCTGCCAAAGTTCAGTTCCAATACTCAAGACCGCAAGTACAGAGGACGCGTGAAACTTCCCGGATGTGTTCTTGATATCGAGGACGCACCGATGCAGACTTGAGCACCGATCTCGCTCTAGAAGTCCCAGAAGTCATTGCGATTGGAGGTGGGAAGCGCAGCGTTTTATTTAGATTTATTATTAAAGTTCGGAGATATAACTTATTTACCTCAAGAGTTTCCCTAAATGAAACGGTGAATATAAACATTACCATGGACATCTTAATAAAGGAATAAACACATTAAGAGTGTTTGTTTGCTCAAATTCGTATTAAAATCAGTTTTATTTGTATTGTGCAACGTATATTTATAATGTTTTTATGCATAATATATATTTGGATGGCTTTTGTAAACCATTGGTTGGGTTTAGGGAAGTATGTGGGTGGGTGAGTCAATTGGTAAAATTGGTTGGGTTTAGGGAAGGAGGAGGGTGGGTCAGTTGATTGGCCGGTCGCCCGGTCAATCATTCAGTCATTCAGTCAGACAGACAGTCGGTCGACAGCGGCCTCTGGTGGGTTTACACGAGAACAGCGCAGGTGTGAACGGCACTCACGAGAGACATTTGAGATCCGAAAAAGCGCACGCAGCGGCCTCTCGCGGATTCACAAAAACAAACACTGCAAAAATACATACCTCCCGGGACGTATTTCGCGGTCTCCAGAAACATCCATGGGACTACCACGGGACCGATCCCCCTCCTCAACCGCCCTCCTCCCCCGTCCGCTGTTCACTTTTACTTTCTTCCGCGACTCCCCCAACCCTATTCACTTTCGTCTGCTACACCCCCGACCCGCTCTTCACTTTTGTCCGTGACACCCCTCCGCCATAACCCCCCCTCTACTTTCGTGCGCAAGACCTCTCCATCCTCAGGTAACAATGCCGGATCAGTTACCCCGATCTGTTCTGGGACCTCGCAATTCACAAATTAAGCACTGATATAAAGATCGGTGTAATCCTCATGATGAAACTAGACTCCTGAGTTTGAGCGTTTATTTGTCCATTTTGCATTTATACATCATCTGAAAGCTGAATAAATAAGCTTAAAATAAGCAATTACGCACTTTTTTTAAAAAGATTAGGACAATATTTGACTGAGATACAACTTTAAATTGAAAAATCTGCAATCTGAGGGTTAAAAAAAATTGAAATACTGAGATATTCACATTTAAATGTGAAATAGATAGGACCAATAATTGTACAGTTGATAATTGATAAGAGCACACAATCACATCAGAAGAACAATCTGGATAACCAAATGAAACAAGTTAAAACACACGTTTGTTCTCGCAGTCATGTGTTCCCCTGATGGGAAACTAATAGTGCAGGTTCAGTAGGTCACATTGATTGGAGTGGAGCGAGAAAATATATTCTGAACACATTCCTGCTCCCTCGCTCCCTTTACGTCAGTCAGAAGCGCCAGAGTAACCTACTGAGCATCCAAGCCTGCAGACGGCATTTAAACAACCATCTCTGCCCTGAAACGCAGCTATATAGTGTTCACCTGCAGGTCCATGTCTATAAGGACAGTATAGAATGCCAAATGTCCAGGTCAACTGAGGACTGTTTGAATTTTGATAAAACAAGCAAACAAACAAACAAACAAACAAACAAAAAACATAAAAAATACACATTATAATGTCAATAATAAATGTATAATGATGATAATAATAAAAATAATAATAATAATAATAATAATAATAATAATAATAATAATAATAAATATAGAATAATAACAACTATTATTATTATTATCATTAATATAATAATAATAATAATAATAATAATAATAATTATTATTATAATAATAATAATAATAATATTATTATTATTATTATTATTATTATCATTATTATTATTATTATACCAATGCAATGACAACTGCAACTACTACTACTACTACTACTACTACTACTAATAATAATAATAATAATAATAATAATAAATATAGAATAATAACAAGTATTATTATTATTATTATTATTATTATTATTATTATTGTTATTATTATTATTATTATCATTAATATAATAATAATAATAATATTATTATTATTATTATTATTATTATTATACCAATGCAATGACAACTGCAACTACTACTACTACTACTACTACTAATAATAATAATAATAACAACAACAACAACAACAACAACAACAACAACAACAACAACAACAACAACAATAATAATATTCCATTTTAATCAATTACATTTACTAACAATGTTGATAATGAAGACACTTTAATAATACATTTGCTAATCACTTTTTAAATAACAGTTATTAATATTAGTATAATTATTATTAAAGTAGTAGTAGTAGTAATTGATTGAATTTTAAAATACATATCTAAATACAACTCAACATACTATTAATTATTACAAAAGTCCTACAGTATAATATTCTAACAATAAACTGCCTTATTATTATTATTATTATTATTATTATTATTATTATTATTATTATTATTATTAAATTATTAATATGTCTGTTTATAAAAACATCATTGCTTCTACACTAGATTTATATACATATATGTATTAATTATATTTACTAACAATGTTGATAATAATTAAGACAATTTACTAATACATTTGCTAATCACTTTTTAAATAACAGTTATTAATATTGTTATAATTATTATTATTAAAGTAGTAGTAGTAATTTATTTAATTTTAAAATAAACATCTAAATACAACTCAACATACTATTACTTATTACTAGGCCCACACGGAATATGCGCGCGCAGAATTCCGCAGATTTTCCGCAGAATTACGCAGATTTTTAGCCCATCTTTAATTCTGTTTATTTACTTGAGTAAATGTGTGTAAATCTGAATTTATTCAGTTTTTAAATTACACATATTTCACATATTAGGGTTTTAGTTATGAGACTCCCAAAATAATTTCCCAGAAATCCGCAGATTTTTACCAAAATTTTCCGCAGAAATTGCAAAAAACGTCTGCAGATTCCATCTGGCCCTACTTATTACTAACGACTTACAGTATATTATTCTAACAGTGTATTATTGCTATTTATGCTATGTCTGTTCTATGATGAATTGATAGATTTTATATATATATAATTTATATAAATATACTCTAAGAAGTGTCCATTTACATAAACAAAGTTTTCAGTTTTTATAAAATTTTTTAGAAATCATGTTTTTTTTTTTTTTACAGATGAACTCTTTAATACACTATAAAGATGTCAGTACGAGATGCCAAATATCCAGGTCTCTATTGTGATGCAGAAGAGTGACAAAGTACTATTAAACAGGCAAGCCTGCAGACCACATTTAAACGCCCAACTGTCATTAAAACACATCTATATAACGCATCCATAGTCATGTCTGGAAGGATAGCTGTACATGATGCCAAGTATCCAGATGACCCGAGGACTATACTGTTACCCCGAAAGAGAAAGTGAAGGTTTTCTGGATGATCCCTGAAGTCACCACTGGTTAAAGAGCGAGATCGACAGGAGGAGGCTACGAGCACTGAAAGGATTAGCGCTTTAACACGTGAAGAGGGATGCTGCCACGCTACGTTAGCAACTCACAGGCGGCGCTTTTTCATGCTCCACATCCGCAGGTTTCCATAGCAACCGGAGTTTGGTCCATTCCCAAGGCCGGTGGCTGTTGTTGTGGCCGAGTCACGGTGCATGAGGCCTGTTTCCGATCCGCACGCTACTATTCAGATCCCCCGGACCTCCGCCAGGAGCTACAAAAGATCTCCAGCATTCATTAGAGACCTTCAGAAAGAGTCAAAGCTGGCTGAGTGTGACAGTCGGCGGTAATCCTTACTGAGTCACAACACCTGGACCCGTAGATTAAAGCCTCGCTCTATTTTATTTGTGCTTTTCTTGCATGTTCGCACAGATAATGAAGAAGGGATAGGAAATGATGGGCAGTAACAAAGGGAGTCAACAGTTGGTATGAAAGTCATTGAAGTTTCCCACTGGCCCTGTCCCAAATGACACACTTCATGCGCACTTGTGGACTTACAATGGATGCTGAGACTGTAAGACCTGTAGATTAAAGTCTCGCTGTAAACTTTTTTTTCTTTTCTTGTATGTTTTTGCATGGATAATGGAGAAGGGATAGGAAATGATGGGCAGTAACAAAGGGAGTCAACAGTTGGTACGAAGGTCATTGACATTTACTCACTGGTCCTGTCCCAAATGACACACATCATGTGCACTTGTGGACTTACAAAGGATGCTGAGACTGTAAGACCTGTAGATTAAAGTCTCGCTAAAAGTACACTAAAAGTACAGGAGTCAACAGTTGGTACACTTTTAGAAGTAAAGTTTCAAGAGCTGTCACTAGGGTAGTACCTGCTTGTACACTTTAGGTAATAATAACTACACTTTGGGTACTAATCTGAACCTGTAAGATACCAATACGAATCCCTTCAGGACAAACATGTACCTTTAAAAAAAGGTACTGGCGCAATGACATCTGACCCTAACCTTTATGCCTTACCGTGCCTGTTTGCACAGATAATGGAGAAGGGATAAGAAATTATTTGTAGTAACAAAGGGTACAGGAGTCAACAGTTAGTACAAAGGTCGTTGACTTTTACCCACTGACCCTGTGCCAACTGACACAGTGCACTTGTGGACTTACAATGGATGTTGAGACTGTAAGACCTGTAGATTAAAGTCTCGCTGTAAACTATTTTTGCTTTTCTTGCACAGATAATAAAGTAGGGAGAGTAAATGATGGGCAGAAAGTAAGAGTACAGGAGTCAACAGTTGGTAAATTTTTAGAAATAAAGTTTCAAGAGCTGTGAATGGGGTAGTAACTTTTTCAAATCTATACTTTTGTAGTTTTTAGATATTAATAAGTACACTTTGGGAACTAATCTGAACCATTGAGATACCCATATGAATCCCATCAGAACAAACATGTTGCTTTTACAAGGGTACCCCCCCATTGCACGGATAAAGGAGAAGGGGTGGAAAATGATGGGGAGAAACCAAGGATGTCAGTTGTCGGTACAAAAGTCGTTGAGTTTTACCCACTGGCCCTGTCCCAAATAACACACTTGATGTGCACTTGTAGACTTACAATGGACTTGATGCCCGTTCTCTTTCATGTTTGTTGCTCGCGTTTTTGTCGAAGTTTAATGCCTCATGACTAAACAAAGGCAGCCAATGTGATCGTGCACACCAACGCGCAAAACGGCAGGTGTAAAAGCGTAATATTTAAAGAAATGCCTCGGTTTTTTTGTTTTGACACTTTTGTTCATGTGCCTTGAGCTGCTGAAGTTACAGTAAACAACTCTTGGAGGCGCTCAAGCGCAAAACAGTCGAGGTGAACATAAGTTTCACTTTCATTCAGTGAAGAAGAAGATGCACCGAGGCAATATGAATGTGGAGCTTTTTTTCAATGGTGTCTAAACACAAAGAGCTGTAGGATAAACCCAACAGCAACTACAATAATGTCAGTAGTGGTGGGCAAAGCGTGGCTTCATGAAACACTGAACCAGTCGAAGCAAATGTGTTGAAGCTTCGAAACGTTTCGAAACCCCACTCTACGGTGACACCTAGTGGTCATTTTTTATGTATTGCACTGCAACAGCTTCAGCAAAGAACAGTTGAGCAAACTGAGGTATTAAACCCCCCTTTCCAGGCATGAACCATCAAGTGATTTAGTGGAGCGGTTAGGGTTCCTGACCACCATGTGGGGATAGTGGGATCGAATCCAGACTGAGACAGCTATTTTGAAATGCTGAAATGTTTGAATTGCTCTGTTTTGTATCGTTCTGTTTCAACATTGGTCTGACATCCGAATAAACACTTTGTGAATAAATATGTCTTGTTTTGGTCATAAAACAGGGTTGTTGCTAGATCAGACATGGTTGTGGCCAGAAGTTAACAAGAATTATTTATATTACTCATTAAATTTCCCATTTATTCTATTTCATTAATGTCTACCCAAAACCTAAACCCAACCATCACAGTACTGTAAAAATAATAATTATTGTTTTACAGTGTTACAAAAAAGATGCTAAATTGATAGCGTATCCGCAGCTGTATCCTATCTAGACTACACCATAAAACAGTAACATGATTAAAATACATAAAAATCATGATTTCGGTGTATTTGTACAAGTCGGGATTCGAACCCAAAAAACTCTTAAAGCACAGTAGTAACGTGCACACGTACGGTCCACTAGGCCATATAAGACAGACACTTGTTTCTGACCCTGTCAGTTAAACGCAGATTCGCCAGGCCTCGAAACGCTTCTGAACTGATCGATGCTTTGAATCGCTTTCGTCACGTGACCAGGTGTTTCGAAACACTTTAGTCACGTGACCCGTGTGTTTCGGATCATGCTTCGGTGCAGTGTTTCGAAACACTTGCGCTTCGGGATCTCGACACTGTGTCGAAACGTCAGTTTCACGTCAGCCATCCCTAAATGTCAGTAGGAGTGGAGAGAAGCAAATATGATTTGATGGTAGGTGAGTTTCATTTCACGTTTCTTTCATGACTTGCAATTTTATTAAGCGCCATCTAACAGCAGGGGGTGATTTTGCAAGTTCACTTAGCTTAACGCCGATGAAAATCGCCTGGGTTTGAGTCTTGAAAAATGCTGGCGATAAACGTGAGTGAAAAGCGTCCCCATGTGTACGAGCCTTAAGACCTGTAGACAAAAGTCTCGTTGTATTGTAGTTTTGATTTTATTTCATGTTTGCACAGATAATGAAGTAGGGATAGTAAATGATGTGAAGAGAGTACAGAAGTCAAAAGAGTACAGGAGTCTACAGTTGATACACTTTTAGAAATAAAGTTTCGAGAGCTGTCACTGGGTTAGTTCCGGTTTCAAAAGCTAAACTTTTGTACTTTATAGGTACTAATAAGTACACTTTGTGTAATCTGAATATTAAAGATACCAATATACCAACTGTCCCTGTCCCAAATGGTGATTCATGTTCACTTAAGAACTTGATGTACACTTGTGGACTAACAATGGACACGAAGATTGTAAGACTTGTAGATTAGTCTTGATGTATATTATTTTTGCCTTTCCTTGCATGGATAATAAAGAGAAGGGATAGGGAATTATTTTCAGAAACAAAGGGTACAGAAGTCAATGGTTGGTTCAAAGGTCATTGACTTTTACCCACTGACCCTGTCCCAAATGATACATTCCATGTGCACTTGCGGACTTACAATGGATGCTGAGACTGTAAGAGCTGTAGAGTAAAGTCTCGCTGTATTTTATTTGAGCTCTTCTTGCATGCTTGCACAGATAACGGAGAAGAGATAGGAAATGATAGACAGAAACTAAGGGTACAGAAGTCAATACTTCTGGTACACTCTCAGAAAGAAAAGTACGAGAATTGTTGCTGGAGCTATTTCACAAGAAATCTCTTAAGTACTTCTTCGATACTAATATGTACACTTTAGGTGCTAATATGAACTTTTAAGAAAACAATATGAACCATTTTTGGAAAAGCGTGTACCTTTTGAAAAAGATTTTTCTGAGAGTGGACCAAGGTGATTGACCTTTTCAAAAGCAACAATTTACATCCAATAAACACTGGCCCAGTCCCAAAATGATTACAATGGATGCTGAGACTGTAAGACCTGTAGCTTAAGGTCTTGCTGTATTTTATTTTTTCACCTTCCTTTGCCTGTTTGCAGGATAATGGAGAAGAGATAGGAAATGATGCACAATAGCAAAGGGTACTGCGGTCAAAAGTTGGTACAAAGGTAATGGACTTTTTACAAAGGAGCCATTGAAACTCTATGCATCCTATATATTTATGCCTCTTTCTCAATGCACCAAGTGCAATTTTCTTGGTCGATAACAAATTCCAGTTTAAAAAAAAATCAGATTCTGAGTTTCTTTCAAAGAAGTATATTTGGCAGCATATCCAAATAAGGTAAAATAGGATTAGGGTTTGATTTGGGACAGTTCCATTCATGAACCAAAATATTCTAAGCAATCACAGGGAAAGAGAAGAGCAAAATCATCTCCTACCAAGACCATATATTAGGGTGGATTAGATGGTAAGTCAACAATCAGTTTCTATAATAAACAAAGGTAGATGAGCAGGAATAAAGATCTAAGTCTTTTTTTACAGGGGCCTTGTGGCAAGGTGACTGGGTTAGAGTATCTCTGAATCGGCAAGGCTTGTGGGTTCCTCCTGCACAGCAAAGTTATTATAGTTAACGAAAACAAACGAAATAAATGAAAACTAAAATTTCAAATAATTGTTGTTAACTGAAATAAAAATAATAAATTATTAATAAATACTTTTTTTAAAAACTAGAACTAACTGAAACTGTATTGTGTACATACAAAACTAACTGAAACTAACTAAAATTATTGCAAAAACCTCCTTTGTTTTCGTATTTGTGAATGTATTTAATACCTAATCTAACTGTAAACCGTTTAGAAGTAAATCTAATTCGCGCTGCAGGTGTTTCACCCTTTCGCACCTCAGAGTCTGTAATCCTGCTGCCATTCCCCAGATCGAGCCGGTTCTCCTCCAGTCAGTCGCTGTTGCTGCGACAAAAACAACGAGTGGACATGACAGCAGCACGGTGACAGCATTACAGGCACTTAAAACTATTACTTTAACACATTTGTGCCCAATAGTAGGTTTTATTTCTGTATCACGATCGCGAACGAATCTTTTTAACCGGATCTTCTAAGTGAACTGGTTGAACTATTTCACCAAAATGAACTGAATCATTTGAAACGATTCGCGTCTCCAGTAAGCACTTATCCACAAACGACTTACTTTTTAACATGCCTAATACCCACATCTGACTCGAAATAATCCAATATATACTCTCATTCAGTTATTAGAACAGTAACGTTACACTGAGATCAAATTTGAAAAGTGGTGAACCGATAATACTGCGCATGCGTGATTCAGTGAACCAAACACAAACAGCACATGACAGCCTGCTGTGACTGAACTAAACTTGAACAACTGCACCGCGGGTAAACCGAGGGCTTAAATGAGAGAATCTGGCGGAAAAACGTAAGTTTACTTCACAACAGAAAATCGTAATGGAATTTAAATAAGTGAATCATGATTCAGTTGGGTTGCAAAACTTTACTGCAAGACATTTTTCAGATCATGGTGATGTTTTAACTGACTGAAATTACTATTGCTGACTACATAATTTTGGTATGTTGAGTCCAAACATCAGAGTGATATATCTGAACTTCCCATCACTACTGTGTATCTAACCTCAGAGCAGCCTTGCACACATATTGTACTTAAGGCTGCTGTCTTGTGGGCTGTTGTATTTGAATTTGAGGATTGGTACGGTATTGGTAGATGATCGTGTTCATGCGTCCTCTAAATACAGGTTTTAAAAAATGTACGGCTGAGTTTTTATTATACAATATTTATTCTATTGATTTTGAATCTTGCACCTAACAAATATCCTTATTTAGAAAAAAACTGAAACTAATAAAAACTAAACTAAATCTAAGTCATTTCAAAATATAGAAACTAATAAAAACTAGTAAATCTAGCTCTAAAAACTAATTAAAACTAACTGAATTTGAAAACAAAAAGTTGAAATGAAATAGAAACTAAAATAATGAAAAATCCAAAACTATTTAACCTTGCTGAACAGTAGAGGTGAGAATTTACCGACTGTTGTCAAACCTGTGACGCCAAACCTGTGGGTAAAAGTCAATGACCTTTGTACCAACCATTGACTTCTGTACCCTTTGTTTCTGAAAATAATTCCCTATCCCTTCTCTTTATTATCCATGCAAACATGCAAGGAAAGGCAAACGTGTTGAGATTCAGGCCATTAAACAGCTGATCCACTCCGAGTGTTTCAGCACTCTCTCCGAAATGACTTGACTGACCTCGGCTTGCGGATCAACATTCACCACATCATGATCGGTCTTATCGGCACCATTATTTGTAACTTTAAGTGGGTTTGCAAACCTGTGTACTTTTCATGTACTGCTTCTTCCTCAGACTTCAGCCGTTTGCAGTTCCCGCTGTCACAAAAGCCCTGTCATTTCAAAGAGGTGCGTCTGAAAAGAGTGAGCTCGTTGCGTCGCATGCGCGTCCCTCCTTTGGAAATAACGAACTTGCATGAGCTAGCCTTAGTTAATAGCCTCAGTCATAGTTAATCTAGTGTGCGTGGTTACTAGCGCACAGTTAGCATAACTGTTTAGTTGCTGCAATTTTGTTCCGTGCAGAAACGCGGTGTTGAGAAGTCTTTACGATTAATTAACCGTGAAGAATTAAAGCGCGGTTAATAGTGAAACCGGTTAATCATTGCATCCCTACCATCCACATTATTTCCTATAATATTTATTTTTATTTGTTTTATTTAAGCTAGAATAAAAGCAGTTTTAAACTTTTTAAAAACATTTTAGGATCAATATTAAATATTTTTTTTTCGATTGTCACCAGAACAAACCATCATTATACAATGACTTGCCTAATTAACCTAATTACACCTTTAAATCACGTCACTTTAAGCTGAATACTAGTATCTTGAAAAATATCTAGTCGAATATTATGTGCTGTCATCATGGCAAAGATAAAATAAATCAGTTATTAGAGATGAGTTATTAAAACTATTATGATTAGAAATGTGCTGAAAAAATCTTCTCTCCATTAAACAGAAATTGTGGGGGGAAAAATATACAGGGGGGCTAATAATTCAGGGGGGCTAATAATTCTGACTTCAACTGTATACATATAAAAATCCATCAAATCATCAATAAAATAAACAGAGAACAGGGAACAGAACACTTCTTCAAGTGCTGGCCACAGTTAAAAAGGCAGAGACGCACCATTAGAAACAGGAAGTGAACTGACAGTCTGATCTGCTGAATCACCGCCGCTGATCGAAGCTCTTCACACTGCGAGATCTCAACAGCCTGCATGTTAAATAGTTCTCACAAGCCCATAAATGCGATGTCAAACATCGAACGGCCAAACAGAAGTATGTTTTTGTGCTCAGTTTATAGGGTCTGAAATTCACTCAGCGTGAAAATGTCCACAGATGAATCAAGCCTGGTTTGTCTTTGAGCACATTAAGCTTTAATTACAGGCCGTGATGCTTGTCTTCCGTCGTGTGTCGCTCGGGTAAATGGAGATTGTTAAGTGAACAAAGATGCTCTTGTGATAGGCTTTTTAAATCCAGTGGTCCATGCTATTAGGAGCTGATCATTATAGCAGCGTGGAGAGGAGGTCAGCGAAACCACTCATTATTGGGTTAACTTAAGGGTTTAAGGCATGTTAGCTGAAGCCCGAGACCCAAACGTCTATCTAAAATCTGAATCCTGTAGTGTACTAAGAGGTCAACAGGTCTGGGATCAGCATTATATACAGTACAAAGGGTTTAACACCTCAGGGAACCAACACTGTGACAGAAATATTCCGATTATTTTAGGTTTCAGACATTCAAATAGACATCGATACTGGCAAAAGATCACATTTATGGTTTGTTTAATACACGATGGTGTCTGTGGAAACAGAAGTAATACTTTCATTAATTTTCCTCCGGTTTAGTCTCTTATTTATCAGGGGTCACCACAACGGATTGAACCGTCAACTATTCCAGCATATGTTTTAAGCAGCGGATGCCCTTCCAGCCGCAACCCAATACCTGGAAACACCCATACACTCTCACATTCACATACATACACTATAGACAATTTAGTTCATCCAATTCACCTAAACATGCAAGTCCTCGTGCTGCACATATTATGAGGTTTACTGAAGGTGCAGCTGACGTGCAGTGAGGGGTTTGTATCTTTAATAATCTTTGACAGTTCGTGTTCATTGAACAGTCAGAATGATTAATAAATCCATATGAAACAGTCCCATAAATGTCACGTTGCGTCTTCAGTTTCGCTTTGCACTCACATTACAAGCGTACTGTGCCAAAGCCCAACCAAACTACGCTCTGGCACACCTCTTCCAACCGGGCCAGGGCCGGCCAACTGAACCATGCCTGGGTCCGATTCGGAGCACTCACACTTGTCAAATGAACTGGGAAATGCGCCTGGGAATGATTTGAATAGCCTAGTGTGAGTGCACCCTAACATTGCGGTGCCTATTACCAGTCATCAATCATATCTTTAAGGGGTTATTTTCTACATATTGTACCTCAATGTTGTACAGGTATCTTGCACCAAACAGTTCTACTTATTATTATAATATAGCCAAAAACAGCCAAATATCCAAAATGTTAACTAAATTAACCAAATAAAAAAAATAAAAAAAATGAAAATAAACTAATAACTATTGTTCCAAAGCATTGTTTAAAATAGTAATAATCAACAATATATATATATATATATATATATATATATATATATATATATATATATATATATATATATATATATATATATATATATATATATATATATATAAATACACATATATATATAAATAAAAACACTAATAAATATTGCTTTAAAGCTTCCTTAAATAAACCTTTAATAAAGTATTAATTTAATTTAAAAATGAAATAAATTAAAATAGTTCAAAAGCACCTTTTCTTAGAAAGAAAGAACAAAAGAAATAAATGTGTTCCAAGTAACTACTACATTTAAAATAAAATAAAATAAAAAGAATAATAAAAATAAAAGAATAAAAAATATAATAAAATATAAAAAATATATATATATAAAAAATAAGAAATAAAAATAATGTAAAATAAAAAAGAATAAAAATAAAAAATTAATTAAAAAATAAAATAAAATAAGGAATAAAAATAAAATAAAATAAAAATAAATAATAAAATTAAATTTAAAATAAAATTTAAATAAAAAGTTAAATAAAATAAAATAGAAAAAATAAATAAGTAAATAATAATAATAATAATAATAATAAATAAAATAAAATAAAACAAAAAATAATAAATAAAATAAAATAAAATTGTCGTAGTCCCTTTATCAATCCGAAATATTATCCAAAAATAAAAAAAAAATAAAAAAATGGAATAGCCAGAACTAAAAGTTAAAAAAAAAACTCAGAAGAGTAAAGTTACATCTGCCAGTCAGATTGTGGCAGCATCTGTCTGGACCACATCAAGGCCTTGACAGCACTTACACTGAAAACTCAATTACACAATTCAGGAAACCTCAAAGAGTAAAAAAAAACAGTAAACAAAGAGAAACAGAGAAGAGGGTGTGCTCTTATCCAACAGTAGGGGAATAATAAGAGCTATCCCAAAGGAGCAAAATGCCTTCACACAAACAGACTGGGAATATTTGTTGTGACAGGACTGCGAAGCTTAGTTTTGAAGGAAATGGATCCATGCCTACAAAACCCCTGCCACCATGCAAAGAAAAAAAGCATCAAAATGCCTTAAATCACAGCATGTCTATCTGCGGAGACAGGCAAAACCCAGCACTCATAACATACAGCCAAGTGTAATGCAAACCAGCACTAAGACAAACAAAAAAAAAAAAACATCTCCAGCAAACACAATCTACTTTACTGTAGTGAAATCAACCATACTGCTGTTTCGCATTGCAAACATTTTTCAACAGTAAATCTGTGCGTTACACAATGTCAACAGCGAATTAGTAATGGGTAACCCTGTACATCCATCGCATACCGTAGATGTTTAAAGCAATCCCAGAGATGCTGAGGCTAAATCAGTTTGGCATTTGTGCCTGACAACTGTTTCAAATGCCAAACGCCCCATTCATTTCATTACAGGAGACCTTTACAAGCTCACACACGGTTTCAGGGAGACTCCGTGAACGTGGAGAACTTCTGCTTCTGGATCTGAACTTAAAAATCATACAGTATTTGTCCTTTTTTTACTCTTGAAAAAATGCTGGGATGTCGTAACCAAATGTTGTCTCAAATACAGACACATTTAAATGCTGGTTACATTAGATCAATTACATTTTAATAAACTTAAGCAGGGTTTCTGCAGGTTTCATTAAGTTAAATGTAAGTGATGTTTATTTCTAAACTAACTTCAAGAGGATCACATGCTTATGATTGACCACGGCTGCTCCCGCTTTAGCTAATACATAATTCACCAATCAGACAATTTGTCACGGTCACCAGCGATCCAACCTGTGCAGATCGCTGGTAAACACAGATCACATAGAACTACAAGTCCGCCATTTATGGACTACAAGATCCAGTCATGCACCACTCACACACCTGGCCTAGATCCCTATAATTGCAGACAGACACAGCTGAAGCTACTCATGAACTGATTACATGGGCTATAAAGTCGGCACACAAGCACACAGAAGTTGCTGAGTCTTGTAAACTGATTGTGAGCATTACGACGCGTTTTTCCTTGCCTTGCCTTCCGTGTTTAGACCTTGCTTTGTTTTGTTTGTTTACGTTGTTTGCTGCCTGCCTTCTGACCTATCGCCTGTTATTACGACTACGACTCTGGATTGCCCATACACTTCTGTTTGTTCCTGTATTGACCATTGCTTGCCTGACCATTCTTGGCATAATAAACCTGCATTTGGATCCACACCCCTGTTGTCAGCGTCACTTCACGTTACACAATTCCTAAGTCACCATAAATAACCAGAGTTTTCATTCCTCAGTCACACACAAAACTCAAGTATACTTTGGGATTTAGTTTCTTTAGGCAGACTGTTTAGTATACGTGAACTGAAAAGGCTGGCACAAGTCAATCAGATCCCTGAATGGGCAAAAAGCCAGTATTGTTTTCCTGTCTAATATGTAAATTAGAATCCAGTTACCTGAGCTCTCAGCTACAGGAAGTGATGCAACTCCATTCTTCCATGTCTCTGCACTCTCAAAGAACAGGAGGTGGAAAATGTCAACGTCAGGAAAGTCTCTTTTTTAGGCCACTACCTGCATATTACAACTCCTCTACTTCCTCAACCGCCTACACTATCCGGAGGACCAATCCATAACATTATATAATAATGATTTATAATCTCAGCTGCACCCGTCGGGTTTTCGGGGGACATTCCCAATACAATTGTCTTCCTGAGTGGGGTGGTGTTCAATGTCAAGGGAAGCAAAGGAAAGGAGAAATGTGCAAGGCTTCCTCTAATGACTCTCAGCGGTCATCAGTCCAAGAGAACTGGAGCTCTGTCAAGGCCTGATCGGGATGAGAACACAGCTTGAGGCAAGATCATATCCATTTTGGAAGGAAACCACAAATCCTGAGACACGTGTTCTACAAGTTTAGGTAATCCATATTTCGGAAACACAGCAAAGACTTTATTTTCCTTAAAACAAAACAAAAAAACAAAACAAAAAAAAGTGTTGACTAACTGCCCAACAACTGACTAGCCGGTTGACAAGGTTTACCTAAAGGACAGCTGTCTTTCTTTAATGAATTTAAATGTGCAGTATGTAGGATTGACAGTGGTTGAACTAGTGGTTAAACTAGGTATTGCAGTGCAAATTCAAAATATTGGAAGGGGAGTTTTTTTTCATCCGCCTCTCAAGTACTACGCGACCCTGGATTAGCATCTATGTTGATGCTGTTGATCATTTTTGGCCGAAAATGTAATCCATACCTCTTCCCTACCCCTAAACTCAACCATAACTAATTTATTCCCAAAATCAGAGGGGAATAATGAGCCCCCACATCCTCCGCTCGTTCTACACCTGCACTGTGGAGAGCATCCTCACTGGCTGCATCACCACCTGGTACGGAAACAGCACCAGCAGCAATCGCAAAGGTCTACACAGGATCGTGCGAACTGCTGGACGCGTAGTAGGAGGTGAGCTTCCCTCCCTCCAGGACATCTATACCAGGAGGTGCATGAGGAAAGCCAAGAGAATCATCAGCGACTCCAACCACCCAAGCCATAGACTTTTCTCTCTGCTACCCTCAGGCAGACAGTTCCGCAGCATCCGGTCACGCACCAGCCGACTGAAGGAAAGTTTCTTCCCTCAGACTATCAGGCTGATGAACACTTAACACACCCCACACAAACTCTTCCATACCCCGCACTGCACACCGTCAAGATGTAGCATGCACTGCACTTTAACCAATCCATATTTAAAACAATACTGCCTACGTATCGCTGTCAACATTGCCAATTTTACATTGTTGTGTTTTTTTGTGAGTATGTTGTTGTATTTTGCACTGTGTGTATTTTTCATTGTCGTTGTATTTACACTGTCGTTGTATTTTGCACTGTCTGTATTTTGCACTGTCGTTGTATTTACACTGTCTGTATTTTGCACTGTCTGGAGCCAGCACCTAAGCTTTTCACTCATCATAGCACACGTGCTGCTGATGATGTGACAATAAAAGTGATTTGATTTGATTTGATTTGGATAACAATCATGTAGAACTGCATAAACCTAACCGCAAGCCTAAACTTAACATAAACTTTAAATGTATCCCTTAATTCTGATTGGCTGATTGGAATGTTGTTACAGGATCAACATAGATGTTAAATTTCATATATTGCAAATACAATTTTTTCCATAAATTATTCACACTTACTTTGTCTAGCACATGTACAACTCACTTTCTTCCACAAAACAAAATCAATTTATATAGTTTCACTATTTTTCTTTGAAGCCCAGTGTTGTTTGTTTTGGACCAAATACTTTCCGGACAGTTACATATGAAGTAGATCCGCTATATATGAAATATTTTTATTAGTAATGTATCCCACAGACAAATCGGTCAGTCTCACATTTTAGGCTACATCTTTGGCTATTTGCATACAGATATGCATACAATTTATTTTTGTTTCGTATAACAACTCTTCGGTTTATGCAAAACTTTTTACATGAAATTGTACTATCAATTTGAACTGATCATATTTATACTTACATATATATATATACATATACATTTTATATTGTTATATCTTTGTTATTTGTTATTAAATAATACATATTTAAATATTTATTGTATGTATGTTTGTATACAGTTGAAGTCAGAATTACTAGCCCCCCTGAATTATTAGCCCCCATTTATTTTCCCACCATTTCTGTTTAGCGGAGAGAAGATTTTTTCAACACATTTCTAAACATAATAGTTTTAATAACTCATCTCTAATAACTGATTTATTTTATCTTTGGCATGATGACAGTAAATAATATTTGACTAGATATTTTTCAAGACACTTCTATACAGCTTAAAGTGACATTTAAAGGCTTAACTAGGTTAATTAGGTTAACTAGGCAGGTTATGGTAATTAGGCAAGTTATTGTATAACGATGGTTTGTTCTGTAGACAGTCGAAAAAAAAATTCGCTTAAAGGGGCTAATATTTTTGACCTTAAAATGCTTATTAAAAAATTAAAAACTGATTTTATTCTAGCCGAATTAAAACAAATAAAACTTTATCCAGAAAAAAAAAATATTATCAGACATACTGTGAAAATTTCCTTGCTCTGTTAAACATAATTTGGGAAATATTTAAAAAAAAAAAAAATTCAAAGGGGGGCTAATAATTCTGACTTCAAATGTATGAGCTGGAATCAACTATCCATTGAAAACAAAACAAACATCAAACAAAACAAAAAAACTGAAACAAAACATTGGCTATTTGTTCATACAACAGAATAACTAGTTTATCAAATTTTTACATAAAATAAAGTAAAACTTTTTACTTAAAATTGTACTATCAATCTCAACAGATGTTTGGATATAAGTTGGGATCAACTATCCCTTTGAAAACAAGACAAAACAAAAAATAAACATTAAACAAAATCAAAATCGAACAAAACAACGTAAAAAAAAAACTAAAACTAAACATTGGCTATTTGTTCACACAACACAATATGCATAAATGCATATTTTAACAAGACACATTGAATAATGAAAACTAAATCAAACAAACAAACAAACAAACAAAAAAAAAAAAAAACATTGGCTATTTGTTCACACAACACAATAAATATGCTGCCTTCTTTTCCAGCGCCGCCCATGCATATTTCAACAAAGCAATGCAAAACCACATTCTGCACACATTACAAAGTCCTGGCTGCGGAGGAAGGGCATACAGGTACTAGACTGGCCTGCCTGCAGTCCCGACCTGTCTCTAATAGGGAATGTGTGGTGCATTTTGAAGCACAAAATGCAGCAACGAAGACCCTGTACTGTTGTCCACCTTAAGACTTGTTTGAGAATTGGATAAAATTACTCCTGAAACACTTCATCACTTGGTGTCTTCAGTCCCTAAATGTCTTTTAAGTGTTGAGAAAAGGAATGGCAACATTACAAAGTGGCAAATGCTTTACTGCTCCAACTGTTTTTTAACATGTGTTGCAAGAATCAAAATTTAAATATATGTTTATAAAAAAATCATGAGCAACACATTGAATAATGAAAACTAAAGCAAACAAACAAAAAAAAAACCCATTGGCTATTTGTTCACACAACACAATAAATATGCAGCCTTCTTTTCCAGCGCCGCCCATGCATATTTCAACAAAACAATGCAAAACCACATTCTGCACACATTACAAAGTCCTGGTTGCAGAGGAAGAGGATACAGGTACTTGACTGGCCTGCCTGCAGTACTGACCTGTCTCTAATAGAGAATGTGTGGTGCATTTTGAAGCACAAAATGCAACAACAAAGACCCCGTACTGTTGTCCACCTTAAGACTTGTTTGGAGAAAGAATGGGGCAAAACTACACCTGAAACACTTCATCACTTGGTGTCTTCAGTCCCTAAATGTCTTGTAAGTGTTGTAAAAAATGAATGGCAACATAACAAAGTGGCAAATGCTTTACTGCTCCAACTTTTTTTTTAAATGTGTTGCAAGAACCAAAATTGGAATTTGGTTTATTTTGAAAAATCACGAGGAACAGATTAAATAATGAAAACAAAATCAAACAAAATAACAAAACAAAATAAAATATTGGCTATTTGTTCACACAACACAATAAATATGCAGCCTTCTTTTACAGGGATCCCCATGCATATTTCAATGCATATTTCAACAAGACAATGCAAAACCACATTCTGCACACATTACAAAGTCCTGGTTGCAGAGGAAGAGGATACAGGTACTTGACTGGCCTGCCTGCAGTCCTGACCTGTCTCCAATACACTTTCAGAAATAAAGGTAAAGGAGCTGTCACTGGGGCAGTACCTTTTCAAAAGGTACATATTTGTACCTGAAGGGTCCATAATGGTACCTCAAAGGTACTTTTTAAGCACATCTGGTACTAATATGCACCTTTTAGGTACCACTGTGGACTATTCGGGTACAATTGTGTATCTTTTAAAAAGGTACTGCCCCAGTGACAGCTCCTGTACCTTTATTTCTGAGAGTGTAGAGCAGGGCTATTCAATTAGTTTGTCACGGGGGCCAGTTCATGAAAAGCATCCCAAACGAAGGGCCGGAGAGACATGACTTGCAATATAAATGATGACACAACTGCATTTAGGAGCCAATTATGTATTTTTGCTCCTATAGACACCTACGTTGTATTTGTCTACATTAAAATGTTAATATATTGTATTTTGAAACTATATAATATCACTGCATTGCACAATAAGTTTTTTTTTAAACAAAGATTCAAATGTTGTATTTCACAGCACAACAAAATCAGTGTATTGCTGAAGTAGGCTTCTTCTACATTCAGATACGTTCATATGTGATGTTTTGAACTGCATAACAATTATGGATGCAACAATTATAGATTTTGGTTGTACGATTATATAGTGTCAAGAATAATCAGGGTTTCACAGTTTTCACGTCTAATGTAAATTTAAGCTTTATATGAGCTAGATTTAGATCTGGATATCCCTAACTAATATTAAAAAACCTTTAAAAGGCATTTTCATTGGTAATAGTTTTTATGCTGAAGGTTTTTCTGTGCTTATAGGGCTACACAATTTAATTATGTGTGTGTTTATAGAGAGGAAAGGGAGAAAATAATATAATAATAATTGTTATGAAGGTCGGCGCCAATATTTAGATTAACTGTTGTTATCATCTGCGTTCATACATACATAATCGTTTTAATAATAGTTCGTCTAACATGTCTTTTGTTTACATTGCACTGAAAGCTAAGCACAACTCTCACCGTTACAGCATGAGATGTTTTCTACTGCGTGCGCCCAGACAGCCGTGAGCGCGTTGCTCCGCTTGCGCCCGCATATTGGCATATATTCTTACGGCATAACAAACTTGTGCGCGGGAAAGATGTGATATGGGAACGGCCCGCGGCTATAGTTATTACAGTGTGCGTGCGTATTAGCTTCGGTGGACAAGCTCGGAACTTTAAACTAGCGCACAGTTGGCAACTTGGCGTAACTTTGTTCAGCAGTTTCGTTTCATGCGGCAGAACAGAAATGCAGAAATGCGGCTTAGAGAAGCCTTTACGATTAATTAACCGTGACGAATTAAAGCGCAGTTAATAGTGAAATCGGTTAATCGTTGCATCCCTAATAACGATATCAGTGCATTGTACAAAAGACCTTTTCTACAAACATATTCAAATGTATTCGGCTGCTCTCACCACTGTCAGGTGACTCACGCTCTGCGGAGCTCATGCTGTATTGAACAGACGCACGTCACTTCATAACTATATCGGCCGTTTTTTGACTGAACTAAATTTATTCTTGATGTCTTGGTCACACTATTTGGAGGGCCAGAACAAATAGCCTCGGGGGCCGGGTTTGGCCCGCGGGCCACCAATTGAATAGCCCTGGTGTAGAGAATGTCTGGTGTATTTTGAAGCACAAAATGTGCTAACAAAAACCTCGTACTGTTGCCCACCTTAAGACATGCTTGCAGAAAGAACAGGAAAAAAATTACACCTGAAACACTTCATTACTTGGTGTCTTCCATCTAAAACTAAAACAAAACATTGGCTGTTTGTTCACACAGCTCAATAACTAGCTGCACAATTTACAAGTCAGACATCACTATTGCCTAGTGGCTGTCAATCCAACTCTCAACATCCTATCATTATACAACAAACCAGCACCACAGCGTTACACAAAACCTTTCAGTGAGTGACTGCAGTCAATGAACAATGCTGTTTGCATGTGTTGAACAGACGTCTCCATGTAGAAGATTGACAAGACGTGTAACAAAAACCATTTCAGGCAGGAAACACAGTAGCTCCAGAACACCAAGAATCAATTCACGTCCTTCAAGAATTCACGACCAGACGAATAAAAGAGACACTGTGTTGAGGTCGCTGCTGGTGGCTTGTGGGTGACGTCACATCCAGTCGGTGCTGCAAGAATCTCTCGCTGGCGTGGAAGAAGCCCCTTGTTTGGAAAGATCATGATACTGTGTTTCGGCCCCCGAGGAAATCGCTATTCAGGGACATGATGGATGTCTGGAGTGAGCAGATTCACTGGGAACAGACGGAAAGGCATATCTGGACAGGGGATTGTTAATTATGGTTTTGAATTTAGGTCATATTATCTAGCTCTAATTAAATGTGTTCACCCTATGTATTAAAATCTATTGATTGTGAATGAGAAGTATTGGATATATTTAACGTATTTCTTCTTTTGATGAAGGTGAATTGCTTAGAATTCATCAACCGTCTGCTGAACAGATTTGTTTGTTGTTAAAGTGTAGACAGGGATGGCATGTGTGCATGATGGCATTACATTCATTATTATTCATTTAGAACCCACAGCTGAGCATTCAGATCATCGCATTCGCTGAATTTAGAAGTGTGACATGTTAAAGGTCCAGGGTCCTGGAGTCTGAGACCACCAGTGAACACAATTCAGAAATGCAAAAGTAATTTTGATTACAATTCAGTTACTAATTTGTATGCATTTCAATTCATTGTCTTTATTCGTTGACTAATCGTTGATTAAAATAAGGCTAAAATAAAATAGAATTTTTTTTTGTTTGTTTTTAAATGCATCTTGAATAGAAATCAGAAATGTTTCCTTATTCTGGGTTAACTCCAAATGTGAAATTACTGTAGGTGTTGTGAAATGAAGTTACATGCAAAGTAAATGCAAACATGTAAATAGAGGCGTATTATTGCGGCAGCGTAAACGCAGATCACACAGAATTGTAGCAAATGCGCAGAATTTTCCTAAATCACATCTTCTGTGCAAGTTCAACATTTTGAGAAAAAAACATCCCGTGAGTAAACTAGAGCAAGTGGTGCGATGCTCCACGATTGCTGTGAACCCAAGATTTAAATACTATTAAACACTAAATACTTAACTATAAATATAGTAATACACATTACACATAATATTATAAGGCCACAATAAAATTACAAAAAAAAATCTAAATGAATTTAAATTTAACATTTAATAAATATTTTGCTAACAATAATTGGAAGAAAAAAAAAGTACAGACAAATGTAAAGTTTCATTCGAGGTATGGAAAACCCAAAATATATTCGCAGATATGCCTACAATATCTTATTGTTCCATATAAAGTAACTCTATAGTTTATCAAAAACGGAAATAAAATACAAAATAATGCATACAACTATGTTTATAAAATAAATCATCAAAACAAAACAAAGCAAAGCAAAGCAAAGAAAAAGCAAAGAAAAGCAAAACAAAACAAAAATAAATAATAAAATAAAAATAAAACAAATCTAAACAAAACTAAAACAAAACTAAAAACTAAAACAAGCAAAACGACAGCAAGCAAAATAAAAACAAAACGACAGCAAGCAAAATAAAAACAAAACGACAGCAAGCAAAATAAAAACAAAACAACAGCAAGCAAAATAAAAACAAAACAACAGCAAGCAAAATAAAAACAAAACAAAAGCAAGCAAAATAAAAACAAAACAAAAGCAAGCTAAAATAAAAACAAAACAGCAAGCAAAATAAAAACAAAACAACAGCAAGCAAAATAAAACAAAACAACAGCAAGCAAAATAAAAGCAAGCAAAATAAAAGCAAGCAAAATAAAAACAAAACAAAAGCAAGCAAAATAAAACAAAACAACAGCAAGCAAAATAAAACAAAACAACAGCAAGCAAAATAACACTAAACAACAGCAATCAAATTAAAACAAAACAACAGCAAGCAAAATAAAAACAAAACAACAAAACAAGCAAAATAAAAACAAAACAAAAACAAAACAAGCAATAAAAAACAAAACAAAAACAAAACAAGCAAAATAAAAACAAAACAAAAACAAAACAAGCAAAATAAAAACAAAACAAAAACAAAACAAGCAAAATAAAAACTAAACAACAAAAACAAAACAAAACAAAACAAGCAAAATAAAAACAAAACAAAAGCAAGCAAAATAAAAACAAAACGACAAACAAAACAAAAAAACAAGCAAAATAAAAACAAAACAAAAAACAAAACAGAAAAAATTAAAACAAAACAACAAAAACAAAACAAAACAAAAAACAACAAAACAAAACAGGCAAAATAAAAAAAAAACAAGCAAAATAAAAACAAAACAAGTAAAACAAAACAAAATTACATAAAATAAAAGTTGAATAAGTAATACATTTAGTACAATTTGATTTTTAACAATAAAAATTTAATTAAAAAAAATCACAGGCTTCCCTATAAAATAACCAAATTCCAACATTAACATGATTGCACTCGATTACTAATCCCTGTCCAAAGCCCATCCAAGGCTGATCTTGAACACTACAAACAGTGAATCAGAATCCAAGCTCTAGCTTTTAGACTGGTAAGCACGGCTCCTGCCAACCCTGCCAGATCTCTAACCCTCAAATCACCGTCTCCCGCTGCTTCTCCTCATTACAGCGCCACAATTAAGCTGCTACTATGAAAAACTCGAGCCTGCGTGCTTTATATGAAGTCTCTGTTCGGCTCTAATTAACGTGCATGCTAAAAGCAATAGGCATTCTTGGCTCGATAGCGTTTTATAGACATTTCAGAGGCAGCCTCCATGGCTACATAGCGATGCAAACCAACACTGTGAAGGAAAAAAAAAGTGAATAGCTTCAGGAAAACTTAATGAAGCCAATCTGATAGAGAAGTTAAATCATTATAACTTCACAGGCTCATTAAACGGCTGTCTCCTGGCAAAAGGTGGTTGAAATGTGTGCTCGTGAACACGACCGATTATGGGTGAAGACTTCTGACTTCAGGGGTGTCAAATATTGGAGTAATTTGACTTGAGTGCGGGCTGTACTTGAGTGTTAGTTTTAGGGGATTTGGACGTTACTCAAGTACAATTCTAACTCAAATACTGTTATATTTCTGCCTGTTTACTTAAAGAGGTGGTCCACTACGATATCATATTATAATCTTTAATTGATGTGTAATGTAGCTGTGTGAACATAACATCTCTGAATGTAAGACGCTCAAAGTTCAACGCAAAGGGAGACATTGGCTGGGTCCAAAACCGCCTACTATTCAATAGGTACTGCATTTGAATTTAAACGTACTACTCGGCCGTTGGAAAAGTACGTTCTATACAGTATGAATGTGAGCAGTATGAATGGAATTCGGACGTACTACATCCGCCATTTTGTCATGGTCACGTGACCTACCTGCGTCAGTTGCGTCGCTTCACGTCCATTCCTAAATTCTCTCGCGGGGCATCATGGGATAGCGCAGCGTCCATGGGATGCGCACTTCAGAATCTCGCCGGAAGTAGTAAGTCATCCGGGTACTTCTCCCATACTGATTTTCGAATTCTAAGAATTCGGACATACTACTCGGCTCGCATACTGATTTAAGCGTACTGTATAGTATGGAAGTATGCGGTTTCGGACGCAGCCATTGGCTTTTACAGAGCTAGCTTAGCAAAGCCTACAGCGAACGAATTTGGGTACTACAAAAAAATACATGCGGGCTAGTGAGATCACAAGGGCTTCCAGTTATGCGCATTCACCATACGCACACACCCCGCACAGCAATGGGGTGTGGCCAGAGGTGCTGTAATGTTATAGCAGAGGAAGCTAAAATGCTGTCCAAACGCTGCTATTTCCACAGATCTCGTTCTGTTTCTGTATTTGGGCTTCTAAAGGACACGACACAAAGACAGAAGAGCTTACAGTTTAATTTAATTATGTTCCAGAGAATTATAAAAAAAGATATAGCTAGCATTTGACAAAGGAGAACGTCCAGAATCTCTCCCAGTTCAGTGCTGGATTCGGTTAAAACTCCTCCAACTGACGTAGCTGTGGATTGTGAGCCACAACCTGTAAGTGTTTTTATTTGTTAAAATTGATCAATTATATGCACAGTTTCTAGCGTGAACGGTATGTTGTAGCGAGGACATAAACAAGGATGTAAACAACGGGAAATGCTGTTTTCAAATTCATATTTATCAGTCAAACCGCTGTAAACATTCACAATCTTCATCAGCGCTGCAGTGTCTATCCATGCGGACGCTTTCCGTTCATTCTACATCTCAAATAACAAACTCGCAAAAGATATGTGAACGTTTCATATTACTCACACATGCTTATAAGCCGAATATATGTGAAAGACACTTGTCAGATTTTATTTTAGAGAGTAGGCGTGAGGTTTAGCTGTGTGCTCTTCATTTTTCTGTCTGATTCAGGCAGCTGCTAACAGCTTCTCTGACTGGACTGGTTACACGGCACAAAAGCGCGTGCTTGTGGGGGCTTGACGTGGAGCCAATCCGCGAATCACAGCACCAATCAGAGCCTCTTGAGGGCGGTCTTTCAGAGGAATTAGGAAATATGTCGTTTTCATGTTAGCTGAGTAGCTGTATATAATCAAAGCAATAAGTATATTTATAATATAATATAATGAATATTTAATTAATAATATTCCTATTTTACAGATTATTCCACATTTATGTCAATCAAACAAATTACTCATGATATTTATTTGACTTTACATTAGAGGATGACTCAATATCATGAAATAAAATAAATTTTTATTATTTTATTTTTTTCTTTAACTCTTTAAAGCTGTACTTTATAACTTTCTCAAGTACATTTTCAACTTTTGATTAAGTAAAATTTTCTATAGGCCTGTTATCTAGGCCTGTCTCGATAAGAAATTTTTGTTGTGTGATATATTGTCACAGAAATGGTCGCGATAAGCAATATTATTGTCATTTTGAGATCATTTTATGCCACTGATTATAAAATGAACAGCAAACTAATGCAAATACCCATAAACATATTAAATTACGTATCATTCTTAAGGTTATTTAGATTCTATAATGTGATGTTAAATAGACAAATGTCCTATTATATATACTATTAAATGTCCTATTAGGTAAATGTCCAATTATAAATGTTGACACCGATGAGGTAGAATGTAAATGTCATTGTAAAAAAGTTTTAACGTCATTTGTAAATTTGTAAATATATATTGCTATGCCAAAAATTATTGAGGTCATCTCCAAGTATTGCATAATAATTCGATATAATGATTATCGTGACAGGCCTATCGGTATCTGTACATTCACTTGAGTATCATTTTAAAGAATACTTTGTCAGACTTCAAGTGTTGGACTAAGAAAGATTTCATTCCCTAAACTATTTCAGACATTCTGAAGCAGCTTTTTTTTAAAGAACATTTGAGTTTGGTATAAACAAACCACCGACGACGCCATGTCCTGAAATGCAGGGAGCATAATTAGCTCAATAGCCTTCAACAACTGCGACCCATGTGCCCCGGCACCTTATTAAAGAGAGCTGAGGTCTTACTCTTATTACAGCAGCCCAGTGTTTATATACGCACACACATAAACAACACCAAAATATCCGTCTGGTAATGTTTTAACGTTTCAGAGGATCCCATGAAAAACCCTCTCATGAAAAATACAACCGAATCACATGAGAAGTTCATCCCAGGCTCCTGTGGTGTGACTGTTGCATAAGTTAGAAGACACTGCTTCTAGGATGTTTCATGGAGGTTTTAAAGTAGCGCTGCACGATACTGGGAAAATATGCGATGTTGTTGAGTGTTGCGATAACGATATTTCTAACGATATAATATTTCCATAGAAAAATGCGATTTTTAGTAATGTTTTTAAATCATTTATTTATTTCAGGATATTCAAATTAAGATTTAAAAGTATTTTTCAGATCTAATTCAGAAAAGTCTGTCGAGGTGCAATACATCAAACTAAATAAAACAAAATCAAAACCAAGCTAAAACGAAAACAAAACAAAACAAAACAAAACAAAACAAAACAAAAACATATAAAGGTAGCAAGACCCCATCTGATTGGACAAATTTAGATAAACAACCAATGCGTAAAATAGGTGTAATTTATCACATGTCTGTGATATGTATGATGCATAAACTATTATCGTGATAATGATAATTTTGCAATATATTGTCCAGGCCTATTTCAAAGTGATGCAAAAAAAGCTTAATATTTTCAAACAAAACCAAAAAACACAATGAAACAAATCAAAACATCAAACAAAATAAAAAATAAACAAAACCAAAAGAGCAAAACAAAACAAAATGAATAAATTATTTAAAAACAGCTAATGAAAATATTGTTTTTCTAGGGAAATATTTTATTGTTAGGAATATCAATATTAAATTTAACATTTAAAAGATATTTTTGTTGAGTGTTGCGATAATGATATTTCTAACGATATAATATTTCCATATAAAAATGCGATTTTTATGAGATGTTTTTAAATTATTTATTTATTTCAGGATATTCAAATTAACATTTAAAAATATTTTTCAGATCTAATTCACACAAAAAAAAAAGTCTGTCGAGGTGCAATACATCAAACTAAATAAAACAAAATCAAAACCAAGCTAAAATGAAAACAAAACAAAACAAAACAAAACAAAACAAAACAAAAACAAATAAAGATAGCAAGACCCCATCTGATTGGACAAATTTAGATAAACAACCAATGCGTAAAAAAGATGTAATTTATCACACGTCTGTGATATGTATAATGCATATACTATTATCACGATAATGATAATTTTGCAATAGATATATTGTCAAGCCCTAGTTCAAAGTGATGCGAAAAAAAGCTTAATATTTTCAAACAAAACCAAAAAACACAATGAAACAAATCAAAACATCAAACAAAATAAAAAAATAAACAAAACCAAAAGAGCAAAACAAAACGAATAAATTATTTAAAAACGGCTAATGAAAATATCGTTTTTCTAGGGAAACGTTACATCTTAAGAAATATCGATATTCAATTTAACATTTAAAAGATATTTTTTCAGATCTAATCACGACTAAAAAAAACTGTGTCTAGGTGCAATAATCAAACAAAAAACAAAATCTAAGCAAAACTAAAACCAAGCAAAAAATAAACAAAACAAAACAAAATCAAGAAAAAAACAAAACAAAACAAAACAAAACAAAACAAAACAAAACAAAACAAACAAAACAAAACAAAACAAAACAAAACAAAACAAAAACAAAAACAATATAAAGATAGCAAGACCCCATCTGATTGGTCAAATTTAGATAAACAACGGATGGGTAAAATAGATGTAATTTATCACACGCCTGTGATATGTATAATGCATATACTATTATCACGATAATGATAATTTTGCAATATATTTTTCAGCCCTAGTTCAAAGTGATGTGAAAAAAAGCTTAATATTTTCAAACAACACCAAAAAACACAATGAAGCAAAACAAAACAACAAACAAAACAGCTAATAAAAATGTAATTTTTCTAGGGAAATGTTACTTGTAAGAAATATTGATATTCAATTTAACATTTAAAAGATATTTTTTCAGATCTTATCATGACTAAAAAACTGTGTCTAGGTGCAATAATCAAACAAAAAACAAAACAATATCCAAACTAAATTAAAACCAAGCAAAAAATAAACAAAACTAAACAAAACTAAACCCCATCTGATTGGTCAAATTTAGATAAACAACCAATATGTAAAATAGATATAATCTGAGATTTGTATATACTATATCATTATTTTGGTTAATATTCTGTGGAAGGTGAAGGGCCAAGAAAGGTTTATCCAAACAAAACACTCGGTCCGAACATTACGATTGGCTCTCCTACATGCCTGTCAGAATATGTAACTGCAAAATTGGTTCACGCAGAAAGGATTATGTCATCGGTGCATTCACAGATGCAGATCAGACTAAGAGCAACAGACATCTCCTCTTGTTAACATGGGAACTCCCAGAATTCTAAAACATCTAGAATTCCCATAGCGTTCTCATAACCATCATATTTACTTTCAAAGCTTTTATTGAGATATTAAAATTAAAGGTGCATCATGTAAGATTGACACCCAGTGGTTGGACTAGGTATTGCACTTCAAAATCGAAACAGTTTTTCACCTGGCCCCTCCCCTGATGACTCTACGCAAACGAAGGTTGCCAGAGTGACCCTGACGACACCAACAGGAGCAAGCGTGCCTGACTATTGATGCTATATCGTAGATATTATCAGATTACATGAAGTTATTACCCTAAAAATAAGATCTTTTTGGTAATATACATCCTATAAATATGTATGAGGTACTACGGTCTGCACATGTCCGCATCTCACTTTCATTTTCACTTTCACAAGCAGGAGAGTTGTTTCACAGCACTGAAAATGTTGTTTTGAAAGACATGTCTGAAGTTAAGTTATGTTTTTGCTGTTTAGGTTAACTATAGTAGGAATTAAAAACATGACTTTGACCTATTACTTACTAAATGATTATATTACGCATCACAAATTTTACAGTAAATGAGTAATAAAGAACACAAAAGTACTATAAATGGAATAGGGAAAAGTATTGTTACTTTAATATCCAATACTGACAACATTTTTGCATATATTTTAAAATCTTTGATACAAATCATTAAGTTTAATTTGTTCAATGTTTATTGAAGATAAATCCCTTTATTGAAGAAGTTATGGCAAGCAAGCCATCAATTCAACACATGGAAAATTTATAAATACAACAATTCATAAAGTAGGTACTCCAAAATAATACACTTATGGCTACAAGAGTTCATGTAGTAAAACCACTGACATATTGCATGCTACAAACAACAACAGTGAAAGTGCTCCCTAATGTTTATGGCCTAATTAAACCAATTCAAAGTACTTGATGCTACTTGACATTTACTAACTTGAGAACAAAACTACCATATTCCCCAAACTATTCCCAACACTGAAAAGCTTGTACGCTGTAATCTAATACAAGACAAAAACGCTTTCGAGCTTATTGTACCACAAGGATAAAATAAAAGCGCAAGCTATTTATGCTGGGTTTTATGTGACAGCATCAGAACTGCTTAAACCACAGAAAGTCTCATGGATATTCAGTTTGAGTGTTTCCCTCGAGGGGGACATAAAGACCAGAGTCACGTCTCTGAACAAACGCCATCAGATAATAGATGGACAGCTGCTGCTGCTGAGGGGGAAAACTTCATACCTACTCAAAAAACATCCCTGAGTCTTGTTCATCTGGAGGACTTCAGCAAACTCCATCCCCAACCTTACAGTATAAATTAAAGCTGCAAGCAGCGATGAAACGGCCCTCACACCCAGGCTCACCACTGCCCGGTGACCTTAGGATGACAGAGAAAAGTGGACAATAATAATTTTAGCTCAAAATATAAAGAAACCTGAGAAAATCACAATTTTATGATAAACTTCCATTTTTCAGCAGGTGGCGCTATGACTGTAACTCAATATTGGCATGTAGATATCTTCAGGAGAGGAATCTCATCGAACGAGAATTTTCAGGCAGATCAGACATATAATGCCTGAGTTATAACAACTTCTCGCTTTGTTGGCAAAACAACAAAGTTTGTGAGGCTGCCATGGACACACCCTTTGACGAAAACTCTAGATCTTCGCAATACCCAATTTTGGTGTTGATCTGATAAAATCCCTAGGAAGAGTTTGTTAAAGTACAACGCCTGGAAATGGCAAGAACTACACTTTTTTTTTAAAAAAAAGTTAAAAATATCTGACTTCCTGTTGAATTTCGGATTTCGCTCCAAGAGACTTTTTTGTAGGTATTGGCATGTTTGATGCGTGTGCCAATTTTTGTATGTGTGCGTGAAACGTAGCTTGCGGGGCACTTTGTTGAATGTTTATAGGGGGCGCTATCCCACCATTTTGCCACACAAAAAGATCTATCTATAACCATGATTCCATTCAAAGTTGCAAACAGTGCTGGGTAAGTTACTTCCAAAAAAAGTCGATCATTACAATTTACATCATTAAAATGATATTAAAATAATTTTTCCAATTACTTTGCCTGTACAAAAACAATTGGCAATTCCATTACTCGATTTAATACTAACAATCCATATAAATCTCAAGGCATAGACTAAAACATTTAGTCAAAATTTGAGTATAACAGAACCATTTAGTTTATTTGAAAATGTAGTTTATTTGAATGAATTAACGCTTAAAATTGAATAGTTTCAAGTCAACTTTGATGGAAGGTTTTAAGTGGCGAACCCATGAACTTCACGGCCAATCACAGTCATTTCTGTTGAACACAATGGCCAATCAGCTGTGTTTAAGAGCATGCTCAAATGTTAGTGGAAAATGGACTTTTTAAAAATTTCAATACCGATTGGTACCAAACTCGATACATTTGACAACCCTAAGTGAAGTTTGTTTATAAACTAATTTCGAGAGGATCACATGCTTATGATTTATCACGGCTGGTCTCACATTAGCTAATCACGATCTCCCAATCACATGATTCCTAAGCTACTATAAATAACCACAAGCCTCAGCCACATCTATCTTCGTCTGGAAGAAAATCCCACCTCCCTCCCCATTCTCCTTCTTATCATACATCGGGCTGCACGGTGGCCCAGTGGTTAGCACTGTTAGCCCCACAGCAAGAACACTGACTGTCCTGGTCTCCACCGGGTCAGTGAGTGTTTCTGTGAGGAGTTTGTATGTTCTCCCCGTGTCAGCGTGGGTTTTCCCCGGGTCCTCCGGTTTCCTCCCACCATCCAAAGATATACCTAATGCATAATAAAAATTTGCAACCCAAGCACTTGTCTAGCTCCCTCCTTCTCAAGTGTTCCCTTAGCTTCTGCAGCCGGGGAGTTTTGAGAGTTCCCCCGAGCTCAAGCTCCCCTCACGCTCCGCGAACGGGAGGGAGCCCCGGGCTCGAGGATCCCTTGAGCTCGGGGCTCTCTCCCGGGACAGCATGCCAAACAAGCTCTTATAGATCATCAGCTAAGTGTGAACTCTTGAAATGTAAATAGCATAATTTACCACACTGTTAACATGTTTAAGTCATTGCTACCAGGTTTCTAGCATGAGTTATTCCATGCTGTGTTGAAATTGTCGATTCTGATTGACTGGAAGGTGTTCAATAAAATTGTTTAGCGCACGGGTAGTTCCAGTCAGTTCCTAATTCAAGATTCAAAATTCAAATTGAATTGAATCTTGAATTGAAAACTGACTAGAACAATGTTGATCACAGTTCGAACAGTTTTGATCACAGTTCAAAATAAACGCGCTTTCCTCAAATAGTAGTCGTAACCATAGGAACTCATTAACAGTTGCCCAAGTCTTCATTCTTGTTTAATCTCGAGAACAACAATGTGTGCTTCACATGGGAGCTGATAGGGATTAACCAACTCGCAAATATGCTCAACAATATTTAGGTAGCTAACGCATGTTACTATGAGCTATTAGATATGCCCATGTCATAAACATGTGCAAGCAATATCTACCTACTTATCTGCTCTGTCTGCCTGTGACTGATTCAAAGCGAGGAGATCTAACATGTCATAATTGGCAAAAATTCTGTCAAATATCGCGCTGCAAAGATTAAAAAGTTTTAACTCGTCTATAAATTGGCAAGTGAACCATAAGTAATGTGGGAGTTTCCTTGGTTCAAAATGATTTCCTAGTTACTAGTTCAACAGTATTACGTTTTTTTTAAGCGAATAAAAACAGCATAAACTGGTTTTTGTGTTTGAGTTCAACTTTATTTCCCAACTGCCTGAAACAAGTGACAAATAAATAATGCCGGATATGATGTATGAGGATATTCACATTCAATCCTTCATACTGGCGAAGCACACAATGGAGACAGAACTTCTCTAATTAAACTGAAAGATCAGCGCCAGAGATGACAGCAGCAGATACATTACGTTGTCTGCACGCCAAAACCGACAAAGACACTTGACCAATTACACGAAAGCCCAGTCTGGAACACGTATGAGGTCGTTCTCTGGGGTTTTATTGGAGCTTTAAGTGCGGGAGAGAAAACAGACGTCTTAAACTACGGCTCGTCTACTTGTGAGGCAGAGCACACAGGCTCGGTCCCCATAGACTCAGGTTCCTCTAATCTTCCTCTTAGATATGACATTCCCCTATAATCTAGTCCAAAAGCTACACAGAGGGCCAGGAAATGAAATCAATGCGCTTTTTTCGTCTCTCCATACTGAGCTACATTAGCATTGCTGCTGCAGATGTTGCTCGAATCTGATTTATGAACCAAAGCCCATAGATGGGAGATGTTTTGCACTTTGCTGACTCTTTGTACCAATTTAGCTGGCTTATTAAAAGAAATCAGGTTTTTGCAACTTCCAAAAAACAAACAAATTGGTTTTCTTGTTAAAAATGGCAATTAATTTGCTTTGAGAGGTACTATAATAACTCAGATTAAGATTTTACATATTGAGACATCTGAAATCTCATTCAGCTCAAAGTCAGAGGTACTTACAAAAAAAGGATATGGTTGGAGATCCTTTGTAAACACGTAGGGTACACATGGTTAAGTTGTACCTTCAATGGGTCATAGTAGCACCTTATAGTACTCATATGTACCATTTAAGGGTAAAAAAAGTCAATTTTTGCTTCCAACTTTCAATGTTTCCATATCTGAACCGTTTAAGCACTAAACCAGGGGTGTCCAAGCTCGGTCCTGGAGGGCCGGTGTCCTGCATATTTTAGTTCCAACCCCAATTATACACACCTCAACCTGCTAATCATGGTCTTTCCGGGTATACTAGAAACTTCCAGGCAGGTATGTTGAAGGAAGTTGGAGCTAAACTATGAAGGACACCCTGCTGAAAAATCCACCTTAAACCAGCCTAAGATGGTTGACTGGTTTTAGCTGGTCGACCAGCCTGGTTTTAGAGGGGGTTTGGCCATTTCCAAGCTGGTTTCCAGCCATTTCCAGCCTGGTCTTAGCTGGTCAGGCTGGGAGTTGACCAGCTAAAACCAGCCATGTCCAGCTTAAACCAGGCCGGTCAAGCTGGTTAAGGCTGGTCATTTTCCAGCCTGACCAGCTAAGACCAGGCTGGAAATGGCTGGAAACCAGCCTGGAAATGGCCAAAACCCCTCTAAAACCAGGCTGGTCGACCAGCTAAAACCAGTCAACCAGCTTAGGCTGGTTTAAGCTGTTTTTTTCAGCAGGGCACTGACCCTCCAAGACCGAGTTTGGACACCCCTGCACTAAACAATAGTGTTGTCACGATACTGGAATTCGGTACAAATCAATACTGGAATTTAAAACGTCCATGTCCCGCTAACATTTGAGTGCTGTTGAGTATGTTCTTAAACACCACTGACTGCTCATTGTGTTCAAATGCTAAACAAAAATGACGTTGATTTGCCGAGAAGGTCATCTGTTCACCGAACTCACCACTGTTTACTGAGTGTTAACACAGATACAGGGACACTGGAGCATTTTAAAGCCACGATTCATCAGTGGACCGCTCGTATGTCAGCTTATAGACAAACCGAATGATCAACGTGACTTTGAAACGCTCCAGTTTCCCTTTATTTGTGTTTACACTCAGTAAATAAGATAAATTAAAAGCTGCAAATTGACCCCATGATCAATTATATTACTTAGTATTGGCCATAATGGATCTAGAAATCATTGATCGGCATGAAAAATCAGATCAAAGAACCCTTGGTCTTTACACTGTAAAAAATCTAAATTATATGATCAATAAGTCATGACACCATGTTTATAATGTAACACATTAAATTTAAATTAAAATAACTTAACATTTAAAGTCATACAAGCTGTTTTAAGTGCTAGTTCAAATGACTTTTAATGTTAATTTGATTCAACTTTAAAAAATATTTTTGTTTATAGTGCATTTTAAAACAACTGCTGTCAAGACAATAGCAACAAATAACCAGAACTGTTAAGTAGTGTATAAGGTACTTGCTGAGTATTGAGTACTGCTTATTGTAGCACATGATACAACTGTTGTAATTCATTACGCCTGCTCCATTATTATGTTTCGAGTAAGGCTGAGGCTGTCTGCACATCTGTGATGCAGCTGCAGCCAGACAGAGTGTAGAGGTCACTAGGACAGATTCTTCTGGAAAAACGCCATCTAATCTTGCTGCAAAGACTGGAAAAATCAAACCGCATCATCGTAGCTTCGGACATGAAAAGAGCCAACCGTATCCCACCCCTTCGAGGATCCCGATGATTAGTGATGCTCCTCTGTGCAGCGGGGGTCACCGGGAAGGGGAGTGATTACATTAGTCTCTAAGCTTTGCTCACTACCTAACAGCCATGAAGGGAATCAGATATGTCTGTCTGCACATGGCTAAGCTACGTTTAGCAAGAGTGGAGCATGTGAAGTCTATGTTTTACGAGAAGAATCAGCGCTTGGCACTTGACCCAGTTGAAAAAAGGGACACATTTAACACAAATTTTACACATTAAACATTGGCCCATATGTTAAACATATTTGTAGTACCATTTTACTCAAAGATAGCTTAATTTGTCCCACTTCATATTTCTAGACTGATTTAGTCTTTGAGCAAAACAGTACTACAAATATGCTTGTACTTTGAGAAAGCATAGCTAGCTATTTATGCTAGCAATGTGGTAAATCGTGCTCAAAACATGTTAGTATGCCAAGTCATGTTAGAAACATGCTAGCAATGTGGTCAAAATAATGCAATTAAACATGCTAGCATAACTAGGTAGCTAGGTTTTTGCAAAGTACAAGTATACCCTGCTGAAAAAAGTAAGGTATGTTTTGATGCTGGTATGCTGGTCTTGCAGGTTTCATAGCTGGTCTTGCTGGTTTCAATGCTGGTTTTGCTGGTCTCGATGCTGGTTTTGCTGGTCTTGCTGGTTTCAATGCTGGTTTTGCTGGTCTCGATGCTGGTTTTGCTGGTCTCGATGCTGGTTTTGCTGGTCTCTATGCTGGTCTTACTGGTTTTAATGCTGGTCTTGCTGGTCTCAATGCTGGTCAGGACCAGCACTCAGGCCAGCAAGGCCAGCCTTGAGACCAGCACTGAAACCAGCAAGACCAGCATTGAGACCAGCAAAACCAGCATTAAAACCAGCAATACCAGCACTATAACCAGCAAGACCAGCATACCAGCATCAAAACATACCTTACCAGCATATGCTGGTTTTTTCAGCAGGAAAACATCCTAGCATTGTGCTAAAAATAATGTGATTAAACATGCTAGCATGCTAAATCAAACCATGCTGGAAAAAAAAACCCTAAGCTGGTCCAGCCTGGTCATAGCTGGTTTTAGTAAAACTTTGACCACTTTTGAGTGTCACAAAATGTTTAGATATGAAATTGACTATACAAATGTATTGTATAATGAGCTGTGACATTTAATTTATTATTATTTACACACAATAGGGTTGTCAAAACTATTGAGTTCAGAACCAATCGGTACTGAGATTTTAAAAACATTTTCTATTCCCTGCTAACAGTTGAGCGCGTTCTTAGACACTGCTAATTGGCTATTGTGTTCTTGTGCTCAACAGAAATGACTCTGATTGGCCATGGAGATAATTGGTTCACCACTCTTCAACACATTTTACCACAAAATTATCATTCATTCATTCATTCATTCATTCATTCATTCATTCATTTTCGGCTTAGTCCCTTTATTAATCCGGGGTCGCCACAGCAGAATGAACCGCCAACTTATCCAGCACATATTTTTACACAGCGGATGCCCTTCCAGCTGCAACCCATCTCTGAGAAACATCCATGCACACTCATTCACACTCATACACTACGGACAATTTAACCTACCCAATTCCCCTGTACCGCATGTCTTTGGACTGTGGGGGAAACCGGAGCACCCGGAGGAAACCCACACGAACGCAGGGAGAACATGCAAACTCTACACAGAAACACCAACTGACCCAGCCGAGGCTCGAACCATTGACCTTCTTGCTGTGAGGCGACAGCACTACCTACTGCACCACTGCGTTGCCCACAAAGTTATCAAAATTAATTAATTATTTTTATAATTATGAGTGAAAAGTAGCACTACTAAGCCATAAATATGATGATCATGGTGTATGACAACCCAAATTTGTATTTTTAATGAATTCAGCGACATGTTCCTTACACTGACAAGACATTGCTGAGAAGATTTACCAAAATGTGTCTTCACATCAAACAATGCACGTTGAGATCTCAACTCGAGCCCCCGCCAAACCTCCTGCGGATTAATCCAATGTGGCTCCGCTTGCATGGCGGCCTCATAATTCACCACAGTCTTTCTCCCCTTGGCAACGGAAAAATCAAATCAAATTGTAAATACTGCACATACTTCCATTGCTACGATTCGCTCTTCCCTGCTCAACGGTTTACTTGCAGCGATATTGACGGTCATTAAATCAATGCATCTGTAATCCTGCCTGTAGAGCTGATTTGGGATCAGCGATAAGGAAATTAACTCTAGCTGGGACCGTGGGACTGATAACAGGTGAAGTCATGGTCACTTTAACGGAGATCTGAACCTTCCTATCTGAGTAAATCGCCTTGATGCCTCCATAACATTCGTTTTAGAGATTTCTTCAGATTTCACATCGGGGTGTACCTTTTTATCATGCGACATTTGCATAGCCTCTTTTGAAAATGAATGAGATAGAAGCACATGAGAAGCGGATTCAGAGATCAGCTCGTGGTACTTAAGATAAGATCTTTAAAAATGCATGGAGCGCATAACATTTCTGTGGAGTAATACAAAATGATGCACCTTTTGAATAAGAAAACAAAAATCATCTGTAATTGGTATTCGAATTCGATATTGGCCAAGATTTCCAAATACACTACCTGACAAAAGTCTTGTCACCTATCCAAGTTTTAGGAACAACAAATAATAACTTGACTTCTAGTTGATCATTTGGTATCAGAAGTGGCTTATATGAAGGGCAAAGGCCTCTATATTATGCTTATTCGACCAAAATAAAATATGATCATGCCTTGATTTTTAATGATTTCATTAGGACAGTACGGTCTGACTTTGCTTAGACAAAAGTCTTGTCCCTTAACAGAAATAATGTCCAGTATAGAATATAAAGTCATGCTGCAGTGGAAACAGAATGAATATTGTGTCTGACTCCATCATGAGCTTGGAGGACTGCATGCATACATCTCTGCAATGACTCAAAAAACTTATAAATAAAGTAATCTGGAATGGCACAGAAAGCGTTCTTGCAGGACTCCCAGAGTTCATCAAGATTCTTTGGATTCATCTTCAATGCCTTCAGATCCTTTTTTTTTTCTTTTTTAAGTTGTGTGTACCTATGTGTGCCTTTGATGCACCCCTTGATGCTTCTTACGACCTTGTTGCAGCACCAGTGGCGTCGAAATTAGGCACCGAAATTCATATGCTGATTCGGTCCGGTTCCGGTTACAAAGGTACCGGTGCCAGTAGGGTTTCCGTACCCAACCCTACTAAAACCCAGAACTAGTGTAAACGAAACTGAAACATAGCTAGATAGCCAGTAGGGTTGGGCGATGTTGACCAATTTGGCATCGTACGATGTCTAATGTAAACATTGGCGATGGACGATGGCATTGTCGTTGTAGGCGGGGTGGGGGTGGTTGTTGTTAAATATCAATTAATTCATAACAAATTTAATAATTGTAGCCTATCGTTTTCACTACCTGACCCACATGGTCTTTGCTTTACCCATAACCAAACCATAAATAAATAAAGTTATACACAAATTTCCACCTGTCAATCACTTTTTTTCCGCGGGACTCTGGCATGAATAAGCAGTGTGATCTGTGTCCTTATAATGGCCTTTTCCCCACAGCTGGTGGCGGAGAGGAGACAAGAGTTCGTTTGGAGTTCACTGTAATTTGTATTGTGATTAATGATAACTTCCTTATTTTATTATTATTATTATTATTATGAGGAAATAATAACAAGTAAAGATGCTAGAGCTCGACCGTTTCGGCGTATGTGCCTGAAATTTTATGCGACCTAAAATATATATTTGAAAACATTTGTGCTAGTGCATAAATTGCTGCTGTGCGACCGGTTTTCACTGCAAAATCCTCACAGCGTGCGCGGATTTAGGAGTGCAGGATGCATCTTTGCACCTAAAGACGTCAAACGCAGCGCTCAGGAACAGATTAAAACAGTTGTTATGTGAACTTGCTGAAGTAAAAAAAAGCCTGCAATGCTTGCCCCGCCTTTGTGCTCTTCTTATTGGCCCACTGCTCTACAACTGAACGGGAATGGATTGGTTAATATCAGCTGTCAATCACTCAGTCAATGCCTTCTGCCTTGAGATGACAGGAGCTGCAACCGCGAAAATGTGAAGCGCTGAAGATGAGAGAATGAAAATAACACTGTCAGATTTAGTTTTAGAAACCCTAAAGTTACTAATAATGGCACATCTTATTAGTGATCATGTGCTGAATGTTAATCCACCATTTACACTTTTCCAAGAGTGGATAAAAGACTTCCAGTGGCTTCAAGTCCGCTATGAAAATAACTAAAGGCATTTACTGTAAAGTCTGTGGGACGGGGTTTGCAGGTAACAGCGTTTGCCACTGAATCTACACATTTTAAGCACGAGAGGTGCTGTATAATCCATCATTTAATCCTCACGATGCTGTCAGCCGTGCAAGCGGCAGCTACTGTATATGTAAAATTCAACACAGCTCATGAAAAGACCGTTATTGCTATTAAAATGACATGCAAACAATAAGTTATATATCAATATAAATGTGGGGCGGGGAGATGGATCGCGATGCCGGCTCAGCCTCGTTAAGTTTATCGGCCATCGGCGATGGCATCGTCTATCAGCCCAACCCTAATGGCCAGCTAATCTTTATGTTAGGTCATCCCAGGTCATCCATTTACCATAACTCTCAGTAGAAGCTAGATAATCACTGAATCACATTCAAGCTCATGCTGCTCCATTACAGACTGCAAGACACACCTTTCTCCCATATTCCTATCAAGTATTCTATGAACCTTCCTGAGCATGTGACCCGTTTCTTTGTCTACAAGACAACACCGTCTGCACTACACTCTCTCCACCCATCACATTCAAAACTGGATTTCATCTTATTTTGGCAGCTGCTTTGGTACATGTTAGCACTTATGTCCTTTTGTGACAGCACGCCGTGCATTTATCTGCCACTGATATTAACGGACTCATTTGCCTCAGTGAATCACAGCACCTTGTGTTCCTCCACTATTAATAAAAGACACCCTTTACACAGCATTCATGAGCAGAGCTCTCAAGAGGCCAACACTCGGTGCGTATTCCATATAATGAGGCAGCCCATGAATACGCCGTACTTTAATGAGCAGAGTATTATATATTAAACACGAATGGAGAAACAGCCAGACATAAATGCAATGCCGCAGAGGGAAAAATAAAATAGTATATTGGCTCCAAATGAAGCCCCATTGTGTCAAGCTAACGAGACAGGGTAATAACTGAAGCACTACATTAAATACCTGAAGTATGCATGTAGAGATCAACACATTTACTTTCACGTAGGGAATGATCCAAAATTCTTCCTCTATTGAAAGAAATCAGTGCCCTGATGCCCAAAACAGAACCTCTGCAAGCAAGCATCATGTGTGAATGCAAGGGTTATATACAAAATACTCTCACAGTAGCATACTTTGAAAATCCTCCAGAAATAGAACACTGTCATTTTAAACACGATTGGGGATGTGCTAATCCTAATCTCGCATACTATATAGGACGAATATTATGCAAATTGGCATTCAGCCCTATTTGTTTGATTGCGCCCCTGTGAATTGCTTCAATTTTATGCAGCTTTTTGGCTTGGAGATGAAGGAGACGGCACAGATTTGCTTACTCTCCTTAAATTTCAATTGGTAATTAAAATTCAGCTCGGGTTTGTGAGGTGAGACGCAATGCTATTTCCCTTTGCAGTGAGATTTTGTTTCAAACAGGCAAAGGGATGGGAAACCAGAACAACACCATACCAAAGCGAATGAAATAGACAAGATGAACTTGACCTTGGACATGCTATTGTTTATGCTAGTAAACACAATTTTTGGTTGTTCATTAATATTTAAAAGTGACTTGAAACTGGATGGATGAATGGTTTGGTTTGGTTTGGTTTGGTTTGGTTTGGTTTGGTTTGGTTGGGTGGGGTTGGGTTGGTTTGGGTCTGGTCTGGTCTGGTCTGGATTGGATTCGATGGTTTGGTTTGGTCTGGATTGCTTTTGGTTTAGTTTAGTTTAGTTTAGTTTAGTTTAGTTTAGTTTAGTTTAGTTTAGTTTAGATTGGATGGTTTGGACTGGATGGTTTGGTTCTGGTGTGGTCTGGTCTGGTCTGGATTGAATTGGATTGGATTGGATTGGATGGTTTGGTCTGGTCTGGTCTGGTCTGGTCTGGTCTGGATTGGATTGGATGGTTTGATTTGGTTTGGTCTGGATAGGATTGGATGATTTGGATTGAATTGGATTGGTTTGTTTGGTTTGGTTTAATTTGGTTTAGTTTGCTTTAGTTTAGTTTAGTTTGGTTTGGTTTGGTTTGGTTTGGTTTGGTTTGGTTTGGTTTGGTTTGGATTGGTCTGGTCTGGTCTGGTTTGGATTAGATGGTTTGGTTTGGATTGATTTGATTTGGTCTGGTTTGGATTGGATGATTTGGATTGGATTGGATTGGATTAAATTGGATTGGATTGGATTGGATTAGATTGGTTTGGATTGGATGGTTTGCTTTGGTTTGGTTTGGTTTGGATTGGTTAGGATGGTTTGGATGGTTTGGTCTGGTCTGGTCTGGTCTTGTTTGGATTGGATTGCATGGTTTGGTTTGGTTTGGATGAAAACAAAAATCTTTAAATAAAATCAAACTGCATGTAGTGTTCCTAAGAACATTGGAATCTGCTAAATATCAGAAAAAGGACTGTACCTTATCAAAAGAGTTCATCACATTTATTTAGGAGAATTACAATGCATTAGTCAGCAGCAATCAGGTAACAAAGGAACATGGGCAAGAGAGACTAGATACAGCTATTGAGTGTACTGTAATATGATACAGTGCCTTTCTACCAAATACAAAAGCACCTCAAAGGCAACTCACTCATCACAGCTCTTTGGTCGTGTTTCTGTCCCGATAAATGTCCTCCACCCAGCTCTTCATTAGAAGTGCAAATACACAGAGGCAAACAACTCCGTACGTGGACACCTGGAGAACTGAGCAGCTGTCTTCAGCTACAGTGTGCTTGTTCCCAAGCATGATGTCTTTATCATTTAGAGGACAAATAATCATAACTACACTGTGGAGGTAAGAATCCTCAGAGATCCTGACGTTATCTTTTCTTCCACCCTCTCATATGCGCCGCATTGGGCTGCTAATTGCTCCAGCGATTAGAACGGACAGCTAAAGTAGAGGGTAATGAAAAAGCTCATGTGCTGAATTAAACAGGCCCTGCAGTGAGATTGTCCACACTGCAGACACATCCCAAAGCACACCCACTATAAGCAGTCCAACCACACAGCTTGTAAAGCAAGCCACGGCATGTTTCTTTGATATGACATCTGACGTATCACTCATGTTGAGTCAGTTTAACCACTATCTGCAGAAGGAACTGCAGCTAATTATGACCTTATGGCAAGGTCACTGATGATGGGTTATGCTATCAGTCCTTTCTCTTTTGCTCTCTGTCTAAGCTTGGTGTATCTCTCAAGTGGAAGCATGCTGTGTTTACACAGACTCATCCAAGTCTGAGAGTCAGGTGCTGACAACACGGAAGAGAAGACACAATAATGGGTCACAATGGTTAGTACAGTCTTGAACAACATACCGATGCTATGCGAATCAAGAATTGACCCTGCATTGATTCTCAGATTTTCCAAAAGCATTACGATTCGCACTGAATCAACTCTGAGCTTATATTTTTTATCAACAGATGCCACTGTATGCTTTAAAAACAGGCAATGCTAAAATCACTTAAACCTAAAATAATCATTAATAAATTTAGGAAAGTTTTAAGTGACAAGAGTGTTCGTAGTAAGCATATCACACACTGGATGTGAAGTGCAGTGTCTTTTACAATTGGAAGCATTGTTTTCTATGAGGGTATGCACACTGGTGTCTGTTTGCGTTGCTGAGCAACATGCAGAAAACAATGTAAAGTGGGGGTGCAATGCAAACACTTCTTTGTGAGCATTTAAGTTAAAAGTTAAAAACTAGCCTGGAACACAATGGTAAAATCTAAGCTCAGAATCAATCCCAGAGAGAATTGCGATGCATTCTAAAAATTAAAGAATTGATCCACAAAATGCAAGTAGATTTATTGCCACGATAGTCACAATACTGGAATTCGGTACTAATCGATACTGAAATTTTAAATACGTCCATTTCCCGCTAACATTTCAGCATTGTTAAGCATGTTCTTAAACATCGCTGATTTGCCATTGTGTTCACGTATACAACAGAAATGACTCTGATTGGTCGTGAAGGTCATCAGTTCACCGAACTCACCGCTGTTTACTGAGTGTAACCACAGATACAGGGACACTGGAGCATTTCAAAGTTCCGTCGATCAGCTGGTTTGTCTATAAGCTGACATACAAATGATACACTGATCAATTGCGGCTCTAAAACACTCCAGTGTCCCTGTATCTGTAATTACACTCGGTAAACAGTGGTGAGTTCGGTGAACTGATGACCTTCACGGCCAATCACAGTCATTTCTGTTGAGAAACACAACAACAAATCAGTGCTGTTTAAGAACGTGCTCAACAGTGCTCAAATGTTGGCGGGTTATAGATGTTTTTAAAATGTCAGTACTGAATGGTACCGAATTCCAGTATCGTGACACCCCTATGCACTAATGATCAGCGAATCAAGTTGTCCAACAAAAGACTTGTAAATGTAATTTTTGAGTTTCATCTTTGAATTTTGCACCATAAACCCCAATCCTGACTCCCAAACCTAACCAAAACTGAAAAGCTCCTTAAAGACTGAATTGTCTATGCTATTTAGGCAACAAATAAACTGACTGATTTTGAAAAGTTGATAATATCTAATGAAGCAGAATAAGTAAAGAAACATTAAGGGATGCAAAGTTATAGGATAGTATACCACAGAATAGGAGTGAAAAGACAAAGACCAGTGAAGAAAAGTCAAAGGATAAGACTGAACAGGCAAAAAGAGAATGTGAAAAATGTACAAAAGGATAGGACTGACAAAGGAACAGGAGGAGATACGAGATAGGATCGGATTGGATCAGATGAGATAGGATAAGATAGGATAGAATAAGATATTGCTTATAGGATATAAGCAAAGAAAAATAGATGGAGAAACATGAAGGCATAGGGCAGGCAAATAACCAGAGATTAATGCAATAGGATGGGGTAGGATAGGATAGGATAGGATAGGATAGGATAGGATAGGATAGGATAGGATAGGATAGGATAGGATAGGATAGGATAGGATAGGATAGGATAGGATAGGATAGGATGGGATAGGATAGGATGAGATAGTGTTATAATCAAAGAAAATGGATGGAGAAACGTAAAGGCATAGGGCAGGCAAATAACCAGAGAGTAATGCAATAGGATGGTGTAGAATAGGATAGGGTAGGATACTATAGGATAGGATAGGAAAGGATATAAGCACAGAAAAATGGATGGAGAAACGTGAAGGCATAGGTCAGGCAAATAACCAGAGAGTAATGCAATAGGATGGGGTAAGATAGGATGGGATAGGATGGGATAAGATAGGATGGGATAGGATAGGATGGGATAGGGTTATACGCAAAGAAAATGGATGGAGAAACGTGAAGGCATAGGGCAGGCAAATAACCAGAGAGTAATGCAAGAGGATGGGGTGGGGTAGGATAGGATAGGATAGGATAGGATATAAGCAAAGAAAAATGGATGGAGAAACGTGAAGGCATAGAGCAGGCAAATAACCAGAGAGTAATGCAATAGGATAGGATAGGATAGGATAGGATAGGATAGGATAGGATAGGATAGGATAGGATAGGGTGAGATGGTATAGGGTTCCATAAGATCTAAAAGGATATTGTAGGCAAATAAACAGCGAGGGATGTAAATGCATACTATAGAATAGAATAAGATAGGATTTGATATATGATAGGACAGGACAAGAAAAGCCAAAGAATAAGAGACGAGAAAGGATAGTACAGGCAAAGAAATAGGAAGTGATGCAAAGGCTTAGTATAGGACAGGACAGAAAAGGCAACAAAAAGGACAGTACAGAAAAGAAAAGGCCTGGGAAAAAGAAAAGATGTGTAGCTACTGCAAGATAGGAAATGAAAGGAAGTAGGCAAGCAGAGTAGAGTGAGCGGCAGAAAGAGAGACAGAGGAAGAGAGGTTGCTGCTGTTGTTGCTGGGTCAGCATCTTGTCAGAGAGGAGCTCAGCAGAGCACAGCAGTATTCCCTAAAGTAAACAGAGAGCAAGCATGACATCTTCACTAGACGCTCGCAAGGACACCGTCCAGGCAGCTGATAACGATTCTCTGAAGATGATCTTTAAGTGGACCTAACATTGACAAGAAGGCATTCAAATCACAATGCTTCTTTTCACATATATAAAAGGTGAAATCATAATTTAGTTCATTCAAAAATCACTGTTAAGCTGCAATTACCAATAAGAATAAATGCTGCAGCAACGGTGGCCATTCATTACCTGCAAATGCTGATGGAAAATCTTCCTTCAGTATCACAGAATCAATGCTTCCGCAGGAAGAACAGACAGACACCCATCGGCACCAGATCAATTTATCGTGCCATTTCTTCTCTGCGTTTCATTCTGAATGAGCTGTGCAGTGAGCAATCTCTTAAGCAGTTCTGTCATTAACCTACGACTCCGGAGGGGACGGGCTGCCAAGTGGGGCTGTCTGTGTGCTGATTGGTGGGGCAATCCCATCCAGCATGGCCCCGGGAGAGCCCCATGCTAATTCTCTTAATGGACTGGAGTGATGGTGACACTGCCAAAAGTACAGTGGGCACACTCACTCTTAGCTGGAGAGAACAGAAGGAGCTGAGGGACGCTGGTTGATACTGAGAGGATATGGCATGTGGTTTCTGGGTCAAATAAAGGTGCGCTGTGCAACTTCTATGCAACTAGCGGCACCATACGCAATTACAAAAATAAAACTCCCAAGCATACAGTTCTCAAAATTGTAATTGTAAAATCTACTTTTACACCACATTTATTATTGACAGATGTCATTTGCTGAAGTGGCAATGTGCAAGTAAATAATGCTTTACAAATACAGACACTGTAGACAGATGTGGATATGATGTTTTAATGGGTTTTAAAAACTACCATATATACTAATGTATTATTACTAAATCCCAAAGAAAAAATACACGCAAATCGTAAACCAGCCTAAGCTGGATTGCTGGTCTTAATTCAGCAGGTTAATTTGGCAAGACCAGGGGGTGTCCAAACTCGGTCCTGGAGGGCCGGTGTCCTGCATAGTTTAACTCCAACTTCCTTCAACACACTTGTCTGGAAGTTTTAGTATACCTAGAAAGACCTTGATTAGCTGGTTCAGGTATTTTTAATTGGGGTTGGAACTAAAATATGCAGGACACCGGCCCTCCAAGACCGAGTTTGGGTACCCCTGGGCTAGAATTGAGCACTATGGCTAATTAATCAGTCTTTTTTGAGGAGCATAAAAATATGTAAAACACAATCCTACACACTTCATTAATCAGAGTAAACAGTGGAACAAAAGTCTTGTTCAAAGTAACATTTTACATGACCCCTAAAGTTAAACAGTTGAGTTTTAGCTTAGCTTAGCATAGATCATTGAATCAGATTAAAACATTACCATCTCACTCAAAAAAAAAGAGTTTAGATAATTCCTTTTTAAAGTTTGATTCTTCTGTAATTTCATCATGTACTAAGACTGGCGGAACTTGTGGCACTTGTACATTGAGCCTATTTCCAAAAAAAGTGGAGCGCTCGTTTAAAAGAAGCTTCACAGTTTCCTCGAATAAGTTCAAGGTTTTACTTTCCCAGTTCATTTTCACAATGTGTGAACTGCAGCCTGAGGGAATCAACCGCTGCCCTTTTGCACAATGCCCCAGTGCGCGTGAGACGGTATCTCATGATCTCCCACAGAAAATTAATGAAAGGACGATGTGTAAACGCTTTTTCTCTAAGACATTCTCCCCAATACATGAGCAATCTTGCAAGCTGTGCCTTCCAAATCCATCAATAAACCCCCAAGAGCGTGTATCTTTATCTAGAGTCTATCCTACCAGCATGCATCCCCTGACCCCTGGGCAAAAGGTCACAAAGGCGGCACAAAGCATTGACCTATGGGTCAAAACAGTTCACAAGGGCCAATATTAGTAATTGCTGGATTTCTCCAGGGAACAACAAAGGTCAGAAGTAAACAGCAAGCATGCTTGACTTAACACAATACTACTGAATAAATTCACAGAAGACTACAATTCAATAAATTGTCTTCTATTTTGTGACAAATAAAAAAGAAAACAACTGACAGAACATCATAATCTTTTCAGCTTTATCCAAAAGCTATATCTGGAAAATATGAAGCATAGTAAACAATATAACAATAAACAATAAAACAAAAAGACAGCACTAAAAAACCCATCCAAGTGCAGAGATGACTTGAATATGTTTGTGAACAATTTGCTGTGGTTTTATTGAAACATTTTGGGAAACCATCGCCTAATGGTTAAGAGTTGGACTTGGGATCGCATGGTTGCAGGTCATACTGTAGGTTTGAGTCCCGGCACTGGCAGGGATTGTACACTCTCAGAAATAAAGGTACGCGAGCTGTCACTGAGGTGGTACCTTTTCAAAAGGTACAAATTTGTACCTTAAAGGTCCATATTAATACCTCAAGGGTACATATTAGTACCTAAAAAGTACAAAATGTTTAGGTACTGGTATATACTTTTGAGGTGCCAATATGGACCCTTTAAGTACAAATGTGTACCTTTTGAAAAGATACCACCCCAGGGACAGCTATTGTAACTTTATTTCTGAGAGTGTAGGTAGGGGAGTTAATAACTTCCACTCTCTTTCACCCTAAATACCACAGCTGAGGTAAGTCCCTTAAGAGCATGGCACCAACCCCTAAACTGCTCTACATATGTGTGTGTGAGTCGCTTTGGATATAAACATCTGTTAAATGCTAAATGTAAATCTTTAAGTGTGCTGATGTGTCAACTTATGGCTTAATCAATGTGTAACTGCACAGTGGCAGACGTGGAAATCTTTGGAACATCAGCATGCCGCTCAACCCTCGTTATTCAAACTACAAAACAGACTGAGACCTTAAAACATGCTGCTTAATGAGGGAATTAGCAACTGCTTGTCTAAATGATTGTACTACTAGAATTATACAACTTATTTAAAAAAAGAGTTGACACCAGAGCCATATCTAGAGACATCTCAGTTTGGGCTTCTGCATACCCACTTAGCGCCTTACTCGCAAATACACAAAAACCCTAACTTGGCAAACCGTCTCATGATCCAACCCTGCTCTTGGAGATCTACATTGGGACAAAGTCAACCATTGGGTTAAAGGTGTAATTTAAAGGTAAAAATGTACCCAATGTTGGGTTTGTCCATATTAGACCCAACCTTAGGAACCAACACCCCAGCATTTGCAACTGCTGACCATACATTAGGAAACAGTAAAGTCTTTATCTTCAACATTCATTATTATCATAATCACCTTGATCCTTATCATCAACAATTGGCAAACATCAGCAGCAACAATCTAACAACAAGTCTCCAGGGTGAAAATCCTGGCAACTGTACAAACCAAAGTTGATCAAACAGTCACTTCCCTGACTGACCCATTTCCCAATGCCCCATGCTCCCTGAGCAGTAACCCAGCAACAGGCCCACAACATAGCTACAGCGATAGAGTCCCCTCTAATCACAGTGCACCGCCCGAACACTCGGACACACTCTGTTGGTCTACCCTTTTATTTTGTACACTTCCGATCCCGGACGAGCCCCCTCGGAGTGTCCTCAGACTGTGAGGAGAGTTGAGAGGAAATGAGCGGAGAGCTGGAAAATGTGAATGAGGGGGAGAGAATTGCTCCAACAATGAGACCCATGGAACTGACTGCACCTCCACCCCCCAGTGTTCTACACTTCTGCCGAGTTTAGCTCATCTGGAAAATCACTGGGAAATAAAGGCAAAAACGAGTGGAGGTGTGGTTCTGGAACCGCGAGCACTCGTGGGAAAGATTTTGTCATCTTGACTTAGATGAGAGCTGGCACGTAACAACCACTAATGGTTTTAGAGTATATAGTGCTGTAAATATGCTGACATCCCCTGCTTTCAGGCATTATTTATTCAATGGCACAATTTTTCATCGATTGCACTTGACAGACCTAAGCACACAATACCACATTGTCCTCCACCACAGTACGCTACAAATCCACAGAGTACCAGAGCTGACAATAGCACAATCTACACCCGAGACCCCTACAAGCAGGACCCGGCCAGATGAGCAACCATTCAATGAAGAGGACTTACATGGACAAGCCCGATTAACGTTCCTCTATTTAATGCAAACAGCCTCTGTGGAACAAAAGACGTAGCACTACATTTCTTCCTGTTATCTGCTGGCTGGTGAATGAGCTAATTTTAACCACTCAAACCACAGTAAACACTAATCCCTGCAATTAAAATGATTGAAGGAGCTCATAAATTATCTTTTAGTGTTAAAGACAATATGATTCACAATGCATTTAGGCAACCTGTTGTATTCCCAGGTGACTCTAATCAGTGACACTTCAGTATTTTACTGGGTCATTTTTTATATTTGAGGCCTTAAATGATTAGTTTTGTGACTGCTTTTAGCAAAACATATGCCAATATTTGCTTTCAGTCTTGTTAGGGCTATGCAATATGACATATAGAGTATGCATTGGGGTTGTCTAATGTATCAAATTTGGTACATTTCGGTATGACATTGAATATCGAAGTAATTTCTGTTGAGCAGGTGAACACAATAGCCAATTAGCATGTTCAAGAGCGATCAATTGTTTGCAGGAAATGGAAAATTTCAGTACCGACTGGTACCGAACTCGATACTTTTGACAACCCTAGTGTGCATAAAATAATATATTGCTATATCAGATTTTTGGCATATTGCGCATCACCAATTATTGTGTTTTGCTGTAAAAATACACCAAAAAAATCTTTTGAGATTTAACTTGTTTGATTTCAAGAACCATTGGTCTCACAAATTTCTGGTGGGACTAACCAAATAATGTAGCATCAATAGAGATTTTACTGGACCGTGAGGAGATGAACATAACTTCTATCATTTACATCAATGGTCCCCAACCTTTTTATCATTGCGGACCAGTCAACGCTTAACAATTTTTTTTTCCATTTGCAATCTACAGCAGTTAAGCTTCTTGCACAGACATGGTGGATTCACCTGATTTGTTTACAAATGGGTTGCGGGTCTATTTCTTGGTGGTTCGCAGGTCTTTACTGGGCCTTTTCCTCTTCGCAAAGAAACTTTCCAAAGACCTCTGTTTCTTACTCATTTTGCTGCTTGTGGGTTAAATTTGGGCGCACAAGTGGCCGAGATGTAAACGAGAGAATACGGTAATTTTTCAAAATAAAAGATTTTTCAAAATAAAAGATCATTCAGACTCGGATAATAAATAAAACAGAAATAATTGATGATTTCTTGTGCGGCCTGGAACCAATTGATCCACGGAGCGGTACCGAACCACTGATTTAGATTAGATCGGTTATGAAGTCCTTTCACACCTGTATGATTTTCATGATGTTCAGATGGTCCAAACCAACATGAGGTTAACCAAATGAGACTAAGTAAAATGACAGACCTTTCAATTCTGAGTGAAATGTCTCTTTAAGTCTTCTGTTATAAAAGCTATCCTGGGGATTTGATGGGGGGAGGGGTACCATCTTTGTATGGGATGAGGTAACCTAGCCTACCAGTGGGATGGAGAGCCCAAAGGTTTATCCGAAACTAAACAGTACAGCCGTAAAAACACCCACGTGCATGCTCATTTCAGAACAAACTCTACACTGATTTTCTCCACTGACAATGAGCCATGAAACCTTTCGTCTCTTCATCCAACAACTAAACATTTCCTGAGGAATTCCAACAAGGCCTGTTATTCTTGGAGATGAAACAACTGCAACAACAGAGAGAGAGAGAGAAAGCACTTGTTAATTGATTTGCAGAGAGAAATGGAGTCAGTCTAGTTAATACAAGGCAGCTTATCGTTTAAAGTAGGGAAGTTACCAGTTATTACAATGAATAACATTAAAAGGGGACCTATTATGCCACTTTATACAAGAAGTAAAATAAGCAAGTGTATCTGTCTGCAGACTCCAAGACGGGGGCGCAACATGAAGAGGCATAACTTGGAGTAAGTTAGAGAGGGGTAACTTGCAGTTATCGAGATCCCATTAAACCATGCAAGATGTCACAACGAGATGGGAAGATGGCGGAAATACTTAACAGAGAATATTTTCACCAAATGTTTTTATGAGTTTTCTGAAGACTGTTTTTATGAAGTGTGATTATAAAAAATACAATTAATGAACTTTTACCATTAGAGGCTGGTTATATTCACATACTGTTGAAACACAACTGTGTTTAAACCCCTTATAAAAGTGATTTTTGCATAATAGATCCCCTTTAAATTGGGTGACCATTACTCTGTTAGAGTAACTTACAAGAAACTTCTTCACTCAGTCCATTGTATTTATAATGACTGGGCTTATTGTGCAGAAACACAAAGCATAATCAGATCCCAACTGCTCAGAACTGTTGATGTTGTGTTTTGACAGAGATCTCTTAATATGGTACGAAACATTCATTTATCAAACAAAAACGCATCAAACTAAACTGATACTAAACCAAGCAAATCAACCACGGCCTATTACGATGCAGACTAATTACTCAGAATCAATTCCATAAGTGAAGAGAAGGAATTTTATTCAATTAGCCTAATGAACCATGCGCAATGAACATCAAAATAATGAAGAGCCTGAGAAATCAGCTACATGAAACGTTACCTCGCAGAAATCATTTCAAAAGCTTTCGTTTAACTGCCAACTATTTTGGTCTACCACCAGCATTTTTCCAGTGTGAACATCAGGATCCTTTTTCCAATGAATATTGGGATCTTGTGGCATAGTTAGGTGGGAATTGTGGAATTCTCTTCTTCAGCATTCAGTGGTTACAATGGATTTATCAAAACAGGTTATTTTTTTAACATAAAACACAAAGGGAGATATATGGCTAAATGTCCAAGGTGCGCCTATCAAGCTCTTTAAAGGACTAAAAAAACACCATAAAACATAAAATAAGGAATGCACATATCTGTGGCCATATGGGTATCAGAGATAAATGCTCAATTTTGAGGTTGTCATCCAATGACAAAATAAGTTTGATATTTAACACTAGAAATGCCATCGTTTAGACCATTTTTAAATGTTAGAATTTAATAACTTTGTAAAAATAAAACCAATACAGCTACTGTACCTTCACATCCTACATGTGTGTATATATCTCTTTAGCATTGTTGTTTTATTAAAATTACAAAACACAAGAGAGTATTACTACCTTGATTTACCATGAAGTTAAAATACATAGCTCCTTAAGCAACTTGACTATTTCCACCAGTTAAACAAGCAGGCATATGACGTCAACATGATTGACATTGTACCCTAATGTCATGGGGATGTTGCATTTTGTTTGGAAATGAATATCGGGTTGACCTCAAAACCCAACATCAGGCCGACGTCAATGTCCAACCTAAAATCAACCAAATATCAACGTCTAATGGTTTTACAGCTTGACGTTTGTGTGGACGTTACCAATATGACGTCTATGACGAATAAATGTCAGTATTTAATGTCAATATGACGTTGGTTTGGGTGACATGGTGGCGCAGTCGCCACACAGCAAGAAGATCACTGGTTCGAGCCCCGACTGGGTCAGTTGGCATTTCTGTGTGGAGTTTGCATGTTCTCCCCGTGTTTGCATGCGTTTCCTCCTGATGCTCTGGTTCCCCCCCACAGTCCAAAGACATGTGTTGTAGGTGAATTGGGTAGGCTAAATTGTCTGTAGTGTATGGGTGTATATCCTGGTCTTCCAGATTGGGGGTTGAGCGTTGGGCTAACAACTCACCTCATAAAAAAAATAGATGTTACGAAACACCAATATGGTGCAACTTGATATCAAGTTCAATATAAATGGCCCTGGAAGTAAGTATGACGTTGATTTAAGATGTTGGCTCGGCAATAGATTTTGACACTTTCCAACACATCCTAAAATCAACCAAATATCAAGGTCATTTGATGTTGTTATTGGACGTCAAAATAACGATGTCCTTAGACGCTGGCTAGACTTTGAATTTTGGTCACCTGACGTCACTATCTAAATCTAACCTAATATTAACGTCTTATGACGTTGTGTGCCTGCTGGAGAACCTCATCAGATGCGTGCAGTTGGTCAGAAATTAAGATTATAATTAACAGTCTATATATTAGTTATCAACAGTGTTGGGAAAACTTACTTTTAAAAGTAATATATTACGATCTTGTGTCACTTGTTTTAACTCAGCTGGGCTTAAGACTGTAATATATTGCTTTTAAAAGCAACTTTTGCCAACACTGTTTATCAGCTTCCAGATATATATTGTTGTCTCATCTCATTTTCATCTGCTTTTCCGGGGCCTGGTCGCAGGAGCATTAGTCTTAGGAGAGAACCCCAGACTTCCCTCTCCCCAGACACTTCCTCCAGTTCCTCAGGGGGGATCCCAAGGCGTTCCCAGGCCAGCCGGGAGACATAGTCCCTCCAGCATGTCCTGGGTCTTCCCCGAGGCCTCCTCCCGATGGGACATGCCTGGAACACCTCACTAGGTAGGCATCCAGGAGGCATGCGGAAACAGATGCCCGAGCCACCTCAGCTGGCTTCTCTCGATGTGGAGGAGCAGTGGCTCTACTCCGAGCTCCTCCCAGGTGACAGAGCTCCTCACCCTATCTATAAGGGTGTGCCCTGCCACCCTGCGAAGGAAACTCATTTCGGCCGCTTGTATCCAAGATCTTGTCCTTATGACCCAAAGCTCATGACCATAGGTGAGAGTAGGAACGTAGATTGACCGGTAAATCAAGAGCTTTGCCTTTCGGCTCAGCTCCTTCTTTACCATAACGGACCAGTACATCGACCGCATTACTGCTGCCACTGCACCGATCAAAACCCCAAGATACTTGAACTCCTCTACCTGGGGTAAGGACTTTCCTCCAACCAATCATTACCAATTAGTACTGAAAAAAATGTCCATTCCCCGCTAACATTTCAGCACATTCTTACATGCTCAGCAGAAATGACTATGATAAGCCGTTAAGGTGAACTTGATATTTTCGACAACACTATACGGTTGTCAGTATGGGCCACAACTTCCATGACTTATAATGTTCTGAAGCTATTCGATAGTGAAACATTGAAGACAAACCCAATCAAAAATATCCCCTCTACCACGGCTTTCAAATCTCATTAACACTGAAATGTTGATCTTCACAATAGATCATAAAACATGTGCACCCAACATCCAAGTAGGATTCTAATGACAGAATATCCAACCATACCAATAACTATAAAATAAATTATTGATTTTCAGCCTAGACTTAGGGCTGGACAATAATTCGATATCAATATATGTCGCGATAGATTTTTTTTCAATAACGATGATATGATTTTAAACCCATTTCCGATATTTCGATATAAATTTGCATATATATAAATATATATATTCTTATTTATATAAGATCTTATACATGTATCACTTGTCACTGAATGACGTTCAGTGCTCAGCCGTCAGAAAGAGCATGATCTGATGTCACTTGCGTGATGACGAACAACACAGACACGCTGCCAGCGCTCAGCACAGCAGTTGGTTAAGCTGCGCCGCAGAAAGTTTTAGCTACAAAATGAGTGCTCTGAATACAGATGCGAAGGAACAAGCTTCCACAAGTAAGAATGCAGATGAAACAGTTGATAACAAAGGAAAGACTAATGCAGTGGTGTGGAAGTGGTTCGGCTTTTTAAGTTTCGATAAACTTAGTTTCGGTGCTCTGCAAAGTGTGCCAGAGAGTGTAGTTGACTATCGGTGGCAACACATCAAATCTGTTTCACCATTTGAAGCAGATCCACCCGATAAAACATACTGAGAGTCAGAAGATGAGGCAACATAAAAGTTTAAGCCAACCTGTGGCCTCACCATCACCACCATCCACCTACCCGACACCGAAACCAGCGGTGTCAGAAGAGAAGGCAATGAAGCAAACACAGATGGCTATAAGGCTCCGTGTAGGATTTAAATCAAACTTCGTTTATCAACACGTGCATATACACCTATAAATCACTCGCATATACACCTATACTATTGAATGTTCAAAACATGTATGAAATTTGCGCATATACATATAAACTTGATGCATGCATACACCCACATATGCATATAAACTCGCCGATCCTTGCATATACTCCCACATTAACACACGCACAAACAAACTCGATCCTTGCATAAACACCAAAATTAACACTCACATACACAAACTCGCTGCATGCTGGCATATAGCACTCGCGCACTTACAAAATAAAACTCACAAACATATTTATCAGGTATCAGGTTATTGCAAAGCTGATGAAGTAGAAAGAATGTGATCAATAGAGCTATTAAATCTGTTAAATAATGAAAACGTGTTATATAAAATATTAGTCTACATAAATAGACTATATAAAATATATAAGAGATATTTATGTTTAACCTTTCAATTTAATTAGGTAATTACATACACAAATATAAATAGACAGATAAAACCCTTAAAGGACGTTCAAGATGAAAAGCAATTAGAATTATGAATATACTCAAACAACTCTTCTATTGCAAATATTAATGTAGCCTTTACTCTTTATGATTTTTTATTATTATAATTATATCTATGTTTTTTTATGATGTGGATGTCATAATTGTAAGATTTTGGTATTATTTTGATTGTTATATATTCAGCATATACAAAAAAAAAAAACACTGATAAAAGTTTCTGTTCATCACGTTGGTCAAGCTAACCCCCACAAACTGTCTATATATTATAAGCTGAGTCTGAGAGTTTTATTTATTTGATAGTTTATTTCACATTTCTTGTTTGTATAGGCTAAATACAAATAAAAAGTGAACACATTTTTTTGTACTGTTCTTATTTTAAAAAAAGTTATAAGAGTCTGGAGGTATTATCGACTTTGCAAATTCACTTTGCAGACATTTGTAGGTACAGACATCCATTGTGTGCGTTCTTGGCAGTTTTTCCTGTCTTTTTAATATTGTCCATATCGATATCGGAATTATATCGTATCGACCGAAATAAAAAAATATATTGTGATATAAATTTTTGCCATATCGTCCAGCCCTACCTAGACTAATCTCCTATGTCCTTTACCATATGGCCTAACATTAGGATCATTGGAACATCATTAGCACCTTGCTAATACCCAAGTACTAAGACCTGTAGGCCTATTTAAGAGTATTAGTTTGAGCTTAAAAAGCGTATAGCAAGATTAGCCAACCATCCACAACAGTCAAACAACGACCCCCTGCCTTTTCACTACTTAAAGTTTAGAAGGCTAAAAAAAAAAAACTTCAAATAACCCAAAACATAAAAAGCAATGTAATCCAAAGCCATTTGGTAATGACCTCATTAACAACAAGACTGTGATCCAAGTCAGCGTGCATAGAAACCCATTCAAAAAAAGCATGATTTTAATTACACCCTATTCATGAAAATACATAAAGGGAATGTACACAAGGTAAGCTAATACGACTCAACATTAATTACCAGATTACATTACCTCAGGCGGGCTTCAGAGGAGTACAGAATGGAGTTGGTTCCTGGCTTTTACAGCGTCTTGAAAGTGCTGCTTTCAGAGTTCTTTGTCTCAATCCATCAATACATTATTGATGGGGCGTCACAGAATTCGCTAGCCAGATTAAGAAGTGCTAGGAGTTTAGCATTCGTTTATCCACGTCCCTGATCTTGAATAGCACCCACTGCGTGAATCAAACCATCATTTCTAACATTCAGAAAAGCTCTCGTCGCTGAGTTGAATTGCTTATAATTTAAAGCATGAGGTCACCAGAAGGATGAAGTAAATTGGGCAATAAGCTGACATGAGCTTGCACTTTTCCAACACAGCAAGAGTTTCATAAGAGAAGTGAGGAATCTTGATGCATAAATAAGATTTTAAGGAAAGCTAGCTGGTGTGTTGTTTTAGAAAGTTGTGCTAAATTCAACTTTGTTCTTGCATTCAAAAAACGATTTCGAACCAAATGAAGAGTCTGTATGTAGCTTTTATAGCTAAAGTAGAAATGTTTTAAATGAGACAAACTTAAAGACCCAGCATTTCTGTACAATGTCTAAAACCACAAATATGTTTTTTCTTGAATAGCCTCTTGTGCGCTGACCTAATGTAAAGGCCTGCAAAAGGGCATGGCAGTTAGGATAACATACTGTATCAGCATTCAAAAAGCCAAACCAGTTAATTGTGTGAAAGTTTTACAAAACTAGACATAAATTTATACACACACACACACACACGCACAAATAACCCTTGTGTACTGTTCAAATTGACTACCTTTTCGTTCTGTTAGTGGCTGTTTTTGCCCCATTGACTTCCATTATAACCACATGTTTTGATTGCAAATCCTTGACATCATATAATCTCCTTATAATCTTCATACACCCTATAATCTCCATATACCTCTTCCCAACATGGGAAACCACCAACAATCAAGAACGCATGATTATATGGTGTCATGGCTTTATAATCAAAAATAAATAAATAAATAAATATATATATATAATTAAAGTAAATTTAATTCAATTCAATTCATGCTTATTTATATAGCGATTTTCACAAAGTAGATTGTGTCAATGCAGTTTAACATAGTTCAAATAAAGTCCAGATTTCAGAGTTGAAGTTCAGTTAAGTTTAGTTCAGTGTGTTTTAAGTTTCACTGCTGAAAGTTTAAACACTGAAGAGCAATGGGGAAAAAAAAACACCCTCAAACATAATGAAATGGTAGTAAATTTGCCCATAAGAGTGTATTGTTGAAAAATTCCAACGCATTTTCCCAAAATATGTGTCAAAATAAGATTTGTCACCAAAAATCATTACATTTGCTGAAATATAGAGAAAGCTGTAGCCAAATTAGGACTCAAAATCACCCCAGAGTGGATAAAAACTTCCCCAACAGCAAACAAGGGTTCAATGTCCTGATAACACTCACGTTCAAGTTCTTTACTACACAAAAAACAGGTTAACTGTTAGCAAACATCAATATTTCCATAACGCATGTTTGTTTTTCGACCAAAAGAGAAAATAGGCCTAAAATATGAGCCAAAATATAAAGGCTATGCTATGCTGCACTGTCTAGCAGTGTTCAAGCTGTTGTCAATGAAGCAGTTTTCACACTGGATGCAGAAAGTGCTGCGCTATGAAACCCATTAATTTCAATGGCTTATGCCACTTGCACCGTAGAAGGATGGATTGTTATATTGCCAACCAAAGCACAACAGCAGCGGAACCCATTGCCTAATATCTTGCTCTTGCATCATGGTCAACCGTGGTAAAAAATATCTTAGCAATGCAGAAATCACTAGTAAATTAAATCCTCTCAACTCCTTCACTGTCAATAAAATTGTACAGTCAATAAAATTTTATTGGCTTGCGCTTTTTTTAATCAGCATAATATTAATTATTGAGTTCAATTTAAAAATACTTTATATTATTTATTTGATAAAATAATAAATAAATATTACAATGCCTTTTGGTTTCTGTTTTGGGGCCAAGCGCATGCAGAATTTTCAGTTTCAGTCCAAAATTTTAATTTCAGTGAATTTAGGTGAATATTTATAGTTTTAATAACCTGAAAAATCAGAGTAATCTATCAAAGCCTATGGATTAACTTGTAAAATAATCAACAATTGATTATTGATTGTTGATTAATCATTTTGATATTTAAATTTTACAAAACAAACAGCAAAATATGGGTAATCAAATCAAAATGATCAATTAGCCAGTGAAATAATTGTCAGTTTGATCAATTATTTAAATTATTAGGTATTGTTGTATTCCTATAAAACATGCTAATAAATATGTTAAGGATTAGGGCTGCACCATATTGGAAAAATCTAACATTGCAATATTTTTTTTTATTCTGCGATATATATTGCGATATGAATACAATATTACTAGATGTGTTGAATAACTATTTGTAAAAAAATGTATCATTTTAAACTGATTGGGATGATTTTTTAGGGGAGTGCATATGAATAAAATATAAGAAACATTCTACACGCATAAATAAATTCAATAAGGTAAGAGATACAAACTATATAAACAGTGTGTTATTGTTGTTTGAACAGTCAAACTGGATTCAGGTATACAGTAATTGAATAATCAAATGTAAAACAATACTGCAAAGTCTTCGTTTTGTAAACAATTCAATAGAATTTATCGTTATTATTTAGTCAAATTTAAAAACATTACAATTTCTTAGGCCAGAATGGTTTTAATATCCCCTTAAGCTGGAATTATACTTTCGCCTGGCGCCGCATCGCGCACCTCCGTTGACTGTGCGCGCACCTCGCGAAACGGACGAGGCTTTTATACTTGCCGCGTTCGCCGTTGTGATCTTCTTTAAAACGACAGGGGGCGGTCAAAAGTAACTGACCGTAAAGTCAGACGGATAAACAGAGAAGTAGAAAGTTTCCGGAACTCCGTCATATCATTAATATCATTCAAGATTTTTAAACTAATTATTTTTATTGTTTTTATAAATTACTTTAATGATTATAAGGATTTTTATAACCATTCAAGGTTTGTTTTAATCAAACTTTGACGCATCACTTGCTTTTGTTCATATCTCGGACAGTTTTACCTATTAAAGTTTATTAAAATATCAATGAGGAGAGAAAATGGGTTGCTCCACACATATATATTTCTATTATGGCAAGAATAAAAGCCAAAAAAAAAGCAGACTTACTTAAAAATACAGATGTTTTTTTTATTTAGCTCGCTCCCCACTGTAAAGTCAGACAGATAAACAGAGAAGTAGAAAGTTTCCGGAACATGTCATATCATTAATATCATTCACAATTTTTTTACTAATTATTTTTATTGTTTTTATAAATTATTTGAATGATTTTAAGGATTTTTATAATATTCAAGATTTTTTTAATCAAACTTTGATGCATTACTTGCTTTTGTTCATATCTCGGACAGTTTTACCTGTTAAAGTTTATTAAAATATTAATGACAACAGAACATGAGTTGCTCTACAATTCTATTCTTTATTATGGCAAGAATAAAAGCAAAAAAAAAAGCACACTTACTAAATAATACTGATGTTTTTTAGATTTAGCCCACTCCCCAATTCACACATTATGTCTGGCTAGTTTCTGTCCTCTTATTATGCTAAAAAGGCATTAATAGTCCAAACATTCCTGACCATCATCACCAATAAATCCTAGAAAAACAGGGCATCAGTATATTGTAAACTGATAGGTTCAAATATTCTTTCCCAGTTATCAAAGAAATAATTTGATCCTTAATTATAGTTTTGTAATTATTAAATTGTTTTAAATTCAAAATTGTAATATACACATCAGTTTAGAACCTATAAATGGTGGAAAAACATATTTCTGTAATTGTGTAGCTGGGTTTCCACTTTTGCCATGGTCTCTTTTGGCTTTAACAGACTATCCCTCAGGTTTTTCCAAACTTTTTAACAAAAACTTTCCTCCTTTCCCACTGCTGTTGCAATTTCTAGTCAAAATTATTGTTCATCAGGTCATCTCTATCATCACGGATCATAAAGATGTCTGTACAGGTGTACCTGTTTCAGACAAAATCTCTTCAAAGTGGTTCATTTCAACTCAAACCAGATGCGGCGCCGCGCGCACTGTTCGCTTGGGTCTCAAAAAATACCGTGCGCACCGCCAGCCGAAATGATGTGGCGCGCACTCAAAGCGAACATCCGCAAACTCCGCGATGACGTCAGATTCTCCGCGCGCACTCAAGCACACTAGCGGACGCGTCGAGTATAAACAAGGCTTTACATGGTTACAGGCCTCAAAAAACACTTTAGAAATGATTAATCAAAATCCAGACTCAACATTGATAAATACTTGCGATGTGACAATTGCGAATGATCACATTGCGATTTCAACGCTGAAACGATATATTGTGCAGGCCTACTAAGGATATCAAATTTCCCATTACAGGGTTACAGCTAGAAGGGCATCCGCTGCATAAAAAATATGCTGGAATAGTTGGCGGTTGATTCCGCTGTGGCGACCCCTGATAAATAAGGGACTAAACTGAAGGAGAATAAATGAATAAGGATATCAATATTCAAACTCATTATTCGATTAGTCGATTGGACTACAACTAGCCAATTAATGAACGCTCATGAGATATTTTTTGTACACTGACAGAGTATTTAAGCCTAACATAAAGAATTAAAACAGGCAGGAATGTACATAAACGTACGGTTTCTTCCCATTCTCATCCATTATATTCTTGTTTTGTCCTCTGCGTGTGGCGTCACTGCTGTTGTAGATTTTATCAGATGTAGTTGGCAAGCAAAAAAGCTGCAGCCCAGATTGTGACACTTAGAAAGAGAGCTAATTATAACCTCGTATATGAGCTATACAGCCAGAAAAAGGCAGGTGTTAACTGTATTTTTCCTTTCCGATGATGCGGAAACAATTTTTAAAAAGTTTCAGATTTGAGCTAATGCAGAGAGCATGACCAACTATAATTTCATGCATAATCTCATACGTTTCACTTGAAAACCAATCGCAGGGGTGTAATTGAAGGATACTGTAGATAGATACGCAAGGGCATGCGGTCGTGTGACAAATTTTGAAAGATCCACGGGATGCTTGTTTTATCAAGATAAAGCTGAGCTCACTATGTTTAAATGACCCAGCTGAAAACATAATCAATACACATAATGAGCAATAATCTTTCCCATCAACCTCTCTGTCCATTAATAATACATTTTAATACCCATCATGCCTTTTCATCACAAAAAACACACATCCGTCCTCTTGTTTCAAGTGAACTCAGAGCAACCGAGGCCTTTTCATCTATCTGACTTCATGAATCAGAATTTAGGATTAGCGTTGGGTCGATAGACGATGCCATCATCCATCGCCGATGGCCTATAGACATCACGATGCTGAGCCGGCATCGCCGATCCTCCGCCCCGCCCCCGTCGCAAACCCGCTCGTGAAAAATACACACTCAGGCCCCGTTTACACGAATACAGCTTGGTGTTTCATCTAGAGTTTCTGAACAGCCCTCCGTCCACTGAAAAAGCCAGCCTGATCTCACGAGGAAACGTAAGTATTTTACGTTTTGTCAGTTTAGTGGCTAATTCAGTTCAGTCGTACGAAAATGTACGATTTTAAAAAGGAGGCGTGGCACCTAACCCCACCCCTAACCCCAACCATCATTGGGTGATGGGCAAATCGTACTAATTTGTACGAATTAGATCGTACAAATTCATACGAATTAGCCACTAATCAAAAAGTTACGAATTGGCCATGAGATAGCGTTGGAAAAAGCACATCACGTGACCACACACACACACAGACACAGCCCCACACACACAGACACACACACTGTCATGCGCTCGTCTGAGCTCCAGAGAACAGTGTACGTCGGACAGTTTATCAAGGATGTATCGCTGGATCGCGTCTCACTATAGTTGTTAAACGTGATATTTAATTAATCTTGTCTCTATCCAGGGCTTAATTTGTGCCGGAACACGGCGGATCAGGATGCGGCACCTCATTTTACCGATCTCCCTACTCAACCGCCCTCCTCCCCTGTCCGCTGTTCATTTTCACTTTCTTCCGCGACTCCCCGACCCTCTTCACTTTCTTCCGCGACACCCTTCCGCCATCCACCGCGGTGGTGGATGAAACGGTAGGCTACAAATAATGAATTCATTATGAATTAATTAATTATTCCTAAATAACTAATTCACCTCCGCCTATGAAGATGATCCCATCGTCCATCGCGATGTTTCATATTAGACATCGTACAATGCTTAATTGGTCAACATCGCTCAACCCTACTTAGGAGGATGTAACCAATTATGTATCAGGATGCTTTGTTCATATTAAAATGAGTTCTGATACTGATTAGCCAATAATTAATTTCATGTTATGGCTGAAATTGAAATCCTAACATACAAAAATATTTTATTTTATTATAGAAGACACCAATTAAAATATCATTCAGTGTAACAATTATATTTATGCCAAATAAATTTGTCAGGAATATTTAGTTTATATTAAAAGTTCCAAGTTTTACACATTTGTTAGCAAGACGTTTTTAATAAGTTACCCATGATGATCCCTTATTATTGTATACTACATATTCTATATTATACCAATGTGGAACTTTTGACCGATACCGATAATTGGTAGCTCGCTAGCTGATATACAGCAGGGAAATTTTGTGTTGAACATGCCATGTGTTTTCCTAGGAATAATATTTCTAAAGGAGCTGTTAACATGGAGTTGTACCAGATTTTGGTAAAAACCCCAACAATAAAAACATAAAAATAAAACAAAACAAATCTGAAAAATGGGTTATGTGTATAAACCATGGAATGACAGATGGAGAAAGTGCTGAACTACTGAAACGTATTTAATACTTTATATTAAAGCTTTTTTGGTGATGGCAGCTTAAAGACGCCTCTCATATGGAGAATGAAGTCACATGCATTGCTCAGGTGTGAGTTTTTCACAGACTTGAACAGAGTGTTAAAATCTTGATGGTTTTGTGGGTCTCGTCTATCCAATCTGATCTTTATTTTGTATTCTCTATTGGATTCAAGTCAGGTGATTGGCTGGGCCATTCTACAGCTTGATTTTCTTTCTCTGGAAGCATTTAAGAGTTTCCTTGGCTGTGTTTTGGATGATGGTCTTTCTGAAATGTCCACTGGTTTCATCTTCATCCTCCTGCTAATGTAGATGTTGGACTGAAGCAGCTGATATTCATTTACACTGACGATGGTTGTTGAAGAACTACTGAGAGATTTCAGCTGCTGTCTGGGCTTTCACTGCCTTTCTACACCTCCCTTTCTTCATGTGTTCAATACTTTTTCCCTGTGTGATTTCATTTTATTACACAGAACTTCATTTGTAAACTAGATTTGTTTTCTTTGCATATATGGATTTCTTTGGTTGTTACCAACATCTTGGGAAAATTTCAAGTCTACAGCACCTTTATAAATGTTTTCTGAGAAAAATGGTACTGCGTTCAATACTTATTTTCCCAGCTGTATATAAGCCAATAAATATAAATATACATTTTTTTCAGTTGTTATTGATAATCGATAACTCTTTAGATTTGACAGCTGATATAAACGGATAAATATAAATAATATTTTTTTCATTTTTTTTTCTTAACTTCAGAAAAGTTTGAACTGATGTCTGAACTTTGTTAATCAACTATTCTTATCTTTGGCCAAGTTTCTTTTATATGAATACCATTTTATATAAATAAATTTTTCAAAAACAAAACATACATAAAGAACATTAACCAAAATCAAAACACTCATAAAATATTTTTTTTTAAATATCAGACAGCAAGCACGTGAAGTCGTTCAACCGGAGGAAATAATACATAGTTTATCAGCTTAAAGAAATCGACATAATTTTCTTATCGGTTTGATAACGATAACATTAGAAATATCATTTATCGGCCGATATTGATATGGTCACCGATATATCGTGCATCCATAACTGTGAATTTGACTATAATTTTACTAAATTTACTAAAATATGTTATGCTCTGGGCAACGCAGTGGCGCAGTAGGTAGTGCTGTTGCCTCACAGCAAGAACGTCGCTGGGTCGCAGGTTCGGCTGGGCTGGGTCAGTTGGCGTTTCTGTGTGGAGTTTGCATGTTCTCCCTGCGTTTGCGTGGGTTTCCTCCGGGTGCTCCGGTTTCCCCCACAGTCCAAAGACATGCGGTACAGGTGAATTGGGTAAGCTAAATTGTCCATAGTGTATGAGTGTGAATGTGTGTGTGGAAGTTCCCAGAGATGGGTTGCGGCTCGAAGGGCATCCGCTGCGTAAAATCGTGCTGGATAAGTTGGCGGTTCATTCCGCTGTGGCGACCCCGCAAGGGACAAAGCCGACAAGAAAATGAATGAATGAATGTTATGCTCCGGCTAGGTCAGTTGGCATTTCTGTGTGGAGTTTGCATGTTCTCCCCGTGTTGGCATGGATTTCTTCCGGGTGCTCTGGTTTCCCCCACAGTCCAAAGACATGCGCTATAGATGAATTGAATAAACTAAATTGGCCGTAGTGTATGTGTGTGAATGAGTGTGTATGGATGTTTCCCAGTACTGGGTTGAAGCTGGAAGGGCATCTGCTGTGTAATACATATGCAGGATAAGTTGGTGGTTCATTCCGCTGTGGCAACCCCTGATGAATAAAGAGACTAAGCCGAAGGAAAATGAATGAATGCATATGTTATGCCACTTAATGGACCTTCAAATTTTTGAGGCTTCGGTCATTGTTGGGGTACTCTTTTAAATCTGGAAGCATTAACAACTTATTTCAAAATATAGATCGTTATCGTTTAATATGGATAATAATTCTCAAGATTTTTGCCATAACGCCTGGCAAAATATTGGTGTAAAACACTATAAAGTAATGAAATACGTTAATTTATCATAATTTTTTACAATTCGTTTATGGTTTATACCATATTATAAGGGTAAACTACTGGAAACTACAGCTGCCCTTTTATTTACCATAAATTTTACAGATTTCTTTTATAGTGAAGGTCATAAAGTTTATAAAATATATCCTAAGTATTCTTGCTAAATTAAATTATGTTTCAAAAATACACAGTGTAAACATAACATTAGCATTTCATTCTTTATCAATCAACATCCCATTAAATACAAAACCTTTTTTGGTGTATTAGAACAGACATCCAACGGTTATGCCATAATAACAAACATTCATGTGTCGCCTTCAGAGCAAAATATAATACAAAGAGGTCACTGGCTTGACCTCGTATGACTGTCACAAAGTCCTGCGTGTGCAGAAACATCCTTTTTTCCTGTCAAACAGCAGTGCTAATTTCCTTTTCCGCGCTGTAGTGCTGGCGGCCTCCTTTAGTGTCTCAACTGACACAGATTTTAAAAATGCAGTGTAATTTATGTGCACAAATGTGAAAGGTATTGCATTCCGGGTCAACACAAATCCGATGGCTGCTGATAATACTAAGGGCATCATTGATTGATGTAAATAGATGGCTAAAACTAGGTCAGAGTGTATAATATTTGTGTCATGCAGTCACACCACACATCCCATCCTGCCTCATAATATACAACTCAATAGCACTCACATTCATTCAGATTGCATTCAAACTATGTTCCTCACACCAAAATAATCAAACCCAGATTTGTTGATCTGGCTTAAAGGGGGCCTATTATGCCCCTTTTTTTTACAAGATAAAATACCAGTCCCTAGAGTGTGTATGTAAAGTTTCAGCTCCAAATATGCCACAAGTAATGTTTTATAACTCTTTGAAACTGCCCTCTTTAGGCTTAGATCATAATTGTGTTGTTTTGGTGACTGTCGCTTTAAATTCAAATGAGATTGTGCTCTTTTCAAAAGAGGGAGGAGCTACAAATGCCTACATGTCAGCATAGACCAGGGGTTTTCAAACTTTTAGGACACACGCCCCCCCAAGATTGTCCAATTTATCTCGCGCCCCCCCCGACCCCCCCATTCATTCAGCGTTTTTCCATGTTAAAAAGCAGCCGCTCCATTTTATTTGTATATGTTTTACTGGAAAGCATAAACTCTACAAGTGCCTGATAATTAGCTGTGGGACTAACATTAATCTGATTCACTCTAGTGAACGCATAAAAATCATCATCATAATTTACTCGCGTGCACGCCTCAAATTCTCGCGCCCAACCCCTGGCATAGACTAACATCCAAACAAGACTAACATCCTATGTTAATGAGGGAGAGATGGTCACTAATGGGCTGGGATTTCCTCCTCTGATGACACGCACAAAGGGAGAATGTCAATCTAAAGTGTTTCTGCAGACTGTTTTTATAAAGTGTGATTATAAAAAATAAAATTAATACATTTTTTTAGCATTAGAAGATGGCTATATTCACAAACTGTTACCGCACAACTGTGTTTAAACCCCTTATAAAAGTGATTCTTGCATGATAGGCCCCCTTTAAATTTTATTGTCATAGAAATTATTGCGATAAGTGATATTATTGTCATTTTAAGACCAGTTGTGTTTATATAATGATTATACAACAACGTATCAATAGGTAAGAAACCCTTTCAAGGGACAAAAAAATATGCAAATGCACTTGTAAAATGGCTTTAAGGTTATTCGTGAATCGTCCCTTTTCTGGAGGTTGACTGCAGCTTGAAACAGAACTTTTTTTGGAGAACTTCTTTCAAACCGCTAGTAGTTTTTAGGAAAATTTGAAAAATTCCCCTTTGCTTCATCTGTTATTACAGTTTTTCTCAGTGGCTTTGGTGCATTTCTCACAACACTATTTACATTAGCACAACAGTTAATGCATTTCTCAAAACAATTAGTCATTTGTGCACATCAAAGTAGCAGTTTCTCATTCCTTTCAACAAACTGCAAATGCTTTTGGACATGCATCAATTGCTTTCATACAACTCTCTGCTGTTTGTAACATTCTCATTTGCTTATGTCATGTCAGTCAAAATTAACTAAACTTGTGAATACTGAATAGTCATTCCATATAAAACTAATAGTCCTCATTTCATTACTTGAGTCATTACATACAAAAATGTTGAACTAGTTGTCAAAATCTGTCAAGCAAATTTTATTTAAAAAATGTAAATCTTTTTTATCTGAAAATGTCTTCTAAATTGAACAATTTGATGAATGATTTACAGACCTGTGTATGTTGTAGGTTCAGTTCCAATATGTACTGCAGTATTGTTTACAGTTGTGCACAGCTCTACCCAAAGGAAGTTTATGTTTGTTGTAAATAAGGGTGTATTTATTCTGTTGCACAATGCTGTGAATAAATTAGAATTGCAAAGAGCAAATGCAGTAAAAATGTGAAACATACATATTCAGTGTCTTGTACTCAGATTGATACCTCACTAAATGCAGTGATGTCTAACTTTACTGTAGTTTTCAAATGGCTGTGCAAATAGTATATAGTGCTGTCTTGAGCATTTTCAGGAAGTGTCACCAAAATCTGACTTGTTTGCATTGGAAAAAATGTACAGAGTAAAGTGTCCTAATGAAAACATGACAAAGCCATTTGACTATCTTGTTCATAAACAATGGTGTCAGGACTTTTCATTTTGATGACATTGACACTTTCATTGACATGAATACTTGCTTTTGAGCAATGAGCTTTCTATTTTGAGCAAGTGACGCACTTTTGCAGGTTCTCCACTAGGTTTTGCAGTTTGCACTAATTGTTTTGAGAAATGCATTAACTGTTGTGCAAATGTAAATAGTGTTGTGAGAAATGCACCAAAGCGACTGAGAAAAACTGTAATCTAGGAAGCTGAACTCGCTCCAATTATTCAGCTAAAATGTTGCAGACATTTATTAATATAAACAAGATGGCCAATGTATACTACATCACAAAAAAATAAGGTCATGTCCACGTATCGCACGATATAGACACACAACCTCATAAGACGTTAATATTAGGTTATATTTAGGTTGTGACGTCAGGTGACCAAAATTCAATGTCTAGCCAGCGTCTAAGGACAACTTTATTTCCACATTCAATAATGACGTCAAATGACATTGATATTTGGTTGATTTTAGGTTGTGTTGGAAAGTGACCAAAATCCAACTTCGAGCAAACATCCATCAACAAACCATCGTCATATTGACGTCAATTACTGACATTTATTCGCCAGGTATGGCAACCAAAATCTAACGTCTGATAGATGCCATAGTGGTAATGTCCACACAACATCAAGCTGTAACATCATTAGATGTTGATATTTGGTTGATTTTAGGTTGTGTTGGAAAGTGACCAAAATCCAACTTCGAGCTAACATCCATCAACAAACCATCGTCATATTGACGTCAAATACTGACATTTATTCGCCAGGTATGGCAACCAAAATCTAACGTCTGATAGACGTCATAGTGGTAATGTCCACACCACGTCAAGCTGTAACATCATTAGATGTTGATATTTGGTTGATTTTAGGTTGTGTTGGAAAGTGACCAAAATCCAACTTCGAGCTAACATCCATCAACAAACCATCGTCATATTGACGTCAAATATTGACATTTATTCGCCAGGTATGGCAACCAAAATCCAACGTCTGATAGACGTCATAGTGGTAATGTCCACACAACATCAAGCTGTAACATCATTAGATGTTGATATTTGGTTGATTTTAGGTTGTGTTGGAAAGTGACCAAAATCCAACTTCGAGCTAACATCCATCAACAAACCATCGTCATATTGACGTCAAATACAGACATTTATTCGCCAGGTATGGCAACCAAAATCCAACGTCTGATAGACGTCATAGTGGTAATGTCCACACCACGTCAAGCTGTAACATCATTAGACGTTGATATTTGGTTGATTTTAGGTTGGGCGTTGGACATTGATGTCACCCTGATGTTGGGTTCTGACGTCAACCCAATTTTCATTTCCAAACAAAATTCAATGTCCCCAAGACGTTGGGGTACAACGTCAAGCTGATGTCCTGTGCCTGCTGGGTATATTGATTATTGCTGTGACACCTAGGATTGTTCACTATTTACCATTCCTCAGTTGGTTATAAACCTTTATGAGTTACATTTCTTCTGTTGAACACAAAAGATAGTTTGAAGAAAGCTGAAAGCCACTGACTTCCATTAATGTACATAAAACAAATACTTTGGTTACAGGTTCTCAGCTTTCTTCAAAATATCTTCTTTTGTGTTCAACAGAAGAAAGAAAGCCAAACACAAACACAGTTTAAAATAAGTGGAGGTTGAGTAAATAAAAAGCCCAAAACATGACCAAAAATGTAGAATTTTCATCAGCTAAATACAGTATATAGATATATAGTTTCGTTTGGCTCAATGTCATTGTTTACATTTTGTGCTTCCAATATGGCCGTCTGATGCCAAGTCATAAACACTCTATACCTTTAATGTAATTTTATCAAGTAATACAACATGTTCATCCTTGCTGGTTCACTCTCTTATATAAATTCATTTGAAATCCTCTAACACAACATTCATACAACATAAGCTGTCGTGTCTTTGAAGTACAGATTCCAAGGGGTGTGGTGCGCTAGAGGAAAACACGGATTTCTTCAAAGAGTTTTATATATGGATATGACTACTACATCATCCATATTTCCCTTCATGTGCTATTGCCAAAGACAATAATCCATTACGGGCTATTAACTCTTGAGAAAACTGCCACTGAAGTGCAAATACAGTGTGATGCTTTGATATTGCTTCCTAAAAAAACAGATGTGCAGGTAGGTATGTTTAAGGGTGCTTTCACACCTGTAGTTCGCTTCATTTGGTCCTGACCAAGGGCAAAAAATGCTACATTGTAGCATTTTCTGCAGTCTTTGGGTCCTTTTCACACCATACTGATTGCTTTGGTCCGAACCAGTTGAAAAGAACCAAAATGCAGTCATCTGACAAAATCCACATCACTCATTGGCCAGATGTTTTTGAACATATGTCCTAAACTGCTTTTCGATTGGTCAGAATTCACGTGCGGGAAAATGCCAATGGAACTCCCGCAAATAAACAAACCGGCAGACACAAAATGTTGCTTTTCACTATGGAGGGACGACTGCGCTGGTTGATTGTATTCCTGCTCATAGTATACTATATAATTTGTATACATCACTTTAGACAAACTATACATTTCGAGAATCAAGCGCGGCTGTGGGTGGAAAACTATGTTTTAAGTAGAGGTGTGAACCTACACTGGTCTCACGGTTCGATTCGGTTACGATTATCATGCCATCGATTCGGTTCAATTCGATATCTCGGTGCATCACGGTGCATTGACGATGCTTTCCAAACCCAATTTTATATTTTCTTCACAGCACAGCAATTCTTGTATTAAAATGTATAAGAGCAATTCCAGCGTTATGGATGTGACATTTGCAGTAAAAACTCAAAACATAAATTCACATAGAAAATATACATTTACATTATATTGACAAATCTGTTTATTTTTTCCAAAACAACTGACCACAGAGTTAAGGGACCAGAAAAATATAAATCTGTAAACGTTTTTTATACTTTCAATGAGGAAAATAAACATGCGTTATGGATGTGACAAAAAAATTTGTAAGTTTTCAGTAACATACTATATTTACAGAAATTCTGTCAATTAAACTGCACAACCCAAAAGAAACAATGCTAATCAAACAGATACGAGTCGGCTCACTAAAGAACAAACATGATTAATTTTATTTTTATTTAATATTTTTGCATTTATGAGGAAAATGTGTAGTTATGGATGTGACACTTTTCCGTTATGGATGTGACACCTGTGAAATTGCCACTTGTGTGATTTTAGCAAATTAAATATAATAGTTTTAAACACTGACAGAGACATTCATGAGTATTTTTAAAGTACTGTAAAATACTTGCTTACACAACAAATGTAGAAACGGTTTCTCTGTTTTGGTGAAAACTTAATTTTTTTCATGGCAAGGTTGACATTTGCATGGAATTGCTCATAAATATATTTATATACTATTTGTAAAACAATTTTGTCCTTTAATGCAAACAGTCAGATATATGAACTGTCCCTTTAAAAACTCAAGTACATGCACAGAACAACCCGAGCATTTATAGCAAATAAACAAATATAAATATGCTGCTCGCTTTCTGAGCCTTGTCTGGCGATTTCTTTCTTACACCCCTTTGATTGGTCACGCGCTCAACATAAAGATCTGCGATTGGCTCTTACGCGCTGGCGCTCTGTACCAATGATAAACACTGATACACGGCAGCGCAGCGGCGATTACAGCTGATCCCCCTGCTGAAAAATCCAGCTTAAACCAGCCTAAGCTGGTTGGCTGGTTTTAGCTGGTCGACCAGCCTGGTTTTAGAGGGGTTTTGGCCATTTCCAGGCTGGTTTCCAGCCATTTCCAGCCTGGTCTTAGCTGGTCAGGCTGGAAAATGACCAGCTTAAACCAGCTAAAACCAGCTTGACCAGCCTGGTTTAAGCTGGACATAGCTGGTTTTGGCTGGTCAAGCTGGTTTTAGCTGGTCAACTCTCAGCCTGACCAGCTAAGACCAGGCTGGAAATGGCTGGAAACCAGCCTGGAAATGGCCAAAACCCCTCTAAAACCAGGCTGGTCGACCAGCTAAAACCAGCCAACCAGCTTAGGCTGGTTTAAGCTGGATTTTTCAGCAGGGCCATGGCATTGGATCCATGATAGACGCGGTGGGGGAAACTCTGCAGACACTCGCTCGAGTCTGTATACAGAAGTAACATTGTAACAGCCGAGAGGAGATGAAAAGTCACGCCAGCAGGTCAAATGGGCCACAGTGAGAGAGAGAAAAGGAGTACTTTCATTTTCTCAATCGCAGTGAAATAGGGGCTTCTGCTGTAAGTGTCAGTGAAAGACTGTTCAGTAAACACACACGCAGTAAAATTGTGCACATTTTCTGATTTTTTTAAGTAAGTTGAAGTGTTTTAAATACTCGCGCTCGCCACACTCGACATAGTAAGCTACAGAGACATAGCGCATATGAGATAAATGACGTCAGTACATAATAACCGGTTTTGATTATTACTGAACCGATACCGAATTGTCCGCGTCTGCATCGCGGTGCATCGAAGAAACTATTAATTTTTACACCCCAGCCACACGATGGCGCAGCGGCCATTTTGGAATGAAAATTCCAATGGAACAACAACATATTACAAATCTGTTAAATAAACTATTAAATATGCTGATGATTGTGATAGCAGTGCCCAGCAACACTGTTGCAATAGAACGTTGTATTGAGTGTCGCCTCTTGGTCATTCTAAGCTCTTTGCTTCCGTTCATGAATTCTCTTGCGTTGCATTATGGGATAGCATAGCGTCCATCAGATGTGCACAGAAGTAGTAGATCATCCGGTAGTAGATCGCACTTCTCGCATACTGTTTTTCGAATACTATTAATTCAGACATACTACTTTGCTCGCATACTGTTTTTAGCGTACTATATAGTATGGAAGAATGCGATTTCGGACGCAGCCAAAGTTTAAATTTTAAGCTTTACCAATTCAAACGAAACAGAACACAACTATAGCATACTAATGAATACTAGCGCAGCCTGATTGTTAGCTAATATCTACAATAAGTAATTTGAACGGCTATGAAAGCATATTTCAATTTCAGTCACAGTTCTGGGTTCAACAAATTGCTGACTTGCTACTTAAGAGCTACTCATACAAATTAATCCAGACCAGTTTTGTAAACATCCGAATAAAATAAAAATAAAAACATCTCTTCACATCGCTACATTTCAGTCAAGTGCAAAAAACAGCTTGCGTTGGCACCTTGCATGTAAATAGGCCATATATCATTCCCATAGAAATCCATCCATCATGTTGAAAAGGGAGGCTTCGCGACCCCGTTCCTCGATGTCAAACCGCCGTGGGACTCCATCCAACCCTCAAAATCACCGTGACTTCCGACAATATATCCAGAAAAGGAAAAACTGTGTCAAGCAACTCCACGCACACAGGGAGGGAGAATAGCTGGCTGGATTTCCGAGAACAACACATTTTTTAAAAATGCCAGCATGCAAAATGATGAGAATAATCATCATGCACGGTCAACATGCAAAAGAAAGATACATTTCTCCGGCTCGAAACGCACTGACAGATCGCGGGATTCAAACATCACGCCGCACGAGACTCAACACCGCCCATTCATTCGGCTCCATCACAACACGTCCACCATAAATCAACACCAAAGCGCCTTGAACTCCCAGCGAAAGAGCAGCTGTATGTGCGACGCCTCAAAACGGCTCGTTTGCGAAGGATATAAGCAAGAGGAAAATATCCGTATTTCTTACCTGGTTGGCAGCACGCGCTCTCGTGCGCTTTCGATGATTGAGTTGAGTTGGTTCAGCGGCGGTCCAGCCTCTGGATCCCGAAGCCACGCCTCTCCTGTTTCCAGGCTCTGATGTTCGGCGAGTCCTTCAGCTCAAGAGCGATTATTGAGCGATTCAAAGCTTTTACTATCGGTGTTACAGGCACAGGTGTGGAAATGGAGGAAAACAAGCATGCATTTGCGTGTGTGTGTGTATGTGTATGTGTGTGTGGTGATGGAAGTTAGTTTGATCTGTTAAGCTAGACCTTTAAATGTGCATTATGTGCATGTATACAGATAGATAGATAGATAGATAGATAGATAGATAGATAGATAGATAGATAGATAGATAGATAGATAGATAGATAGATAGATAGATAGATAGATAGATAGATAGATAGATAGATAGATAGATAGATAGATAGATAGATAGATAGATAGATAGAGGTATATACCTGGTATATTATTCATTCATTCATTTTCTTTTCAGCTTAGTCCCTTTATTAATCTGGGGTCACCACAGCGGAATGAACCGCCAACTTATCCAGCACATGTTTTACGCAGCGGAAGCCCTTCCAGCTGCAACCCATCACTGGCAAACACCCATACACACTCATTCACACTCATACACTATGGACAATTTTAGCTTACCCAATTCGCCTGTACCGCATGTCTTTGGACTTGTGGGGGAAACCAGAGCACCTGGAGGAAACCGACGCGAACGCAGGGAGAACATGCAAACTCCACACAGAAACGCCAACTGACCCAGCAGAGGCTCAACCAGTGACCTTCTTGCTGTGAGGGGACAGCACTACCTACTGCACCACCACGTCACCCCCTGTTATGTTGTATTACATTAAATTTATTATATTATTACATTAAAGTTTCCACTGGTAATGTCCTAATATTTAAAAATAACTACAAAAATGTTGATTAAAATTATAATAACTAATTTATTTAAATTATATTAACTGATGTAGTATATTTTTTACATTTTTTATAATGAACTTACTACAGTAAAAACATAAACAATCCCATATTCCCATTAATAACACAATGGACTTCAATTCTGAATACACTAAGCTGCACCAGCCTTTGCCTTATAAAAAATCTGGTTAATTTACAAAAGAAAAGAAACTACAAAACAAAAAAAAAGGTTACATTAAATTCAAAATGACGATCTCTGTAAAAGATATTTACCCAACTACTTCCCCATCATTCTCTCTTTCTTCTCAAATGGGATGGTGGGCCAAATCAAAGGTTAGCATGGGCCAACTTTGTTTGGGCATCTCTGGTATAGACCATTTCAATGTGGTGATGTCACTGGCCCATGAACATTTCCTGCTTGTTATCAAACTGTTTCATAACTGTAACAAAAGGCAATTCAATCATAACTTCATGTTAAAACAGCTATCATAAGATTATTTATCAATTTACATATAGGAAATACGTAAGGGACCGTTGTTTTTGTTTACATCCCTCAAAATGGTCTATAGTTCCATAAATTTAAAAGATGTTAAAAAATGTATTCATATATATATATATATATATATATATATATATATATATATATATATATATATATATATATATATATATATATATATATATATATATATATATATATATATATACAGTTTATAGATACACAGTTGAAGTCAGAATTATTAGCCCCCCTGAATTATTAGCCCCACTGTTTATTTTTTTCCCCGTTTTCTGTTTAATGGAGAGAAGATTTTTTCAACACATTTCTAAACATAATAGTTTTGGTAACTCATTTCTAAATCCAATTTATTTTATCTTTGCCATGATGACTGTAAATAATATTTGACTAGATATTTTTCAAGACACTTCTATACAACTTAAAGTGACATTTAAAGGCTTAACTAGGTTAATTAGGTTAACTAGGCAGGTTAGGGTAATTAGGCAAGTTATAACGATGGTTTGTTCTGTAGACTATCGAAAAAAAAAATTGCCTAAAGGGGCTAATAATATTGTCCTTAAAATGGTGTTTAAACAATTAAAAACTGCTTTTATTCTAGCCGAAATAAAACAAATAAGACTTTCTCCAGAAGAAAAAATATTATCAGACATACTGTGAAAATTTCCTTGCTCTGTTAAACATAATTTGGGAAATATATATAAAAAAAAAAAAAAACAATTCAAAGGGGGTTAATAATTCTGACTTCAACTGTACATATATATATATATATATATAAATATATATATATATATATATATATATATATATATATATATATATATATATATATATATATATATATATATATATATATAGCCTCCTAGGGCTTAGTGGCCACATGCGTGGACAGCACATTTTAGCTCTTATGTTTTATATTTTGTTACAGACATACAGTGTCATCCTGCAACTGTTTTGCAGCATATAAAATGTCCCAAACACTATTTTAACTGTCCAAAATGTGCAAAAAATGTTGTTTTTACTGATAGTCAAAACATGTTCAAAAATATGTGTGTGTTATTAATGCATTAAAAAACAGTCAGGAAAAAAACTGCTGTTCAAGGCAGATATAAAGAGTTTTTCATTCTAATAAAGGTGACTTTATTGTGTTTTATGTAAATTGGGACTACAAGTCCACATATATGGACATCCCTTTTCTCTAAAAGTACATCATATCAAAAGATGATACTTAGGTTTTATTCGAATTAGGTTCCAATAAGCATAAATAGCAAAAAAAAATGCATGTAAAAAACAGCTTGGGCCTTAAGAGAATAAAGAAAATACTGTAAAGAACATATGGGGCATTATTGTAATAAAGGCATTAAAAAAGTAAATAAATAAATAAATATAAACAGGCGTCACGGTGGCTAAGTGGTTAGCACTGTCGCCTTACAGCAAGAAGTCCCAGCTGGGCCAGCTGGCATTTCTGTGTGGAGGTTGCATATTCTCCCCGTGTTTGCGTGGGTTTCCTACGGGTGCTCCGGTTTCCCCCACAGTCCAAACACATGCGCTATAGGTGAATTAAATAAATTAAATTGTAGTTTTATCAGTATTATATTGTTATTGTATATGCAGTATATATATATATATATATATATATATATATATATATATATATATATATATATATATGTTATCCTTATTTTTACAGTGTAGATGTTTAAATGGACTTGAAGTCACCAGTTTCTTTGAGAGAGATGCAGTGGTTGGTGTATGTTAGTGATACTCAGAGCGACTGTCATCAAACATTTATAGGCCTTTCCCTGAAGACCTGAGAACCGTCTGTCTGCAGCCGCTCTTCTGCACACCATGACCTTTAGTGCAGGCGTGACATCAGCAACTAGGTATCGAATGTTTCTCCTTAGGCATATGGTTGGACAAAAGCTATGATTTCATTACTTTTCATCTGAGTGTGTGCGCGTGTGTCCTTGTGTGTACTATCTTTGTGATGCCAATTTGAGATTTGCATCATCAGAATGAGCACTGAGAATAAAGTGAGGACATTTTGGCTGCTCCTCTGTTTCTGGCACACATTTAAAACGCTGTTTGAGAATTAAAGGTATGGTTCACCTAAAGAAAAAATTATTATTTCATATTTATTCACGTTCAAGTGGTTCAAAGCCTGAACATAAAATAATTTATTTCGAAAGGGCTGAAAACCTGTAACCATGGACTTCCATAGCAGGAAAAACAATTGCTATGGATGTCAATGGTTACAGGTTTTCAGCATATTTCAAAGTATCTTCTTTTGTGTTCCTCAAAAGAAAGAAATTCAAACAGGTTTGTGACAAGTGAATGATTTGAATAGTTTTGGGTGAACTATGCCATTAAGATTTTACTGTAGGGGTCAAGGATTCAATTGGGTTTAGGTTAGGGTGATGGCTAGTTTTGTGACTCGTTGTATCAATGAATGTGCAAAAATCTGTGTATTTGCGTTCATGTTTTTTAATACAGTGGGATCTTAAACCTAAATGCAAACATACTTAAATTAGGGATTTAAATTGAAGTCCTGATGGGTAAATCATATTGAAAGAAGTGTATTGAAAATGTAAACATGCTTAATGATTACTGTGATGCCAATTTGAGTTTTGGATCTTCAGAATGAGCACCGAGAATAAAGGGAGGACATTTTGGCTGCTCCTCTGTTTCTGTTACCCATTTAAAACACTGTTTGAGAATTAAAGGGGTTGTTCACCCCCCCAAAAAAAATAATTACTTCATATTTATTCACGCTCAAGTGGTTCCAAACCTGAACACAAAATTATTTATTTAGAAATTGCTGAAAACCTGTAACCATTGACTTCCATAGCAGGAAAAACAATTGCTATGGAAGTCAATGGTCACAGGTTTTCATCATATTTCAAAGTATCTTCTTTTGTGTTCCTGAAAAGAAAGAAATTCAAACAGGTTTGTGACAAGTGAATGATGAATAGATTTGAATAGTTTGGGGTGAACCATGCCATTAAGATTTTACTGTAGGGTCAAGGATTCAATTGGGTTTAGATTAGGGTGATGACTAGTTTTGTGACTCATTGTATCAATGACATGCGGCATAGATTAATTGGGTAGGCTAAATTGTCTGTAGTGTATGAGTGTGAATGAGTGTGTATGGATGTTTCCCAGAGATGGGTTTCGGCTGGAAGGGCATCCGCTGCGTAAAACAAATGCTGGATAAGTTGGCGGTTCATTCCGCTGTGGCGACCCCGGATTAATAATGGGACTAAGCCGAAAAGAAAATGAATGAATGAATGAATGTATCAATGACTGGAAAAATCGTTGTATTTGCATTCATGTTTTTTAATGCAGTGGGAACTTAAACCTAAATGCAAACAGACTTAAAAATGCTAAATGATGTGTATGTATGTGTGTATATGTATACTCGCAGTTTTGTGACTCGTTGTATCAATGAATGTGCAAAAATCTGTGTATTTGCGTTCATGTTTTTTAATACAGTGGGATCTTAAACCTAAATGCAAACATACTTAAATTAGGGATTTAAATTGAAGTCCTGATGGGTAAATCATATTGAAAGAAGTGTATTGAAAATGTAAACATGCTAAATGATTACTGTGATGCCAGTTTGAGTTTTGGATCTTCAGAAGGAGCACCGAGAATAAAGGGAGGACATTTTGGCTGCTCCTCTGTTTCTGTTACACATTTATAACACTGTTTGAGAATTAAAGGGGTTGTTCACCCCCCCAAAAAAAATAATTACTTCATATTTATTCACGCTCAAGTGGTTCCAAACCTGAACACAAAATAATTTATTTAGAAAATGCTGAAAACCTGTAACCATTGACTTCCATAGCAGGAAAAACAATTGCTATGGAAGTCAATGGTCACAGGTTTTCATCATATTTCAAAGTATCTTCTTTTGTGTTCCTGAAAAGAAAGAAATTCAAACAGGTTTGTGACAAGTGAATGATGAATAGATTTGAATAATTTTGGGTGAACTATGCCATTAAGACTTCACTTTAGGGTCAAGGATTCAATTGGGTTTAGATTAGGGTGATGACTAGTTTTGTGACTCATTGTATCAATGACATGCGGCACAGGTGAATTGGGTAGGCTAAATTGTCTGTAGTGTATGAGTGTGAATGAGTGTGTATGGATGTTTCCCAGAGATGGGTTGTGGCTGGAAGGGCATCCGCTGCGTAAAACAAATGCTGGATAAGTTGGCGGTTCATTCCGCTGTGGCGACCCCGAATTAATAAAGGGACTAAGCCAAAAGAAAATGAATGAATTAATGAATGTATCGTATTTGCATTCATGATTTTTTAATACAGTGGGAACTAAAACCTAAATGCAAACAGACTTAAAAATGCTAAATGATTACTGTGATGTGTATGTATGTGTGTATGTGTATGAATTATGTGTGTGTGGTCCTGATATTCATCACAAATATGAGTCCTTTTGACCCTTTCGGGACATTTTGAGATCTCCATGCTGAATAATAATCAAGTATTCTGAATAACCTGAATATTTCTTGGTTCTTGGTTGGATTTAGGGGTTAATTGGAGTAAGAGGACAGAATATACAGTACAGCGTAATGTTTTTGCATTGTACATTATAAAAATCATCATGGGAAGTCCCTATAAAACATGAAAACTCAATGTGTGTGTGCATGTGTGTCTGTAACTGATAGTGTTGTCGTGGTGATGGAGCTTGAACTGCCGCTTGTGTACATGATGAATATGCAAGCACAGCTAATGAGGCTAATAGAGCGGGAAATTAGATGTATTATTAGAGGTTATGTACTGTCGAATCCAAAAGAATTAAAAGGTGTGAGCAGAACTTGCAGATGGACCAAAGGATGACACACATCTTTACAACACTGAATATCAACATCTGATATTTATACTTCTGTTTATTCCCAAAATGTTCATGTGGCAGATTTGTATGCATATGTTTACATCTGTAGTTGACATATAACTACATACATTTGTATTTATATATACAGTATACAGTATGTATATACTGTAAAAATATTTAAATTGCTGAATATAGATATAATTACTAGAAATTTCTTAGTTTTTATAGGATTTATATAGTGTAAATAAATTATTGCAGCCTTGTTTTTTAGTTAAATCAACTGAACTTTTTCTAGTCATCTCAACTTACATGCGTCAAACTGACTAAAAATGTTAAGTTAAAGTTTTGCATAACCTAAAAATGTTTAACTATGCTTTTAAGACTTTTATTTTAGAGTCAATGTTTCAATTGGGTTTAGGTTAGGGTAATGGTCAGTTTTGTGACTCTTGCATTAATGAGTGTCCTCACAAGCAGAACTTTGCAAAAATCGTTGTATTTGCGTTCATGTTTTTAATACAGTTGGAACTTAAACCTAAATGCAGACTTAAATTAGGGATTTAAATGGAGGTCCTGATGGGTGAATCATATTAGAAGTATTTTGAAAATGTGAAAATGCTAAATGATTACTGTGATGTATGTATACACTTATTTATACACTGTAAAAAATATTGCTGCCTAATTTTATAGTTGAATCAACTGAACTTTTTCTAGTCATCTCAACTTATATCCGTCAAACTGACTAAAAATGTTAAGTTAAACTTTTGCATAACTTAAAAATGTTTAACTATGCCTTTAAGACTTTTATTTTAGAGTCAATGTTTCAATTGGGTTTAGGTTAGGGTAATGGTCAGTTTTGTGACTCTTGCATTAATGAGTGTCCTCACAAGGAGAACTGTGCAAAAATCGTTGTATTTGCGTTCATGTTTTTAATACCGTGGGAACTTAAACCTAAATGCAGACTTAAATTAGAGATTTAAATGGAGGTCCTGATGGGTGAATCATATTAGAAGTATTTTGAAAATGCTAAATGATTACTGTGATGTATGTATACACTTATTTATACACTGTAAAAAATATTGCTGCCTAATTTTATAGTTGAATCAACTGAACTTTTCTAGTCATCCCAACTTATATCCGTCAAACTGACTAAAATGTTAAGTTAAAGTTTTGCATAACTTAAAAATGTTTAACTATGCTTTTAAGACTTTTAGAGTCAATGTTTCAATTGGGTTTAGGTTAGGGTAATGGTCAGTTTTGTGACTCATTGCATTAATGAGTGTCCTCACAAGGAGAACTGTGCAAAAATCGTTGTATTTGCGTTCATGTTTTTAATACAGTGGGAACTTAAACCTAAATACAGACTTAAATTAGGGATTTAAATTGAGGTCCTGATGGGTGAATCATATTAGAACATAGGTCTCAATTCCTACAGGGCCGCCGCTCTGCACAGTTTTGCTTCAATCCTAATCAAACACAGCTGATCCAATTAATTAAGGTGTTAAAGACTACTAGACTCTTGAGCAGGTATTAATTACAGGTGGTTGGAGCTAAACTGTGCAGAGTTGCGGCCCTCTAGGAATTGAGTTTGAGACCTACAGTATGTATTAGAAGAAGTAATTTGAAAATGTGAAAATGCTAAATGATTACTGTGATGTATGTATGTATGTATACACCTTATTTATACACTGTAAATTATTGCTGCCTTAATTTTTTAGTTGAATCAAATAAACTTTTCTAGTCATCTCGACTTATATCGGTCAAACTGACTAATAATATTAAGTTAAACTTTTGCATAACTTAAAAATGTTTTTGATTAACTTGATTAACATATTAAAATACGTTTAAGTAACTTAAAAACATTTGTAGCCATGACTTTTTGTCATGATTTTTCACAGTGTACACTGTAAAAAAAAAATCCTAGTTGCCTTAAATCTTTAAGCTGAATCAAATTGAGTCCATTAAACTTATATTATGTTAAACTGACTTAAAACAGCTTGTTTGACTTATAAAATTAAGTTAGAACATGATTAACTTAGTTTAATAAGTCACAATGACCTAAAACCATATGCTGTCAGGACTAATTGATTATATATTTTTTTACAGTGTAGTTATGTGTTTGAGTTAGATATAACTGATATAATTTCAAATAAAAACATTGTTCATAGTTGTTTTTAGACAGCACAATATCAATGTTTTTACTTCAGGAGAGTAAAGAAATCACTATTTTGTAGAATAATCCTTGTCTTATGGTTTCATTTTCTATATTTTTATTTAAAAATTGGAAAAATATTTAAATGATAGCATAAAACAAACATTTACAGTTTCAAACTCATACTCAAGCAAAACAAATAAATTCAAATAAAAAAATCTTCGAATTCTTCAATTAAATTGATCGTTTTAACAATGACGTCAGAAAACTTCCACTTTCCAATCAAGCATTGTAAACGTAGATCAGTGTTTCTCAACCACGTTCCTGGAGGACCACCAGCTCTGCACATTTTCCAGGTCTTCTTAACCAAACACACCTGATCCAGATCATCAGCTCATTAGTAAAGACTGATAGACCTATAATGGGAGTGACAGACAAAGGAGACATCCAAAACACGCACTGTTGGTGGTCCTCCCGGAGCGTGGTTGAGAAACCCTGATGTAGATGGTCTAATATTGGATGTTACATATTACAGTACAAATTCTTTTCTTGTAAGGCAGAAAAGTGTATTTATTCACAAATTTCCTCTTAATTTTTTTTATAATAAACATTTAAACAAAATTATAATAATTCATTTATATTTTATCCCTTTAACGGCTCCCCCAAGAAAAAAAAAATTGGATTGCATTTCTTAACTCCTAATGTCACACTATATATCAATATTTTTCTTAATTTCTAAAATACAAACCTCCACCAAATGGTTAATATGTCAGTTTATGGTAAAAGTATTACCATAGATTATTAATACATATTATTACATACATAATAAATACATATACTATGAAAATATGAAGTGTAAGACCGATTTATTTGAAAAAATATTCTAAATAAAACATTTTTGAATACTAAATCATCTTTATTTTTTTTAGTATGCCATAAAATATTTCAGATTCTCATTAAACATGTTTTATTGTTGTTGTTTTTTACAATAAAACCAAAATCAAGTGTACTAGTGCAACAGGATTATGTTTGTTTGATTTTTTTATAAGCCGACAATGCTGTATAGTGTGAACCATTATTTAATTTAAAACAGTGATTCTTAAAATGACTTTAACACCCTGCTGAAAAAACCAGCTTAAACCAGCCTAAGCTGGTTGGCTGGTTTTAGCTGGTCGACCAGCCTGGTTTTAGAGGGGTTTTGGCCATTTCAAGGCTGGATACCAGCCTTTTCCAGCCTGGTCTTAGCTGGTCAGGCTGGAAAATTACCAGCTTAAACCAGCTAAAACCAGCTTGACCAGCCTGGTTTAAGCTGGACATAGCTGGTTTTGGCTGGTCAAGCTGGTTTTAGCTGGTCAACTCCCAGCCTGACCAGCTAAGACCAGGCTGGAAATGGCTGAAAACCAGCCTGGAAATGGCCAAAACCCCTCTAAAACCAGACTGGTCGACCAGCTAAAACCAGCCAACCAACTTAGGCTGGTTTAAGCTGGTTTTTTTCAGTAGGGCATTCATTCATTTTCTTTTCGGCTTAGTCCCTTTATTCATCAGGGGGTCGCCACAGCGGAATGAACCACCAGTCATTATTTAAAACAGTCAAAATATGGTCAACCATTTGGTAGAGCAGGCAGTTAAAGGGTTATTTAACCTACTTTACTTCATACCTACTATACTTGACCTCAGTATTTGTTTTTCAAAATAACATATTCACGGATATGGATTAACCAAAACAAAGGAAATGTCAATAAAGAAGCAGCCATCATCAGCACAGTCAGCTTATCATCGTGGCCTCGTGACCTCAAAAAGTCATTTAGCCTCCATTACTGAAATCCTGCCGACCTCTAGTGTTCACACTCAAAACTGCAGCCTTCAAACTTGCTCTGATTCCTTTGCTGTGTCAACAATACACACTTACATACTCTTGAGCTTTTTAAAAATATGTTATGTGCTGTTTTAAAGCAGTATAGTGGAACATTTCTCAGGGCGGCTTTCTGAGGTCGCGTTTAAAGGTGACCCTAAAACACATGATATTCATTACAGACCCGTGATAATCATTAAAACCAGCTGCTGCTCGCGGGGAAGAAAAACACGAGGAGCTGTGAATGCGGGTGAGAGTTTTGCTGTGCCTAAATTGCCCGTCATTCACTATTTCCAATCCCCACACACTAATATAGTTCACTAGAAAGAGTGAATGAAACATTGAGGTTAAGTTCGTTTAATATTCGCACATAGCCTACATGGCTAGGCTACTTGGAATTTACGGTCTGAAATCACATGTAAATATGACTTGAAAACAACACCACTATTTATTTCACTGTGAACAATGTTGTACTTTGGTAGTCATTAGTTATTATATTATTGGTTATTAATTATATTATTAGGAGAACGTTCGAATGTGTGAATGAACACCTCAATGAATGAGCTGACACGTTTATCAAGGAGTGCTATGTTGTATTGAGGTAAAGTTGATTGTGTATTCCCACATTCGTTCAGTGACAGCTTGTGACACGCTCCCCATTGTTTACCATGGTAGTTTAAATAATTGAGGTAAAGTTGGTTTCATATTCGAACATAATTCATTTTTGAACAGTGTCAATTTGTGACGCTAATATTCGTTCTGTACTAGCATGCGACTTCAAAAGAACATTAGCACTATTTAACTGACTGATAGTCATTTACTGCTAATACAATTTCATTATTTAGAATTTGAAGTACTGACATTATATTTTTAAGGAGTAATTCAGAATGTCTGAATATAAAACTTGACCTGAATCTGTTATGTTCAGTGTTGGGTAAGTTACTTTAAAAAGTAATCGATTAGAAATTACTGACTACTCGAAAATTGTAATCTTATTACATTATTAATTACTTCATGTAAAAAGTAGGCCTAATCAGATTACTAATTACTTTACTTTGAAAATTTTCACTTTAAAACATATACCTATAAAAATACAAAATACATTGTAGCTCTTTCAGTAATTTAATATTCACTGAAAAACATTACAATGCTTTGATCACAGCAGCTTGACATTCAAAAGACTTAAAGAGATAGTTCGCCCAAAACTTAAAATTAGGGGGGGTTGGACACACGTCCCCCTCACTTTTAGAGACAGACCATTTACAAACAGCCCTACTGTAAAAACCAGCTTAAACCAGCCTAGGCTGGTTGGCTGGTTTTAGCTGGTCAACCAGCCTGGTTTTAAAGGGGTTTTGGCCACTTCAGGCTGGTTTCCAGCCATTTCCAGCCTGGTCTCAGCTGGTCAGGTTGGGAGATGACCAGCTTGACCAGCCTAGCCAGGCTGGGAGCCCAGCCAAAACCATCTATGTCCAGCTAAGACCAGGCTGGAAATGACTGGAAACCAACCTGGAAGTAACCAAAACCCCTCTAAAACCAGGCTGGTCAACCAGCTTAGGCTGGTTCATGCTGTTTTTTTCAGCAGGGAGGTGATTAAAAATTTTATAAACATAAACTTTTGGATTTCATGCAGTATCCTCCCCCAACCCCCCACTCTCGACATCAGCGACAGTATTTGTAAGGTAAATAATGCAATTACCCTGACTTTAGTAACTGTAATCAAATTACACACATTTAAAATGTGTCATTACATTACTGCATTCCTCAAAAATGTAATTAGAATACAGTAACGTGTTACTGTGGAATGCGTTACACCCAACTCTGGTTATGTTTGTGTTTTGCTGCTTGATAAATCCCCTCAGACAGGTTTTCAGCTTCTTGGTTAGACCCTTGGTCAGAACAAACTGTATACTTCTTACAGTAAAAGTACTGTATACTTTTTACATCAGTGGTGTGTATATATATATATATATATATATATATATATATATATATATATATATATATATATATATATATACATATATATATATATATATACACACACACACACACACACAAAATCTGCTCTAAATCTAAAACTAAATAAACTGTTAAATACTCTTGTTTTGACACATGAAAGTGTAAAGCCTGCAGGCCACAACACATGTGGGATGTTATTGCATATCATATTCAACAAACCGTTTACTACGAATTGTAAGTAATTGAACATAGATATTTGAATATATATATATATATATTACGCTGCTGTGTCTTCAGCCAATCACTGCATTGCTGATCATAATTTCGTGGATCGATAGATCTGTCCTTTACAACCAGAGATGTATAAAGTACTAGAGACCCAGACCTAAGTAAAAGTACAAGTGCTCTATTAAAAAAGTGACTTGAGTAAAGCTGAAGTGCTCTTTAAGCAAAATACTTAAGTGGAAGTACTAAAGTATTCAACATTTTTTGTACTTAAGTATTGCAAGTAGTTTATTTAAAAATGTACTACTCAAGTACTGAAAGTAAAAGTACAAGTATTGCGTTATGTAGTTATTTTTAAAAAAGCAGTCAAAAGTCATATTGTTTTGTTTATTTTAAATATCTTTTTTGGGGCATGTGATTAAGCAGAACAAAAAGAACCATGGTTTACGATTTATAATATGAATAAATAAATATATAAATAAATAAATAAATATGTATATGATGGGTCAAAAACACCATTCAGCGTGACAGCCTTTATGATAGACAGTTAACGTTATGTGAACATTGCAGCATGATATGAACCGCGGGTAGCTAACGGTAGTTAACTTATCTAGCTCTTATGGATAGCTCAAACTGCTGTTTTGTGTATTATATTATCTTTAACTTGACATGTTTCTTCAAATCCGACGGTAGAGTATGCACTTCATTCTATATGAACTGTCTTTCACTCCGACAAATGCAAACATTGGCTCGAAATAGGGTCACGGGTGGTCTTTTTCCTCATCGCCACGAACAGTTGAAAGTGAAGGAGTTGAAGGTGGAATTTCTGGGTTTTCCATGTCTAAAACAAACTAAAGTGCTCTCAATGCAGGCAGGCAGCACTGTCTTCTTTGATCGTCTGATCAATGAATGATTGATTCGTAACATTTTTATAATTGTAACGAGTAACTATGCAACACATAAAAAATCTACTGGAGTAAAAGCATTAAGCTCATCGAAAATATGTACTGAAGTAAAAGTAGAAGTAGGAGAAAAAAAACAATACTCCAGTAGAGTACAGATACAGCCTTTTAGTACTTAAGTACAGTAGTGAAGTAGTTCTACTTCGTTACTATACATCTCTGTTTACAACACACGCAGCGATATGAGATCAGGTTATCCAGATATTTGAATCAGATTTGCGCACTTGTGTGAAGAACCAAATTAGGCAGAGATCAGTCATCAAGATTAAAAGCTCCAGGATCTGCCAAATCATCTCAATCATTTAAGCGAGGTACAAAGAACGAACCCCAGGTGATTGTGAATCTGGTCGCAAAATGTTTTGAAGACACAAAGGAAATATGTTCATGTTTTAAGCATAATGTTAAAAACATTGTAATGTTTTAATAAAAATGTCATTATTAATGTAACTTCAGTTTAAAGTTTCCCTTTTTGTGGCTAATCTGGACACACAGTTGTCTCCATTCATGTTAATTTTAAGAAAAGCTAGAAAACGGATCACCATGGTGTGACTTCTGCCTCAGTGTATTAAACAATCCTATTTATATGTCAATTATTTCCTGAACAGCTGTTCGTAATCTCTAAATGACTTCTCTAAGTGCTATTTAAAAACTTCTATCAACATCGAAGCACTTGTTTACTTCATGCTTTTCAGGCATTAGAGTAAGCCTTTCCTGCTGTTAAGGCCTTGAATATTACTCAATGCGATCACAACAGTTCGTAGAAACCATCAGAAAGGCATCACCACACTCTGGCATCATTGCGATTACTTCAGTCCCCCCTTGAACTTTGGTCATGAGCTAACAGTCAACAAAGACATAAATATCAAGAATGACGTGGTGGACAGCTGTAGTTTGAGATATTGTAAAACAGCTATGCTAAGGCAAATAAGCTAACGATGCTCAATGCAAACAGCTAGGAAGTGTCTGGAAAAATACTAAAATGACATTATAAAGATGTTGAAACTTGATGTAATGTGTTTCTTAAAGAAACTATTGTCTTTTAATGCTGACAACAAATTATTGACAATGTTTTGTAGCGATTTTAGTGAAAGTATTGTGACTTTTTTGTGTGATTTGTTAGAATGGAAATGCTTCTGAGGCTCAGAAGGGGTCACTGGGGAAGGTGGGAACAACAGCTAATAGGTTGTTGGAAACTAAATGAAAGAGTATTGAGAGTATATATTAGGAATGCTCCAATCAGGATTTTTGCCACCGACATAGAGTACCGATTTTTTGTCATGCTGACAATACCGATTCTGATGCTTCAACATCAGTAAAATATTTGCGCCGTGGCAGTTGATATCGTGGTTCAAGATGTTCAATGAGGCGTTTAAATCCAATGTCTTCTGTGACTGACAGAGGCTGGTTGTCAATGCATATAAATTCCATTATCTTCGCGGATATATCCTTAGCTTTCTTGTAGGGATGGGCGATATGGCCTAAAATCCATATTGCGATATACATTGCAGCCTCTTGCGATAACGATATATATTGCGATATATAAATTATAATAGAACCATTTCAGAACAGGTTACAGAGACCCTTAGGAAAGCCAAACTGCTATTTTTTTTAAGAAATAAAGAAACATTGCATGTCGTTTTGAGAACATTTATTGTGCAAAAGCAAAACTGTAATTAAACAACACAATGTTGCAGATAAATAAACTAAATGTAGTGCCTTTCAGAAAGAAAGACTTTTCTTTTAAGTCCTTGGTTCCTAAATGCCAAGTTGCAGAGAACAAAAAAACTGGTGTTTAGTTAAGGAACTTACACTGTACTGAAATTACTTCCAGTATTAAATTAGTCAAATAAAATTGTGTATTGCAGATACTTTAAATAAAAACATATTTCTAACCTGCAGCCTAAGGTAACACATTTGATTTTAAACATTTTGTTCTCCTAATGAAATTAGAACTGGTGTCTTGATCTGCTCTCTCTCTCCCTCTCTCTCTCTGTCCGCTGTATTGGTGCTGCTGAGAGATTGAGACGCACCAGACAAAGTTTGCTTATAAAGTAATGCAAAAATGAATACAATTATTATCGAAAGCGAAAGCAGATTCTTGGACATGTCCGGGGAAAATGTATTGTCACCCCAAATAATGAGCTGGATCAGTCTATTTAGTCTTTGCGCTCTTCTGTATCCAGCGCGTCTCTGTGGGTCTGCATGCAGAGCTTGTGAGTCTGTGGCAGAGTGTTCTCAGTTTCTCGCGAACACAGAACCGGGCCGCCCCAATAATATATCGGCCGCCCAGGTAAAATCTGTGTGAGAAGCGCTGTGTGGGAATCTGTGTGACAAGCCTCGATATGCCATGCATGAGGCTCGCAAGTTGTGCGACACGTCGCCATTCGGTGCCATGCGTTGCTTAGTGCTGTTGTTGAGAGCTCAGTATGTGCTACAGTCACAATAGATTTCCAACGTAATACACCATAAGTTAGTGTGAAGAGCATGTTGTTTTACCGTGGCCGAGTGAATTAAGTTATCAATCGAGCTTATTATTTTTTGTCGCAAATGCGAGCGAAATGGTCGCACTGTTTATTCAAGATGATGCGTTGCAGCCGGCTGCAGCTCGTTGCTCTTAATTTCGCGGGTAGATTGCGTCATCAAACATGCATTATCGCGATAGTGCAATAGAATTAAAATCTCTATCGTAGGCCAATTTTGTATCGTTTATATCGCATATCGTTTATATCGCCCATTACTACTTTCTTGTTGTCTGGTGTGTACAGTTCGTGTTTTTTCAGAATGTCTTTAATGGATGGCTGAGAGAGAGTCGCATTACTAGTTACCGTTGCCTTTTTTGCAGTCGACAGTTTTTCGTATTCACCATAGGACTCACGGTGGCTCGTTCTTAAGTGCCGAATCAGGTTCGTTGTATTAAATGTTTTGGATGATGCTCCTCCACGTGAGATTTCTTTGGAACATAAACGGCAATTAGCGAATTTTTCATTGTTTCTCGAAACGTCATAATAATTCCACACCGGTGATGACATGACTGCGGCGCCAAAACATTTACGTCCCCACTCATCGTGTACGTCCTCACACATTGACGTCATCAATTGTGATCAGTTCGTAAGATCGGCCAAGTAAGCGAGTACCGATCGAGTCATAAAATGTGATTATCGGCCGATACCGATCTTCGGCCGATCGATCGGAGCATCCCTAGTATATATGTAAAGAAAGTTTATTAAATAAGGCTACATGATTTTCAATGATGAGAGGCACCTTTTATCATACACGTTTTAGGGCTACACAATATATCATTTCAGCATCAATATCGCAATTGTCACGATATGCAATATCAAGTTGGGATAATAGTTGATTAGCGGACATGTGATTTGTGGAGTCATAACAAGTTTTAACCCTAAAAGAGAGTGCAAGATTTTCATTTGAATGTGACTGTACGATTTAAGCAAGAGGTTATAAAAGTATATAAACCAAAATTAATTGTATTTAATTATTTATACAACGTAGACTCTACACTATACAGTGTTATTTCATCTATTATTATTACATTTCTGGCAGCGCGGTGGAACAGTGGGTAGTGCTGTCGCCTCACAGCAAGAAGGTGGCTGGTTTGAGCCTCGGCTGGGTCAGTTGGCATTTCTGTGTGGAGTTTGCATGTGCTCCCTGTGTTCGTGTGGGTGTCCTCCGGGTGCTCCGGTTTCCCTCACAAGACCAAACACATGCGCTATAGGTGAATTGGGTAGGCTAAATTGTTCGTAGTGAATGAGTGTGAATGAGAGTGTATGGTTGTTTCCCAGTGATGGGTTGTAGCTGGAAGGGCATCCGCTGCATAAAACATATGCTGAATAAGTTGGTGGTTCATTCCACTGTGGCAACCCCTGATTAATAAAGGGACTAAGCTGAAAAGAAAATGAATGAATGAATATTACATTTCTGTACCTCAATACTGTTAGATTCCACAGAACACTATAAAATTAAAGTATTTGTTCAGTTGTATTTGTTGTATTGTAGTTTATACAGATACTCCTCTACAAAATAATCCCAATCAATGTAAAATTATGAATTAATTCCAAATAGAGTTATACGAGATCTTCATTCATTCATTCATTTTCTGTTATTAATCTAGGGTCGCCACTGCAGAGTGAACCGCCAACTTATCCAGCATATGTTTTTTTTACGCAGCGGATGCCCTTCCAGCTGCATTATACGAGATCTTGTGAAATTATATTCACATCACAATATAAATCGCAGACAAACTAAATATCACAATATCAGTTTTTGTCCAATATCGTGCAGCCTTTAAGTTGTTACCATCAGGTCATCGATATTGTGTTCCCAGGCGAGTAAGAAATAGGTCAAAATGATCATTCATCCCTCAGGCAATTCAGTTTTTAAATTCCTCCTCTCTTAGTGGCGGTTGATTGTCAGTAGACTGGATATTTATTCAGAGAAGTGGTATCTTGGTACTTTTTTATTTTTAAAGATTTGTTTATATAAATGCCTAATGTGAAATTGTCAGATGTCTCTGTGGGTGTATGCTACAATGGAAATCTCCCTACAACGACAAATAAAGTTAAGCTAACTAACTTTATAAATAAGAATTTTATTTTTATTTTTTTTGGCAAAACACCATTTTTTAAGAAACAATTGAAGTCTGATGTTTGTGAAAATATAACTCAACCCAGGCTCATTCTGAAAACGTACCCCTATCAGTGTTTCCTCTAGGATTTTTTCCAGCTGTGGCGGCAGGCCTTTTGATCTACCAACTACCTTTGGCGTTATATCAATGACAAATGTGACGCAGTACTACAGATCGGATTTGTGTAATACGAGCATGCAGATCTTTATGCTTGTGCTAGGATTTCCTCTGTTCGTGCACAAAACTCCTTAATTATACGCTGCTCAAGTGCAATTTAGCGCGTTTACGTAGTGAATTTGTCTCCAACCTTTATTAGATTTGCAAGGAATATGAATGTCTCCAGTAGACCTACAGAGTGGCATTAATGCGTCCTGTGCTAAAGTGAAACAGCTATAAACTCCAGCAAGATAAAGTCTTTGTTTGTTGTATGCAGAGCCATAGACCTTTATCTAGAAATAAAGTATAATTATGGAAACTGTTCATCTTAACTGAAAGCTAGTGTTTGCTGGCCTCACGCATCACGCACCTGTCAGTCAGTCAGCATGTCACCTTAAAGGGTTAAACAAATAACGCACAGCACTACTACGGTTACAGAAAAGCTTGCGCTGCTATAGTTCACTTACCTTTTAATACGTTTTGGTGCGATTTATAACCCGCTATTTAAAAAAACGACAATGTTTTAAATGAGAAGCTGTAATGTAGCCGTGGCGGGATGAATTTTGGCATGGCGCCCCGCCATGGTAGAATGAATGTAGCGGAAACCTTGGCTATATACAATTCTGGACAGCGCCAAATATGTCCCAGGAGCTACTTTTTTTGCAATTTGTTTTTGCGAATCCACCAGAGGCCGCTGTGTACGCTTTTTGAGATCTCAAAATTCTCTTGCGAGTGCCATTCGCGCATGCTGTTCTCTCGTAAATCCACCAGAGGGCACTATCGACTGACTGACTGATCGACTGAACCCCCCTCCTCCTTCCCTAAACCCAACCAATAGTGTTTTCAAAAGTACAGATTGACCAGCGCCCACCCACTTTCCTAAACCCAACCAAAGTTTTAAAAAGCAATCCAGAAAAAAAAGCCCTCGCCTGATTTTTACCACTTTTTCAGATTTTACTACATTCTCACCCTGTTATTTACTTTAGTTTATTTTGTTTTTAGGCTTCTGTTTTTGACTTACCCACTTTCTGGAACCGTTCTTCGCCGGACTCGAACCTCGTTGTTGTGGTCAACTCAAGTTCGCCGATGTACATGGTGATCCACTGGACAAACTGGTAACGGCGGGGAAGTCGTCCACATGGAGGTAAGCGGTCAGCTGGTAGGAACGGCGTCATACCGCCCCCGTAGCGTTTGTTTTAAAGACGAAATGCAGCCATACATACTTCTGGCTACATAATTTGCGATCTCCAGAAATGTATATAGGGCTACAATTTCAGAATGAGTCTATGTTGATATAAGGGGTCCATAAGGGGTACTGTAAATGTCTTGTGGTGTGACGATACACAAATACACTCAAGAAAAATTATTTCTGCTGCTTGTTCAAACTACTAAGTTAAACTGAGCTGAAACAACACAATTCTTGAGATTTTTTTTGGGACAACATAATTGTTTTATATTCAATCTTTTATGTTTATGTTATCTATTTGTGTTGGGACAACAAAGGAATTTTTTTGGAACTGTTCATATTAGTGCTATTTATTTTATATGCAGTGTTGGGGAAAGTTACTTTTGAAAGTAATGCATTACAATTGTGAGTTACTTCCTAAAAAAGTAACTAGTTGCAATACTTAGTTACTTTTTATGGTAAGTAATGCGTTACGTTTCTTTTGAGTTACTTTTGCGTTACTTTTTCCTGACCTGGCTGAGGCTTGATATATTTCAGATATGTTTTTTTACTCTATTTTTTAATAGAGAAGTTCTGCAATTAACAATGCACTGTATAACCTACATTTATTAAAAAAAAAACCTGTGGAGACCCCTGATTAATAAATGAACTAAGCCGAAAAGAAAATGAATGAATAAATGAATTTATTTTAAATGATTATTTAATACTAATTATATTAATGTTTGTCATGTGTGACATTAAAAATCCAAAGTCACGACAAAAATCCGTTTATAACAAATAGTGTTGGGTAAAAAAGTAATATATTACAATTTTTATTTTAAATCTTACTATGTGAAAATAAGTTATCAACTTAAAAAGTAACCACTAAGTAATACTAGTTACTTTTCTATTAAATGATTTAAGATTGTAATATATGATTTTTTTCCAACACTGATGAAAAACTGCTAGACATCTATTATAGCAAATCCTGCATCCAAATTTTGCAATGTTCCTCTCTATCCCACCACAAGAGGGCGTCATTGAAATGCATGTATGTGTTGTGTTATTTCCATCTTGCTAAAGATGTAAACAGCATTGTCATCCGTCCTGTTCTTTGCTTTATAAATGTTTCAGTTTTTCCACCATGTGGGCTAACAAACAGTTCTGACATTATGAATAAAACATGCTTCCGACAATCTGAAAATATCTATGAATAAAAGATTCAAAAAAGCCAGAAACATTTCATAATACACAGCAGTTTATCTTAGAGCAGTCACGCAATCAACAAACCCCCTTCCGTTAGAGTTTTATAGTGTGTAACTGGGGATTATTGTACCTAGCTTGTGAATGAGTGAGTAAATTTGCTTTAAGCCATTAGTATTTGCTGACCCAGATACATCTAAGACGTATTTCGTCATCGGTAAATCTTAAACTGACATTTTTGCATCAAAAAATGCCAAAGATATTTAAATTTTGTCTTTTTAATCTACCATTAACCTATAACACACATCTAAAATCAATATTCTCACACAGACTAATGGAAAGTCAAACACACACACTCATTCTGTTTGTTTTATCAGCCAGATGTGTTGGATTTTATTTCAATTTGCTTATCAGACTGGCCTTTACCTAGGTTAAAGTGTTGAGGCTCGCCTGTATTTATAGGAACCAGCAGCCTTGAAAGCAGGGCAGGCCTCTTTTACCACTTGTAGGCGTGTTTTAGTAGCCCTTCTCTCCGCCTACAGCGTTGTTCTGTATAAAAGGCCAAGAGCCATTCATGTGTGTCACAAAGACAAGCTGGTCTAACAGGAGAGAGTCAGAGCCTGCTGCTTAGAGAATCTTGACTATCACCCTGTAGACCTTGTTTAATGCAGCTCACAGAACAAGGACTTGTCTGAACAGACTCCACACTGGAAATCAAGTACCAAGGTAAGCAACATGTTATTGCATGGATCACCAACCCTGTTCCTGAAGAACTACCTTCCTGCAGAATTTAGCTGCAACTCTGGTCAAACACAACTGAACCAAATAATTAGGACTTGAAGCAGTGCTTGATAATTACAGACAGGTATGTTTGGTCAGGGTTGCAGGATGGTAGCTTTCCAGAAACTGGGTTGGTGACCCCTGGGCTATAGGATGCAAAATTGTGGATTGTTAATAAGGTTGACCACTACTTGTGCAGACTTCTAACTCCCAGAATCTTTCTCTTTTGCAGAGCTTCAACCCTGAGTCCAACCAAAATTCCCATGTGGGTGGTAGAGAAGATCCGTGTGTCGGTCGAAAGGACCAACCTGCCGCTTCCCATAACGGAATACAGCTTCAAACTCGGAGACATCATGTTCGGAGACAAGTCATCCATTGACAAAGCCAAAAAAGTCTTGCTGTGTCCGAACATCATTACCCCGGACACCATCCCGGAGTTCTGCATCCCCCCGAAAATCTCAAGCCCAATGGAGGGGAAGAATATCGAACTAGGGAGGCCAACTCCTTGCATCCGAGTTTCTCCCTGTGAGAGAGGAAGTCCAAAGAGAGAGATTGTTTCCCGAGAGCTGACCAATAATCATATCATCCAGGTAGAGAGTGTCGACGATGGTCCGTATGACAATGGCTGTAGCGATGAAGAAACCACCAATGCTGATCCCCAAAGCCAGGCAGCACTTTCTCTACCACATTTAGCCAAAGCTCAAACCTGCTACGGCTTTTGCACCTTACTCGAAAGTCCCCACACCAGGAGAAAGGAGTCTCTTTTTCACAATGACCCAAACTCCAGTGGGATCCCTTTGGTTCTTCCAAGGAGTCGATCGAGCACTTGCTCCAAATCTTCCCTGTCTGCGTCCCCCTTGTTGCCGTCTTCATCCTCACCTTCGTCATTCAGCCTGAACTCTCTAACTTCAAGACTTTCTCCTAAAGGGTTTACCCTGCACCGACAGGGAACTCTAGATAGCGATACTACTTCCTCGGCAGAATCGTCTCCTTTTAGTTCACCACTGCTGAACAGATGCCCACCGAAATCTTCTCTCCTCAAAGCACTTAATCATGAAAACCTACTTTATCGTAACCTCCGAAAAGCAGCCATGTCTAGAAACAATTCCTTATCGACGGATGAGGGTAGCTCTACGGACAATAGTCCTAATATTATGAGGAGAGCATCTGAAGGCCTTGTTGAGCCTCTCCCATGTGGTTTCGGCTTGGCACCTCCGGCTATCTTCCCCATGGATTTGGTTTTGCACAGGGAGAGGGTGATGAAAGAGAATTTGGTGCCTGTTGGAAGGGAAGGAACCTTGCGGTTGTCTGCAGAGTATTGTCCTGAAAACCAGAGGCTACGTGTTCGCCTCATAAGTGCTGAAGGCCTGTATGCTCTATCAGTGGACCCTAAAAGCATTAACTGCAGTGTTACCCTCTCTCTCATGCCTGGAAAAATCCAGAAACAGCGCAGCACGGTCATCAGAAAGAGTCGCAATCCAATCTTCAATGAGGACTTTTTCTTTGACGGTATAACTGAGGATGATCTCTGCCAGAGGTCGCTCCGATTCAAAGTTGTTAACAAGATGTCCACAATGAAAAGAGACTATATTTTGGGCAACTATGATCTTCCTCTTACTAGCATTGTCACATTTTAGTTCAAATTGCCTAATTTATTGTGTACGAGTGTGAGTGCATGTGTTATGTGTATTACGTAATTTTATTTATTGCCAAATCTGTTTATTTGCCAAAGACGACGACTACTTTTTTATTAAACACCACCAACAATGAAAACTTTCTCAGTCTTGTGGTCTTTTGTTCCTAACAGGAAGCATCGTTTTTAAATATTCAGTCAACGAATGATCATTTATTCATGATGCAAGCAGCTGTGACTGTGAATCAAAGCTCAGGAGTCTTAAAAGGTTCCTCATTTCCGTAATGGCCTGCCTTTTTCCTTGTCTAATCTTAAGAGGCTTGATTGCCACTACACTGTGACGCATAGCCTTTTATAAGCACATAAATAAATGCAATATTCACATGCTGATAACTTAAGAGGAAACCCTGAACAACGGCTCTTGTCAAAAGTTGATTATTTTATCCATCACACAAGCATCACTTGAGTATTATTAGTAACAGGCAGGTTTTATAACAACCCATCAATATGATCTGAAATGAAAACAGTAGCACTTTAAAGTAACACTCATTTTACATCTCCCCCACAGTTAAACAGTTGAGTTTGACCATATTTGAATGCATTCAGCTGATCTCTGGGAGCACTTTTAGCTTAGCTTAGCATAGATCATTGAATCGGATTAGACCATTAGCATCTCACACAAAAATCATCAAAGAGTTTGAATATTTTTCTTATTTAAATCTTGACTCTTCTGTAGGTACATTGTGTATTCATTATTTTGCCAATATAGTTCGTATCTATATCAAAATGGTCAACTCTTTGGTCATTTTTACTCGAGATGCTAATGGTCTAATCTGATTCAATTATCTATGCTAAGCTAAGCTAAAAGTGCTGCCACCAGACCCAAAGATAAGCTGAATGGATTACAAAATGGTAAAACTCAATTGTATAACTCTAGGGGAGTTGTAAAATAAGCCTATTCTCAAAAAAGGAGTTTTAAAGTCCACCTTTAACAACTTTTAAACTTAAAAGAGCACCAGGCCTATAGAGACGTCAGTAATACCTAAATGATAGGGCTTAGCATTCACTGATCTTTCATAGTAGGAGGTAAATAATAACAAGTCAGGACTGATTGCAAAATAACTCACCTTCTCTGATTTCATCTAAGCCTGTTGTTTCCTGCTGACCTTTGCAGGGATTATAAATACCCGGAGTAACTTGAGACAGAGACGGTTCATGCTCATCAAACCATCTGGATTTTTTCCTCCTCTCTTTTTCAAACTAGCATGCTGACTAGACCAAATATTGCCAGCTAGACAAGTGTTTAATTAGAAGATGGGTTATGACTTCCCTCTGATCCAGAATCTCGACTCACTTAATTAATCCCACTTAAATGGATAATCCCCACAAATAAATGAAAATCACTCCATCCAATATGTATAATCTTTATTATTATTATTATAATAAAAAAAATAAATAAAACTTCAGATTCTATTGTTCAGATTCTGACTTGCTGATCTAGAATCACTTAATCCCACATAAAGGGGATATTTCTCCCCCCAAAAAGGTAATCCTTCCAAGTTAATTTTTTTCCCTTCAAGTTCATATTGTTTAGTCTATGTATGTATGTATATATATATATTACACACACAGTTGAAGTCAGAATTATTAGCCCTCCTGGATTATTCCCCAATTTCTGTTTAATAGAGAGAAGATTTTCTCAACACATTTTTAAACATAATAGTTTTAATAACTCATCTCTAATAATTGTAAATAAAATGATTTATTTTATCTTTGTCATGGTGACAGTAAATAATATTTTAGTTGATATTTTTCAAGACACTTCAATACAGCTTAAAGTGACATTTAAAGGCTGAACTAGGTTAATTAGGTTAACTAGGCAGGTTAGGCAAGTTATTGTATAATGATGGTTTGTTCTGTAGGCTATCGAAAACAAAATTAGCTTAAAGGGGCTAATAGTTTTGTCCTTAAAATGGCTTTTAAAAAATTAAAAACTGCTTTTATTCTTGCCAAAATAAAACAAATAAGACTTTTCCAGAAGAAAAAACATTATCAGACATACTGTGAAAATTTCCTTGCTCTGATAAGCATCATTTGGGAAATATATAAAAAAAAAAAAAAATTAAAAAGGGGGCTAATAATTCTGACTTCAACTGTGTGTATATATATAATATATATTATTTTTAACTTTCCAAAATAGCTACAGTAAAAATGTCACTTGGTTTCAGTGGTGTAATGTAGCTAATTACAAATACTCAAATTACTGTAATTGAGTTGTTTTTTTCAAGATTTGAAATTTACTAAGTAGTTTTAAAAATGTGTACTTTCCCTTGAGTACATTTTTTGTGCAGTCACTACTTTATTTTTTCTTGTCCATGGGGATTAGAAAAATCAGTCCTATAATTCCTGTCCAATCAGATCCCACATAGAAGGTAAATCGCATAACCTCAAGACATGCGCGACTTATAAATGCAGTAAGCTGTTTGGAAGCATTAAAAGTGTCCAAGAAGATGTCCAAAATCTTTACATGCAATAACCCAGAGACTGTTTAGATGCATGACACTGATGAAAAGATGACGGATGTTTACTGTATGATGACCAAAATGGCCTTAAACACCCAGCAGGCATTGTAACCCAAAGTTGTGGGGGCGTTGCATTTTGTTTGGAAATGAAAATCGGGTTGACGTCAGAACTTAACGTCAGGCTGACGTCAATGTCCAACCTAAAATCAACCAAATAACAATGTCTAATGATGTTACAGCTTGAAGTTGTGTGGACGTTACAAATATGATGTCTATAAGACGTTGGATTTTGGTTGCCATACCTACATATCAGTATTTGACGTCAATGTGACGTTGGTTTGAGATGTTGGCTCGACATTGGGTTTTGGTCACTTTCCAACACAACCTAAAATCAACCAAATATCAACGTCATTTGATGTCGTTATTAGACTTCAAAATAACAATGTCCTTGGACGCTGGCTAGACATTGAATTTTGGTCACCTGACATCACAACCTAAATCTAACCTAATATTAACATCATTTGATGTTGTGTGTCTTCTGGGCAATAACTTGATGCACTACAGAATGATATGTTTACACATCCCTGGGCAAATTGCATGTAAATGCATCAGCTTTTACAGTGTAATACTCACTACCCATGAGTACTTTTGAAAGGTCTACTTTTTACTCATATTTTGAGTAATATTTACAACAGATACTTTGACTCTTTTGATACTTTTGACTTAGGCAAGTGATGGTACTTTTACTCAAGTATGTTTTTTCAGTACTCTTTCCACCACTGCTAGGTTAACAGTAAGTTTATATATATATATATATATATATATATATATATATATATATATATATATATATATATATATATATATATATATATATATATATATATATATATATATATGCGGTGAATAACCATGAATTGACCGTCCAATAATTCTTTGCATGACACTACTTTTTATGCTTTTTTTTGTTGACATTACTGATTCTTTTAGGGTTTTTTTTATCATCAGTGTTGTACATTATAGTTTTATGTTACATCTAATGTTTATAAATCGTGTTTATTGCATTACTTGAGTGTCTAAGTACATATATTAGTATGCTTTTCTGCTGGTGAAAAAGTTGTTTGCTGTGAGTATTGATTTGCGTAACTTTCTCCACACATTTGACTGTGTTTTTGTCTAAGAAAACTTTTAGAAGTTAGTACTTCACAACATTATATTAACACTAAATTAAACAGATAAAATTTAGAAATGAATTTTACAGTTTCAATAAGAAGTGGATCAATTGGACTATCACAATATTAAACAACCAGTTGTGACTGCTTACTACACTGTAAAAACAAATTCATAAACTTTGTGGTAAAAAAACGGCAGCTGTAGTTGCCAGTATTTTAATGTTAAAAATATTGTTATTTTTAATGTAATAATTCTGGCTACCCAACGCAATCTCACGGCAATTCGTAACTTTTTGATTTAGTGGCTAATTCGTATGAATTCGTACGATCTAATTCGTACAAATTAGTACGATTTGCTCATCACCCAATGACGGTTGGGGTTAGGTGCCACGCCTCCTTTTTAAAATCGTACAATTTCATACGACTGAACGTACGAATCAGCCACTAAACTGACAAAACGTAAAATACTTACGTTTCCTCGTGAGATCAGGCTGGGCTACCACAGCTATAATTTTTTTGTTGTTGTAAATGTTAAGGTTTTTTTTATTGTGTAGTAAACAGTCACAAAAAAAGTTGCTTAAGATTGCGATAGTCTCAGAAAAAAACTGTCAAATTGATCCATCTCTGATAATTTAACTTCAGTGCGAGTATAAATCTCTCTGTTCTGCGCAAAAGCATTTTGATCACATAACGGCCTGAAGCACATGGGTTTGTCATGTGCTTCTCCGGCAGAACTGTCGCATTTATGCATGTGCAGGAATACTTGAAAACAAAACCACGTACAGCTTGCTATGGGTTTTGTGCACTCTTATGCATGATATCAATATGTAGAAGGAGAGAAATTAGTGGGAATGAATGAAAGAGGGAAGTCGAGCCTCTTAACATACACATGAAGAGAGCATGTATCGATAACCATCAGAATATTCAGATGTTTGACAGATGGCCACATGACTGTTTTAATCAGGCCATTAAGACTAATCTGATAAGAGTTCTGTTTAGAAAGGCGAGTAGTTACCCAATGTGACTCAATACACTAATTATGTAATATATGATACAGATGAATAGGGGCTTTCAAAAAGGCAAAGAATAAAAGTGTTATGTAGCTTAATTTTTTTTTGCTGAACTGAAAATATTTTTTTAAACCACAAGGCATCATATTTAGTGTAAGATTAGTTTTTATATCAAATATCCTTACATCTATTTAGAACAAGAATCTGCTTGCAGTCTTCCAAATGTTTTTTTTTAATTGGAATCAATCTCATGCTCTCCACTCCTCCATGACCACCACAGCATCTGCTCAGGATACGTCCTGGTCCAGGATTATGGAGACCTCTAGAAGTCCATGGTTGGGATCATCTCTTCGTATGTGTTGTCCTTGAGGTCCTCGATGGTTGGCATCATCTCTTCACAGGTCTTGGATCACATCAATGGCGCTGCACAGTCTCTAGAGGCCTCGGAATGAGTATCCCCAGGTGGAAATAGAGAACAAAGAAAACAATTAGCGTAGCTTCTGTTCATAGTGTATTCAAACAAGAGATATTAAATATTAACGCAAAAATGAAATGCATTAAATAAATGAAAAGAGCAGTTAAATAAACAAACATAGAAACAAACGTATGAGTATTTCTAACAAAATGTCGGGTGCATTAAGACAGGAGGAGTGTGTTCTACAGGTTGTTGTCAAGCCCACTCACCTGCATAGAGCACACGCATCATACTGTTATGTGATGCAATAAGTGTATGTTTTCACTAAAAAGATAGGTCTTTAATCTAGTTTTGAACTGAGAGAGTGTGTCTGAGCCTCGGACATTATCAGGAAGGCTATTCCAGAGTTTAGGAGCCATGAATGAGAAGGCTCAACCTCCTTTAGTAGACTTTGCTATTTTGGGTACTACCAGTGTTTTGAGATCTTAAAGAGCAGGTTGGATTGTAGCGAGACAGAAGGTTGGTTAGATAACAGGATGAAAGTATGCTTAAAACCAAAGGTTTAACCAGATTTTTAATAAATGGAATACTAACATTTAGTATGCTTACTTTATGTAAATTTTAATTACCAGTCAGAATTTATACATGGTGGAGAATTAGGCCTCGTTTACACGAATACGTTTTAGTTTGAAAACGCATAGGTTTTGCTACGATTACGCCATGTGTCCACACTACGTCGGAGTTTTCGAGTGCCGAAAACGGAGCTTTTTTAAAACTGGAACTGCCTATTTTCATTTTGATATTAGAAGTTTACCCGACACCAAAAATGTTGAGGGGTCGTGTAGCTACATATTTATATGACCGTCATCTTCACTGTATGCATATTTATAACAAACCGGAGCCTATAACATTACTGCCTCCTTTAATTTTCATTGAAAAAATACGAAACATAACCTCTCTTTTGCTGAATATCAGTTTTAATAATCAATAATGGCCATTATAAAAGTATAACGTACAATAAGTTTATACAGTGTAGGAAATAAAGGCAAGCAATCAGTCAAATGTGCAGAATCAGTGTACGTGGTTACATAAATTAATATATTAGCCTAACTTATCTTTGTGCTCAGCCAAAACACGCTACCTGAGAACAAGTAATAGATTCAACAGACCAAAGTCGGGGAATATGTCATTAGATAGAGATAAGATAAATTAAATATCACGTTTAACAAATATAGTGAGATTAGATCCAGCGGTAGATCCTTGATAAACAGTCCAACATGCACAGCTCTCATCACTGATGTGCATGCCAGAGTATGTGTGTGGTCATGTGATGTGCGTTTCAGCGGTTTAATGTAGACGCAGCGTTGTTCAGAAACACTGGGTGAAACGCCAGTGTGAACGCGGATCGTTTTCATTCTAAAACGCTGTTTTAAAACTAAAACCTATTAGTGTATACGGGGCCTTAGAAAACAAGCTACAATTACATACAGCTGAGGTCAGAATTATTAGCCCCCCTCTATATTTTCTTTCCCCAATTTCTGTTTAAATTTATTAAATTAATTTACAAATTAAATTCTGGAAGAATTTTTTTCAACACATTTCTAAACAATAGTTTTAATAACTCTTTTTTTAAATAACTGATTTCTTTTATCTTTGCCATGATGACATTTTTACTAGATATTTTTTACAAGATATTTTTCAAGACACTAGTATTCAGCTTAAAGTGATATTTAAAGGCTTCACTAGGTTAATTAGGCAAGTCATTGTGTAATGATGGTTTGTTCTGTAGACAATCGAAATAAGTATTGCTTCAGGGGGCTAATAATTTTGACCTTAAAATGTTTTTAAAAAAAAAATGAAAACTGCTTTTATTCTAGCCGGGATAAAAGAAATAAGACTTTCTCAAGAAGAAAAAATATTATAGCAAATACTGTGAAAATTCCCTTGTTCTATTAAACATCATTTGGGAAATATTTGAAAAAGAAATAAAAATTCACAGGAGGGCTTATGATAATAATTTTGACTTCATCTGTGTACATATAAAGTTGAAGTCAGAATTATTAGCCAGCCTGTTTATTTTTTTCCCCAATTCCTGTTTAACGGAGAGAATATTTTTCGAATTACACATTTCTAAACATAATAGTTTTAATAACTCATTTCTAATAACTAATTTATTTTATCTTTGCCATGATGACAGTAAATAATATTTGACTAGATGTTTTTCAAGACACTTCTATACAGCTTAAAGTAACATTTAAAGGCTTAACTAGGTTAATTAGGTTAACTAGGCAGGTTAGGGTAATTAGGCAAGTTATTGTATAACGATGGTTTGTTCTGTAGACTATCGGAAAAAAAATAGCTTAAAGGGGCTAATAATCTTTACCTTAAAATGACTTTTAAAAAATTAAAAACTACTTTTATTCCAGCCAAAATAAAACAAATAAGAATATTATCAGACATACTGTGAAAATTTCCTTGCTCTGTTAAACATCTTTTGGGAAATATTTAAAAATAAAAAAATTTAAATTCAAAGGGGGGCTAATAATTCAACAGTATATATATATATATATATATATATACAAATTTCTGTTCAGTACATATTTGTCTATGCTAATATATTGCCATATAGTTGCTATTGTGTTCTTTTTGGTTGCTAGGATGATTTTGTGTTATAATATGGCCCTTATTTTTTATTTATTTATGTACTTTACTTATGTACTATTTATTAATTTTTAATGTTAAAATATCAAAAGTCCAGTCATACAAACACACTAGAAGAATTGCATAATTAATCATAATCTAAAATGTGTCATAAATATCTAATATGAACTGCTTGTAAAGTAGCCCGGAAGATGTGCTTACTGTCACAATGCAAAAAACGACACTCTGAATGCTCCCTGACAGTGCAGTGCTTTACAGAGAGACGGTGGTTATACTTTATTCATGTTTTTTTTTTTCCAGAAAGTCTTACTCTATAGAGAGATTGAGCTCACGGTTGCCAGGCAACTCGTTTCAGCATGGTTAGAGCCGACGTCGTGCCACGTCGAGCTCTGCACACTCAACTGCTATTTGTTTGGCCTTCCAGATGAATGAACTGTTCTATCAGTTTTTTTTTTTTTTGTCCCTGTTCGACAGCGCAGAGCGTTTTTGGATGATTGTTCTGCAGTGTTCTTTATTATGTTCTCAAATCAAATTAAATTAAGCGCTTGATTTATGAGCAACCAGCCCGGCTGAGCACATCTGCTTCAGCTTCAGTCAAAGTAGATTTCATTAACTGATGGTTTATTTAAAGCCAGCGTTTGTGAAAGCGCTAGCTTAATAGCGTTATTTGCTAAATGCATCCAGTGAATGTGCTTTAATATTTCTATTTATTGTTTAATTTAATTTATGAATGACTATTTGCTTGTACTTCCACTTAAGAGGGCCAAAGTTTTTTTTTTTTTTACCTCAGCAGACTGTTTGTTAATAGTCTAGCTGGTTGTTTTTAGCGAAAGTAGACAGAGCCATAAACTTATTTGGAGCATAGCCATTGCTTTCAGCAGTGCTGATGGATCATTAAGAACATCCGTTGCTATTTTAAGTTAGTGATACCTGTGGTTAAACATTAAGCTGAAAGCTCTTAGTCTGTCACTGTAGACTAAGGGATGAACACCATAAAGAAGGACTGAGAAATCAGATTGTTCATTTATTCATTTTCCTTCGGCTTAGTCCCTTTATTTATCAGGGGTCGCCACAGTGGAATGAACCGCCAACTTATCCAGCACATGTTTTACACAGCGGATGCCCTTCCAGCTGCAACCCAGTACTGGAAAACATCCATACACACTCATCCACACACATACACTTCAGCCAATTTAGTTTATTCAATTCACCTATAGCGCATGTGTTTGGACTGTGGGGGAAACCAGAAACTCAGAGCACCCTAGGAAACCCATGCTAACGCTGGGAGAACATGCAAACTCCACACAGAAACGCCAACTGACCCAGCCGAGGCTCAAACCAGCGACCTTCTTGCTGTGAGGCGACAGCACTACCTACTGCGCCACTGCGTCGCCATGATTTATATTTGATAGTAGAATATGTGTTCGCTTTTTGTAAGTAATTTTATGTTAATTTAGAATAGAATATGTAATGTTCTCAATAATATTTGTAAAGGAAACACAGGCCCTATATGTGCCGTTTACATATATTTTATTTAATATGGAAAGCGAGTGCATGTTTTTACCAAAACTAATATTGGATTTTATTTTAAATGCGTGTTTGTGTAAAACAATATAATTTGCACAAAGAAATGATGGGGTTCTTCTCTAAAGAAGTTGTTACTCCACCCCGTTTAGAGCATCATTATAGGCGTTTTACGTTATAACCAGGGCCAGAAGGAATCTGCGGACCTTTTTTGCTATTTCTGTGGAGAATTTTGGTAAAAATCTGTGGATTTCTGCGGAATTATTTTGGGAGTATCATAACTAAAACCTTAATATGTTATATAAAAAATAATACCTTTTTAACTTTAATTTATTGTTTAAAATGCAAATCCAATTAGATTAACTGTAAATAGTTAACTTTAAGTAAATTAACAGAATTAGTGATGGGCTAAAAATCTGCGGAAATCTGTGGAAAATCTGCAGAAAATCTGCGGAATTCTGCGCGCGCAGATTCCGTGTGGGCCTAGTTATAACTAACATGGTTAAAACGATGGATCTGCGACAGAGAAACTACGGGTTTTGGGAAACACTCGTCACTACATCATTTTTTCCCCAAACGATGCATCGTACTATGATAGTTCAGCCATGAGTTACGTCATTATTTGGGAAACGCACCCCTGGTTGAGTTATTAAATAAATAACCCAATAAAGGTTTCAAATAACCCAAAAAAGCACCAAATATTTTTAACTCAACCATTGTGTTAAATAAATCACCCAATGTTTTTTTAGAGTGTAGTAAGTAAATAAATACTTCATTCTGTGTTGACTGATCATTTCTGGAGGTTGATTCCAGCAGCGGGTGGTGCAGTAGCTGGAGGTCGATTCACCCTGCTTTGACTGAACTCTTGGAATTTCTCGTTTATTTGATCATAATGATCTGAGGGATCTGTTAGGTTTGTATTCAGTGAGCATGTCTGTAATGTATTGAGGTCCTAGGCCATTTACTGATTTATAGACAAGTAATAACACTTTAAGCTCTATTCTGAATGTAACTGGGAGCCAGTGTAAAGACCTGAGGACAGGTGTGATGTGCCAACGCAATCTCACGGCAATTTGTAATGGCTAATTCGTATGAATTCGTACGATCTAATTCGTACAATTTAGTACGATTTGCTCATCACCCAATGAAGCTTGGGGTTAGGGGTGGGGTTAGGTGCCACGCCTCCTTTTTAAAATCGTACATTTTCGTACTGAACTCGTACGAATTAGCCGCTAAACTGACAAAACGTAAAATACTTCCGTTTCCTCGTGAGATCAGGCTGGATATGCTCGGATTTTCTGATTCTGGTCAGAATCCTATCAGCAGCGTTCTGGATCTATCTGACTGTCTTTTTGGGAAGGCCAGTGGGGAGTCCATTACAGTAATCCACCCTGCTGCTGATAAAAACATGAACAAGTTTCTCCAAGTCCTCACTGGAAACAAAGCATCTAACTTCTTGAATGTTTTTGAGATGATAGTATGTTGATTTACTTACTGCTTTGACATGACTACTGAAACTCATACTGGCTCCAGAATAACACCAAGATTCCTGACCTTATTTTTTGTTGTTTGACCCTGAAAGCCAAGGTACACATTCACCATGAGAACCTCATCTCTGTTCCCAAATGCGGTGACTTTAGTTTTCTCTTTGTTTAACTGTTAGGTTTTGGACATATGATCATATGAGTCAGATCTGCAACATTCTAATATAAGATTAAGGCAAAATTAACCCAGTCATCTTGTTCCAAAAACACCAAGTGTTATGTCTACACTGTAAAAAACAATACTGATTGTCTTAAACTTTTAAGCTGAATCAAATTAACCTTATGAGTCATTTGAACTTACATTCTATTAATCTGACTTAAAACAGCCTGCGTAACTTGTAAATGAAGTTAACTTAGTTTAATATGTTACAATTGACTTAAAACTACAGTTGAAGTCAGAATTATTAGCCCCCTTTGAATTTTATTGTCTTTTTTAAATATTTCCCAAATGATGTTTAACAGAGCAAAGAAATTTTCACAGTATGTCTGATAATATTCTTTCTTCTGGAGAAAGTCTTATTTGTTTTATTTCGGCTAGAATAAAAGCAGTTATTAATTTTTTAAACACCATTTTAAGGTCAAAATTATTAGCCCCTTTGAGCTATATCTTTTTTCGATAGTCTACAGAACAAACCATCATTATACAATAACTTGCCTAATTACCCTAACCTGCCTAGTTAACCTAATTAACCTAGTTAAGCCTTTAAATGTCACTTTAAGCTGTATAGAAGTGTCTTGAAAAATATCTAGTCAAATATTATTTACTGTCATCATGGCAAAGATAAAATAAATCAGTTATTAGAAATGAGTTATTAAAACTATTATGTTTAGAAATGTGTTGAAAAAAATCTTCTCTCCGTTAAACAGAAATTGGGGAAAAAAATAAACGGGGGGGCTAATAATTCTGAATTTCAACTGTATGTTGTCATGACTAAGTGATCATATAATTTTTTACAGTGTGCAAATATATTTTATAAATCCAAATAAATCTATATAATTACTGCATATTAACAGTGCGTATAATTTGGAAAAAGAATCACCATGGGATACTCTGTGATGTAAAACTGCTTGAGTGTTTCTGGTCACCTCTTGGGGTTTATTTTACGATTGTATGGTTATCTGCTGATCCTCTGTTGTGTTTTCTGTTAGTGACGTACATGTAAACCCCCTCTGATGAGCAGATAAAAGGGTAAGACCACCGCCACATTGTCTTTATTGTCCAGAGAGCTTTGTGCAGTGGGTTTTCTCAGTCTGGGTGACGGTCAGCGTTTCCCCTTTACTCACAGATCTGAACCACGTTTATGGCTTAACAGGCCACTGCTATAGAGCCTGTGTGGGAACAGATTTATCGGCTGACTTTGTCTTCCATGTTGATTCAGCCGACAGAAATGGGGATTTACAGGTGGTTTCCAGTGCCTGTGGGCGACTGATAGCCACGTGTTGGATTGGTGGTCATGTTTATACAGCTTTATCAGGCAAAGTGTGGCATTTAGTATGATTTTTATTTACTAATTTGACTCATTCTTAAATCCTAGAATTTATAAAATGAATATAAATCATAAATATACAACACAAAACACAATACATATAATTTACATATTATAATATAGTAATTTATATATTACAATGAAGTTTATTTTGTAAAATTAATACTGCTAAATGTACCTGTATGCCATACAGAATATATAATATTATATAAAATAATATAATATAATATAATATAATATAATATAATATAATATAATATAATATAATATAATATATAATATGATATAATATAACATAACATAACATAATATAATATATATATATATAAATCTTAACTAAGTTAGCAAAAGAGTCAGCTTATCAATAAAGCATAATTCCTGCTGTCTTATGAAATAAAAAATTACAAATATCAGAAAACTTCAATATAAATAATTCATTCCCAAGCCAGAAGACATCTTGAAAAGGAAATTAAAAGTCATTTTAGATTACTAAAGGGACTAAGCCAAAAAGGAAATGAAGAATGATGAATATTATATTATATTATATTATATTATATTATATTATATTATATTATATTATATTATATTATATTATATTATATTATATTATATTATATTATATTATATTATATTATATGCCCGGGCCATAGGGCAGTCCTTTATTGTGGAGCCATGTAATATAATATAATATAATATAATATAATATAATATAATATAATATAATATAATATAATATAATATAATATAATATAATATAATATAAAATAATATAAAATAATATAATATAATATAATATAATATCAAATAATATAAAATAATATAATATAATATCAAATAATATAATATAATATAATATTAAAGAATATAATATAATATAATAATATAATATAATATAATATTGTATAATATAAAATAATATAATATAAAAAAATAATATAACAATATAATATAAGATAATATAATATCATATAATATCAAATAATATAATATAATATAATATAATATAATATAATATAATATAATATAATATAAAATAATATTATAATATAATATAATATGATATAATATAATATATAAATTACATCATAGTATGTTTTAAACTGTATATTTATTCATATTGAATACAACATTCAAAAACTATGTTTTTGTATGTATAGTATAAATAATATGAGGGATTGGAGATTTTTTATTTAATTTTTTTTACACATTTACCAAGTGGACAAAGTGTTTTATGTTTTATTTTTGTGGTCTTGAATGAAGTCATTGCGAACTTTCCAGATCTTTGCAGAGCATGCTGGATTCTTCTGAATATGTGCCAGCAGGATGGATGGCGCTTTTCTTTGGTGCTCAGCGACCTGAGCCGTTGCTTGGCTACACAGGTGCATCTCTGTGTTCCTGGGAAAGACACGAATATTCCATCCTAATTAATCACGGTTTACTACAGTAACCTCTGGCTTTTGACATCGAGTCTTCAGGAAGCAGATTTCAGAGGAATTCTGAGTACATTTTGCGATTAATTGAGTTTATTTTTAAACGAATATATTTAGTTAATCGCTCTTTAATAAAAAGAATACTATGGTAATTTAGTAAATGCTATAGTGTTTTTACATCATACTATAATAAAGTACTGAATTAATCTGTTGTGGTAATTCTGTAGTTGATTTGGTAACACCACCAATATATAAACAACTGACCCAATACTGTAGTTTTCAATGGTATATTATACTACAATACACCACAGTTCTTACTCTAGTAAGAACTAAATGATTCATTACAGTTGATCAGTTCACTATAGTTAATGGCTCATTTCCACTGAGAGGTACAGTACGGTACGGGTCGTTACGGGTCACCTTTATCAAGCTTGCGTTTCCACTACCAAGGGTACCCTTTTGGTGGGCGTGGTGTACGACAGAAAGTTTCAGAAGACGTCATGTTTACTCAAGGAAATGTCACAGTAACACCATACAGATCGTTCACGTATCATATGAGAAGCACTTCTCACAACACAGATGCTGTATACACATACATACTTGTGTATAAATGTTTTTTGCTAACCTTTCTGTCAACATGATTTAATTATAACTGCAGATCAATGATAGTGTGAAATAGCCTACTGTAACATCTGCATTTACATAAAATAAATAAATGCAACATATATGAACACATACAGACCCTTACAGTCTCCGATATGTTACCAATTACAGAAAACTACACACAGCATACACTTAGTCCTTATTTGGGTTAAAAAACAACAACATGAAATATAGCCCACAGTCAGAGCAAACCTCTCATCTGTGTTTGTAATCTTCAGCAGCACGTGTAGCCTCTTGTTAGAAAGTAATTCTGTCATTCCGAGTTCATAATAGTCCAAAAGGTGATGATAATAGTTAAACATGGCAGTTTGTTCATGTCTTAGGTTGCAGAAGCATCCTTTGCTGCTGTTTTGTCGGGCTTCTCCTTTGTTTTTTCGCTCTTCACTCTCACTTTTGTCCCCATCTGAATGGATCGGATATCAGAGCACTTCAGTGATCACGAGCACGTAAAAAATATGAGCTCAAAAAGTTTGTTAATTCAAATATAGACGCGATCGCGAGCTCTCTGGACAAAGTGAAACTGCTCGCACTTTTAGACGAGCTCGTAATACAACAATAGGACACGGCAGAATTTGTTCTTCTTGGCTTTGTGGCTGTTCATCAAGATGACGACAAGGTTTGTTTGAGCTCGGGTCAACCATGGCTTGTTATTATATGCATAAAGTATTACGATAGTGCCTCGGCTGTGTATTGAAAACATGGCGGTTCCATTGTTTTGATTCTGGCTAGCTCCACAAGCTCGTGACGTATCTCTGTAACCAATCAGCGTTCAGCTGCACCTGTAGCTCCACCTTTTGGTACCCTTTCTCGTGTTTGGTACCCTTTCGAAAGGTATGCCTTTTGACAGCGGAAACGGCCATAAAAGCGTACCGAACCGAACCGTACCGTACCACTTAGTGGAAACGGGCCATAATATGACCATATGTTGTTGCATTCATTAACAAATAATTGTAAACACTAACATGTACAGTGTAATGCTATTATAGTTAGGTTCAAAAACACTATAGTATTTACGATGCACTCACCGGCCACTTTATTAAGTACACCTACTACTAGTACGAGGTCAGACCCCATTTTGTCTTCAGAACTTATTTAATCCTTCGTGTCATAGATTCATCAAGTTACTAGAAATATTCCTCACAGATTTTGATCCATATTGACATGATAGCATCACACAGTTGCTGCAGATTTGTTGGCTGCACATCCACCATGTGAATCTCCCATTCCACCATATCCCAAAGGTGCTCTATTAGATTCTGGTGACTGTGGAGGCCATTTGAGTACAGTGAACTCATTGTCATGTGCAAGAAACCAGTCTGAGATGACAAGAAAATATCCCCCACACCATTACACCACCACCACCACCCTGAACCGTTGATGCAAGGCAAGATGGATCCATGCTTTTATGTTGTTGACGCCAAATTCTGACCCTACCAACCGAATGTTGCAGCAGAAATCGAGACTCATCAGTCCAGGCAACAACTTTCCAATCTTCTATTGTCCAGTTTTGGTGAGCCTGTGCGAATTGTAGCCTCAGTTTCCTGTTCTTAGCTGACAGGAGTGGCACACGGTGTGGTCTTCTGCTGCTGTAGCCCATCCGCCTCAAGGTTGGACGTGTTGTGCATTCTGAGATGGTCTTCTGCAGACCTCGGTTGTAACGAGTGCTTATTTGAGTTACTGTTGCCTTCTATCAGGTGGAACCAGTCTGGCCATTCTCCTCTGACCTCTGGCATCAACAAGGCATTTGGCGCCCACAGAACTGCCTCTCACTGGATATTTTCTCGTTTTCAGACCATTCTCTGTAAACCCTAGAGATGGTTGTGTGTGAAAATCCCAGTAGATCAGCAGTTTCTGAAATACTCAGACCAGCCCGTCTGGCACCAACAACCATGTCACGTTCAAAGTCACTTAAATCACCTTTTTTCCCCATTCTGATGTTCGGTTTGAATTGTAGCAGGTCATCTTGACCATGTCTACAAGCCTAAATGCATTGAGTTGCTGCCACGGGATTGGCTGGATAGAAAATTGTGTTACCGAGCAGTTGGACGGGTGTACCTAATAAAGTGGCCGGTGAGTGTAAATTACTAGTCTTTTTCTAGAGTGTTGCTAAGCACATTTCTGCTAAGCTTCATGATGTGATGCATTAGTGTATAAACTGGCATGTGTTACATAACTTTATACGTGCTACGCTATTCAGCTAGCTTCACCAGCTAAAGCAAACAAGTTGTAATCTCTCTGTGCCAGGCGCAAAGTTAGATAACTCTAAGTGCCCGAATAGGGAGCCATTTATTAATTTATTTTTTTCCTCAGAGATGACACACGCAGCTGGAATGTTCTGCCTGGCTAGTAATGCTAATATAGTAAAGTTCTAATGTCTGGAACAGCACAAGAACAGCCAGAACTATCACATGTTGATAAAGTCGCAGTTACAACCGAACTGAACGGACACCATTACGTCAATATCAGTTTCTTGTTTTCCCAGACAGCAAAGAGAACTAGGAAACACGCAAGTCATCTGAGCTAATGCTAACAACAGGAAAATGTTGGTCTTATCTGAGAGTCTCCACAGGAGGAAAGCTTACTAGAAAGGGTTCTGACGTTCTGAGTTTTAAAGGCAAACACGTTGTCTGCACGATGATTTAATGCATAGCAACACTTCTGCTTTGTGTAAACAAAATGATTAGCTTGTCACTTGTCCACCTCATTAATAAATGGCCATATTGCGTGGATATGTTTTCATCATAAGCCAGCTATTACCCATCGGTTATCCGTGAGAGCAGTGTTTATCACTGTTGGTCACATCTGGCTATATTTGCACTCTATGAGAGTCAACATGGACTGCGATTGACAACTGGCAAATTCACTTCCTGTACTCTGTAATGGCCATCATGACATCATGCTGGTGGTAATTCGGCTCACTAGACACTTTATTCAGTACTCCTAGACTGGACCCTTGTTTGACTTCAGAACTGCCTAAATTCTTAGGGTCATTGGGGATACGTACTCTGTGCTACATACAGTTGAAATCAGAAGTTTACATACACTCTAAAAAAAGGAACATAACCATTTTTAAAAAATGTCTGATGGTAAATCAGACTAAACGTTTACTATTTTAGGTCTGTTAGGATTACCTAAATCATTTACATTTGCTAAATGCCAGAATAATGAGAGAATTTGTTTTAAGAATTCTTTATTCATTTCTAGACAGTCAAAAGTTTACATACATTTGCTTGGTATTTTTTTAGCTTTGCTTTTAAACTGTATAACTTTTGTCAAATGTTTTGGGTATCCTTCGACAAGCTTCTCACAATAGTTTGAAGGAATTTTGGCCCATTCCTCCTGACAGAATTGGTGGAACTGAGTCAGATTTGTAGGCTGTCTTGCTCGCACAAGCTTTTTCAACTCTGCCCACCAATTTTCTATAGGATTGAGCTCAGGGCTTTGTGATGGCCACTGCAAAACATTCACTCTGTTGTCCTTAAAGCACATTTTAACTAATTTGGCAGTATGCTTAGGGTCATGGTCTGTTTGGAAGACCCATTTGAGACCAAGTTTTAATTTCCTGGCTGATGTCTTGAGATGTTGCTTCAGTATTTCTACATAATGTTCTTTCTTTATGATGCCATCTATGCTGTGAAGTGGACCAGTCCCTCCTTCAGCAAAACAGCCCCACAACATGATGCTTCCGCCCCCATACTTCACAGTTGGGGTGGTGTTCCTAGGCTTGTAAGCTTTCCCCTTTGTCCTCCAAATGTAACACTGGTCATTATGGCCAAACAGTTCAATCTTAGTTCCATCAGACCACAGGACATGTCTCCAAAAATGTGTCTTTTTCCCAGTGTAATTTAGCAAATTGTAATCTGGCTTTTTTGTTGATTCTAGCTTGTTGATTTTCCCATGTTGTCACATAAGGAAGCAGTGTGTTTGAGGTTTTCCTTAAATACTATTCTACAGTTGTGCCTCCAATTAACTCAAATGTTGTCAATTAGCCAATCAGGAACTTCCAAAACCTTGACACCATCATCTAAGCTTTTTCGGAGGCATAATAATCTTATTGTATGTAAACTTGACTTTCAAGAAAAGTTATAACAATTTCTCAAAAAATCTCTTTCTCATTATTCTGCTATTAAGCAGAACAGAAACTAATTTGATAATCCTAACTTACCTAAAAGAGAAAAAGTTTAGTCACATTAACATCTGACTTTTTAAAATGGTTATGTGGCTTTTTATACAGTGTATTTAAAGCAAATGATCATGAGTTTCATTGAAGATTACCAAAATATTTTTTTTTTCAGTGGATTAACGTACAGATTAATTATTCATTTTAAGAATAACAATATTAGCTATCAAAATAAGCATAGCACATTTAAGATTTCATACAGAATTTAAAATCTAAAAGTATTAGTCCTTTCAAATCCACTTGTTTCTAAAAGGGAGAAAAGAAAGCAAGCTTCGCTATGACTTCACCATATCACAAGATTACAGCGCAGAGCTCAAATAACTCCTAGACAGCAATCAAAGCAAATAAAGCAACTTCAAACACAAACCACCTTTTTAATTGGCAAGTCAAGCCAAGAGTCTGTCAAAATACAAACAGACGATAAGGAGCACATGCTTTGTGTCACATCCATTGTTTGAATCGCATTGGAAGGAAGCCAACAGAGATGAAGAACAAACAGGCTGAGCCTTTACCGTAAATGATTGTTTTTACAGTATTCAATGAAGGAAGTGTTGCCCTGAAAGTTTATTTAGGGAAAGCTGTCGTTCATTAAATGTGCAAATAAAGTGGCAACGTTCCTTGTGACAAGACCTCTTTATGAGGTTACACCTGTTACACGTTCAAATATCTAATTAGCTAACCATTTGGCAGCATCTCAAAGCACGTGAAAAACAGAGATTGTGTTGCTATTGGGAGATGAGATAGCAAGTATTTACTTACCATTGGAAAATGCTTTAAGGCCCATTTGGAGGCATCTCAGCCTATCATATAATAGCCTCTGGTGTCCTTCCTTGCATATCGCAAAACCACAGCCTTGGCATTAGCATTAGGTGCTTTAATTTGATGCATGGCTCTAAAATTGTTAGCATTTCTGTGCAGTTGCTAAAAATCAGGGAGTTGACGACACTCTAATGCAACTTATGGCTGCTCAAATGCATTTGTTTCTAGGAGTTTCAGATAATATACACACCTCTCAGTGATCACAGGGGATTCATGTAAATATTCCATTTATATAATATATCCCATATATATTATGACACAGCCAGTAGAGCAACAGATACAGCTTAAATCTGATTGGCTGATAGCCGTGCGATATTCTGCAAATATCAGAACTTGTACAGCCTCTTCACCCTTGTGTATTACTCCACCCACATGCATCAACAAGCAGAGGACACTCTACACTTTGACAAATATTGCAGCTGTTGGACAACATATTGTACTTTTGAGGCTTTTTGCAGTTTATTTATAAGAATAGTTCCTATTTTAAAGCATTTATCATTTCGGAGCATCGGATTCAATGCATTGGCCGCCATCAGCCTGTCTGAGCAGACCAAAGAAAGTGACGGTTGATGTTCCGCCACAAGATGGTGACAGAGACTGCATAATAAGTCCTTAGGGGAGTCAATCTCTCTCTTTTGTATTTTGTAGTGCTGTATACCTCAGAAACTGGTGGTGTTTGCTTTGCTTTGGCTTTTTTGGGGTTAATTATTGTGATCTCTCAATTGCAACAGAGAAAAACTGGGAAATATCTGTAGACTGATGGCATTTCATGCCGTTCAGCCTTATAATCTTAAAATTTGAGTAAAAAGTACCTGTTACTTAGTACTAGCTGTATAGTGACATTTGTGAAGTAGCAATGGTTTCTGCTGTTCTGACGTCAGCTGCAGATGTGAATGAATGGCGGTAGAAAGTAGTTCCTTGTACAAAAGGGTTTTTGAGACTCTCCGTGTTTGTTTTTCTCATTTATACACATGATCATGCCGTCGAACTGTTGTATGAAGGCAATGTCACACTTGTAGCAGTGCGATATGGCTGTATATCGAGACTGAAAGGGGGCACTAAGGCATTCGGCCTGCAGCCTCAAGCCAATGCACGATTCCCACCAGTGCCGGTATACATCCATATTCAGGGGCAGACTGGGCATCTGGCGAAAACCGTGATCGTCAAATCCCCCCCCAACTTTTCGTGAAAACTGGGACCGGCGAAGCCCCCCCAACCCCCACCCCCACTTTTTGCAAAACCGGCACTGTCACCTCCCCCCACACTTTTCGTGAAAACCGGGACTGTCACTGGTGATCAACTGCCAGGGCAAAATTTTAGTCCCAGTCCGCCCCTGGCCGTATCGCACTGCTACTCGTGTGACATTTACTCATTTATTATATATTTATATAGCACATATATCATGTGTATTTAAATAGATATAATAAATGTAATACATATAAACATATATTCTGTAATCTTAGACACTTTGTGATTCCTGGGAATTCATATCAGTAAATATTTAGACTGTATCAGACACAGTCTGTCTATGATTGCAGTGCCGATTTTTTGGCTATGCCATAATATATATGGAATACAATTCCATAACAAAACATCAGATCAGATGATGGTTTAATGAAATCATGCAGAATGCATACGCAGACCTCTCTTGCTGTTTTATTGAGCCCCTTTGGTAACACTTTATAATAACTACACACTATCAATAATTTACTAAGCATTAGCATCTAGTGAATTCTTTATCTGTTAATCATTAACTCTACATTAATAAGCGTTAGTAAACAGTTTATAACTGCAGCTACAAATCATCTATTCTTGACTTACAACCACATTTATAATGTGCTTAATAATTGTACTTTCATACTTTGTTAATGATTTACTTTTCATTACTAAATTAAGTTTTGCATTATTAACAAACCAGTTGTATTTAAGAGTAGTCGATGGTTTTTAAGATAATTCAGAATGAGTTAGTAAATGATTAATAAACTATTGAAATCAGCGTTTATATGTCTTATTATTCAGGCATATATTAATAGTTAATTTGTATGTTACTAAATGCTTTATTAACTCAACTTCATGCAGTTTTGTGACCTAATCTAAAGTGAGGACTGTTTATGCTTTATAAATCCCTTATAAATGACAATTAAAGGCTCAGTATGAACATTAATGATTGCAATCTTATCTAAAAAGTAAAATGACTGTAAAGTTTAAACATTGCTGAATAACAGGAGTGTCAGAATACGACATAAAATTGGATAAAACGACAACAATATAACAATATAATAAGACGCAATGTTTAAACTGTACAGTAATTTTATTTTAGATAAGGTTGCAAAGAATATTTTTTTTTTTAAATACAGTTTTATTTGTGTATCTTAAAACGAATAGAAATGAATAATGTCGTTTGTGTTCTTTTTATCCTGTTTAGAATTTAACTGAGCCTTTAATTGTCATTTATAAGGGATTTATAAAGCATAAATAGCCCTCACTTTAGATTAGGTCACAAAACTGGATGAAATTGAGTTAATAAAGCATTTATTAACATACAAATTAACTAATAATAAATGCCTGAATAATAAGATTTATAAATGCTAATTTTAATAGTTTAATAATCCTTTACTAACTCATTCTGAATGATATTAAAAAAACACTAACTATGCTTAAATAACTGGTTTGTAAATAATGCAATGCTTAATTTAGTAATGAAAAATAAATCATTAACAAAGTATGAAAGTACAAGTATTAAGCACATTATAAATGTGGTTGTAAGTCAAGAATAGAGCATTTGTAGCTGCAGTTATAAACCGCTTACCAACGTCTGTTAATGTAGAGTTAATGATTAACAGATAATGAATTCACTATATGCTAATGCTTAATAAATGGTTCTTAGTGTGTAGTTATTATAAAGTGTTACCAAACCTTTTCTTAAATAATACATTTGACACATGCCAGATCGACAGACAGGTGACTGAAGTTACAGTATATATAATATTTATATGACTCTCCTGTGATCACTGACAGGTGTCTGTATTATCTGAAACTCCTGGAAACGAATGCATTCGAGCAACCATGAGTTGCATTGGAGTGACGTCAACTCCCCCTTCGTCTGATTGGCTAAAGGAGCAACTGTCAATCTCGATTAGTGGACCAATGATGACGCTGAAGCCCGCCCATAATTTAAATGAAACTCAAATTGCATCCTTTGGAAACGCAAGTGCAGAATATAGGAACAAGAGCGAAGGGGAAAAGACCGTAAACACACGAAACATTCAAATATGAGTGAAAAAGCTGATTTTGTCTAAATGCGTTTACATTTTTTATTATCTTTCAGTACGTGACCTTGTTGTTTCTTATTCTGTGTTTAGTTTATGCTTTGGCGTATATAATTTTACACGCGATGTCACACTTATTTATAATGCACATTATTTTTCTATCTGTAAGGATTGCAAAGGTGATACTTTAGGCGGGAATTTGATCCCAAACACCTCCTGAGGTGAGGTGTCTGAATAACACTGTTGAGAACTGGGTTTTTGCAAAATTAGGGGAGTTTTCCGGGAGAAATAGCAAAACGGGAGGGTGTCGGAAGATGGGTCTGAAATACTGGAGACTCCCAGGAAAAATGGGAGTGTTGGCAGGTATGTTTGAGATACATTTATGACTGGGGTACATTTCAGTCTAACAATTAGCAATTAACATTCTCTGAGAATCACACAAGAATTTTTGTCTACACTGATATTACCATATTGCACAGCGCACTGTAAATATTTGATGTGTACAATTCGAATATACTTTCACTTCAGTTGTGTAAACTGTGTCAAACACAGAACGAAAGTTTGACTTGTTTGCACAGTTTAAGTAAGCAGTAATCATTTTGTGTTCATGTGCTGGGAAACCCCTGTAATGCAATGGTTTTTCCCAATATTACAGCCTGCAAAAACACCAAAGATCATCACGAGGCACTGCATGCGTAAATATAATCTGCGTACACAGTGAAAACAAGCTTCTGAATTACATTCATGCATTTCCTGCTTCTACTAAAGAGCATGAAATATGGCGTGACATTGACACACACAAAAAGACGTGTTGTGGTCTAGCTTCTTGACTGATTTAAAAACCTAAAAACACCTGACCTGAATAGCGAGTCTCTGCAGGCCCTGCTCGTCATCAAGGGAGAAGCGAGAGCTCACCGCTATTTAACATCAATTTATTTGCCTGTCATGTTAGCCTAGTCATGTGTTTGCGGTACATTTGGAGTTAATTGAAACGTTGGCCTTCTGCATATAGAGTCAGTGTGTCTCGGTCGTTGAGTGTAATCAGCAGGGCCGCGGTTATGAGCGTAGCTTCATCTTCCTGCGTCACAGCATGGGAAAATGAATGGGCTCAGTCATGCACAATGCCCGTCTGGGAGTGGCTTCGACATGGCAGACTGTGCCTGGCTCTCCATCTGGTCCTTGTACTCCCAATAACAATTTGCGTAGATGAATTTGGGATTTGTGGTTTTCTGAATGGTTGGTTGTATGTTTTGGGCAGCTGACTGTGTTGTAATGCAGTTGCTAAGGTGTATTACAATTTTATGGCCCATATTTGTTTTTTTTGGCCTATATAAATTATGTGTGGTTGGTGGGGTGTTGCTATGTAGTTGCTAAAGTGTTCTGCGTGACCATCTTTTTAGTTCCTACATTGTTGCTTGGTTTGTGGATTGTTGCAGGGGGTTGTTATGCAGTTGCTTAGGTGGTAACTTTTCTCAGTGCCTGGCTCTCCATCTGGTCATTGTACTCCTGATAACCATTTGCGTAGATGAATTTGGGATTTGTGGTTTTCTGAGTGGTTGGTTGTGTGTTTTGGGCGGCTGACGGTGTTGTAATGCAGTTGCTAAGGTGTATTACAGTTTTGTGGCCCATATTTGTTTTGGCCCATATAAATTATGTGTGGTTGGCAGGGTGTTGCTATGCAGTTGCTAATGTGTTCTGGGTGACAGTTGTTTTAGTTCCTACATTGTTGTTTGGTTTGTGGATTGTTGTGGGTTGTTGTTATGTAGTTGCTAAGGTGATATCCTTTTTCAGTGCCTGGCTCTCCGTCTGGTCCTTGTACTCCCAATAACCATTAGCGTAGATGAATTTGGGATTTGTGGTTTTCTGAATGGTTGGTTGTGTGTTTTGGGCGGCTGACAGTGTTATAATGCAGTTGCTAAGGTGTATTACCATTTTATGGCCCATATTTGTTTTTGTTTTTTTGGCCCATATACAGTATATTGTGTGTGGTTGGTGGGGTGTTGCTATGCAGTTGCTAATGCATTCAGGGTGACTTTTTTTTTCACTCTCTACAGTGTTCTTTTGGGTTTATAAACGGTTGTGGGGTGTTACTATGCAGTTGCTAAGGTGACTTTTTTATTTAGTTGCTAAGGTGTTTGGGGAGGGGCTTTGCTGTGATAACCTGTGTCTAACTCTGCATCTGGTCAAATGGTCTTCGTTTCAATGGGGTTGTTAATGTGGTTTGTGGTTTTATGGGTGGTAGGTGTTTAAGTAGTTGCTAAAATGTTCTACACTTTTACCACAGTTGCTAGTGTATTGCAATTGCTAGCACACTGTTACATGGTTTTGTGTATAGTTGCATGTTGCTTTGGAGTTGCAAAGATCTTATTTGTGTGGTTTCTGGTTGTTGTTGTTGTTTACTTTATTGTCCCCTATAAGGGAACTTTTTAGTGGACTCATAAGGTAGCATTTCAGACGTAGGGTTTTGGCTACAGGGTATATGACATTATGTGGTTGCTAGGGTATTGGCTATGGGGTATTGGGCATTGGTATGTGGTTTCTAGGGTATTGGCTATAGAGTATTGAGTATTGGTATGTGGTTTCTAGGGTATTGGTTATAGGGTATTGAGTATTAGTATGTAGTTTATAGGGTATTGGTTATAGGGTATTGAGTATTAGTATGTGGTTTCTAGGGTATTGGTTATAGGGTATTGAGTATTGGTATGTGGTTTCTAGGGTATTGGTTATAGGGTATTGAGTATTGGTATGTAGTTTCTAGGGTATTGGTTATAGGGTATTGAGTATTAGTATGTGGTTTCTAGGGTATTGGTTATAGGGTATTGGGTATTGGTATGTAGTTTCTAGGGTATTGGTTATAGGGTATTGAGTATTAGTATGTGGTTTCTAGGGTATTGGTTATAGGGTATTGAGTATTGGTATGTAGTTTCTAGGGTATTGGTTATAGGGTATTGAGTATTAGTATGTGGTTTCTAGGGTATTGGTTATAGGGTATTGGGTATTGGTATGTAGTTTCTAGGGTATTGGTTATAGGGTATTGAGTATTAGTATGTGGTTTCTAGGGTATTGGTTATAGGGTATTGGTATTGGTATGTGGTTTCTAGGGAATTGGCTATAGGGTATTGAGTATTAGTATGTGGTTTCTAGGGTATTGGCTATAGGGTATTGAGTATTAGTATGTAGTTTCTAGGGTATTGGTTATAGGGTATTGAGTATTGGTATGTGGTTTCTAGGGTATTGGTTATAGGGTATTGGGTATTGGTATGTAGTTTCTAGGGTATTGGTTATAGGGTATTGAGTATTAGTATGTGGTTTCTAGGGTATTGGTTATAGGGTATTGAGTATTGGTATGTAGTTTCTAGGGTATTGGTTATAGGGTATTGAGTATTAGTATGTGGTTTCTAGGGTATTGGTTATAGGGTATTGGGTATTGGTATGTAGTTTCTAGGGTATTGGTTATAGGGTATTGAGTATTAGTATGTGGTTTCTAGGGTATTGGTTATAGGGTATTGGTATGTGGTTTCTAGGGAATTGGCTATAGGGTATTGAGTATTAGTATGTGGTTTCTAGGGTATTGGCTATAGGGTATTGAGTATTAGTATGTAGTTTCTAGGGTATTGGTTATAGGGTATTGAGTATTGGTATGTGGTTTCTAGGGTATTGGTTATAGGGTATTGAGTATTGGTATGTAGTTTCTAGGGTATTGGTTATAGGGTATTGAGTATTAGTATGTGGTTTCTAGGGTATTGGTTATAGGGTATTGGGTATTGGTATGTAGTTTCTAGGGTATTGGTTATAGGGTATTGAGTATTAGTATGTGGTTTCTAGGGTATTGGTTATAGGGTATTGAGTATTGGTATGTAGTTTCTAGGGTATTGGTTATAGGGTATTGAGTATTAGTATGTGGTTTCTAGGGTATTGGTTATAGGGTATTGGGTATTGGTATGTAGTTTCTAGGGTATTGGTTATAGGGTATTGAGTATTAGTATGTGGTTTCTAGGGTATTGGTTATAGGGTATTGGTATTGGTATGTGGTTTCTAGGGAATTGGCTATAGGGTATTGAGTATTAGTATGTGGTTTCTAGGGTATTGGCTATAGGGTATTGAGTATTAGTATGTGGTTTCTAGGTTATTTGCTATAGGGTATTGAATATTAGTATGTGGTTTCTAGGGTATTGGCTATAGGGTTTGGGGTATTGGTATGTGGTTTCTGTGGTATTGGTTATAGGGTATATGACATGTGGTTGCTAGGGTATTGGCTATAGGGTATTGGTATGTGGTTTCTAGAGTATTGGCTCTAGGGTATTGAGTATTGGTATGTGGTTTCTAGGGTATTTGCTATAGGGTATTGGGTATTGGTATGTGGTTTCTAGGGTATTGGCTATAGGGTTTTGGGTATTGGTATGTGGTTGCTAGGGTATTGCTATAGGGTATTGAGTATTAGTATGTGGTTTCTAGGGTATTGGGTATAGGGTATTGAGTATTAGTATGTGGTTTCTATGGTATTGGCTATAGGGTATATGACATCGGTATGTGGTTGCTAAGTTGTTGGTGCTGCTTCATTGTCATGTTTCGACTAATCACTAAATGAGCCTAAAACTCCTCTCATCAGTCTCAACGCTGTGCACTGAGCATATGTCATCATTAAGCTTGGCAATTACAGTTCAGGTTTATATAACATGCTGCACTACGGTGAACCTTTAGTATATTAGATTTGTTTGGAGGTCACAATGTTCTTCTGTCGTGTTTATGACTTGATGATATGCTGAACGATTTCCAAATCAATTGCATTGGCCAGTCATTCAGAAGCTAGATTAAAGAGTTAAGCCTGCTGTTCTACAGGTATCTGTCCTGCTGACCATATACAATTTTTCTTTCAAACTCATTGCTTTGTAACATTTAAAATGATAATTTCTGGTTTGCCAAAGAGCTTTGAATGGTTGCTCAAGTGTTGTTATGCAGCTCCTGATAAGGTTTTGTGCTTATATACATTGCGCTGATTTTTGCTGGTGTTGATATGTGGCTGCTAATTGGTTTTGTGTTATTATACAATTGTTACTGTGAAAGAGGTTCTGTTTTGTTTGTTTTTGATCATTTAATTGATTCAATTAAATTTTTCAAAGCCTCATTTAAAGAAACACACCATTTTTTGAAAATAGACTCATTTTACATCTCCCCTAGAGTTAAAAAGTTAAGTTTTATAAAAAAAATTTTTTATCCAATCAGCTATTTTTAGCTTAGCTTAGCATAGATCATTGAATCAGATTAGACCATTAGCATCTTGCTAAAAAATGGCCTACACTTTTAGATAATTATTCTATTTAAATCTTGACTCTTCTGTAGTTACACTGTGTGCTAAGACCAATGGAAAATGAAAGGATTTTGGAGGTAATTAGTTGGACCAGTGAAGACACGTGAAATGTTTTGACAATGTTTTTCATAAATTATCTGGACTTGATTCAGGACCCTTGCTGTCTATGGAGAATGAGAGAGCTCTCAGATTTCATCTAAGATATCTTAATTTGTGTTCCAGAGATGAATGAAGATCTTAGGGGATTGGATTAATTAATAAATGAATAGTAATGTACACTCACCGGCCACTTTATTAGGTACACCCGTCCAACTGCGTGTTAATGCAAATTTCTAATCAGCCAATCACATGGCAGCAACTCAATGCATTTAGGCATGTAGACATGGTCAAGACGATCTGCTGCAGTTCAAATCGAGCATCAGAATGGTGAAGAAAGGGGAATTAAGTGACTTTGGATGTGGCATGATTATTGGTGCCAGACGGGCTGGTCTGAGTATTTAAGAAACTGCTGATCTACTGGGATTTTCACGCACAACCATCTCTAGGGTTTACAGAGAAGGTCCAAAAAAGAGAAAATATCCAGTGAGCGGCAGTTCTGTGGGTGCAAATGCCTTGTTGATGCCAGAGGTCAGAGGGGAATGGCCAGACTGGTTCCAGCTGATAGAAAGGCAACAGTAACTCAAATAACCACTGTAACAGATGGGCTACAGCAGCAGAAGACCACACCCGGTGCCACTCCTGTCAGCTAAGAACAGGAAACTGAGGCTACAATTCACACAGGCTCACCAAAATTAGACAATAGAAGATTGGAGAAACGTTGCCTGGTCTGATGAGTCTCCATTTCTGCTGCGACATTTGGATGGTAGGGTCAGAATTTGACATCAACAACATGAAAGCATGGATCCATCCTGCCTTGTATCAATGGTTCAGGCTGATGCTGGTGGTGTAATGATGTGGGGGAGATTTTCTTGGCACACTTTGGGCCCATTAGTATTAATTGAGCAATGTGTCAATGCCACAGCCTACCAGAGTATTGTTGCTGACCATGTCCATTCCTTTATTACCACAGTGTATCCATCTTCTGATAGCTATTTCCAGCAGTATAGCATGCCATGTCATAAAGCACGAATCATCTCAGACTGGTTTCTTGAACATGACAATGAGTTCACTGTACTCAAATGGCCTACACAATCACCAGCTCTCAATCCAATAGAGCACCTTTGGAATGTGGTGGAACGGGAGATTCACATCATGGATGTGCAGCCAACAAATCTGCAGCAGCTGCGTGATGCTATCATGTCAATATGGACCAAAATCTCTGTGGAATATTTCCAGTACCTTGTTGAATCTATGCTACAAAGGATTATGGCAGTTCTGAAGGCAAAAGGGGGTCCAACCCGGTACTAGTAAGGTGTACCTAATAAAGTGCTAGTGAGTGTATAACTAGCCTTCAGCTACTTTATAACTAGTAATTAAGCTAGTATTCAACCTAAAGTGCAATTTAAAGGCTTAACTAGGTTTACTAGGTTACTCAGGAAATCTAAAAAAAACTAATTGCTTAAAGGGGCTAATAATATTGACCTTAAAATGTTTAACTAATCAAATAAAACTTTGGACTTTCTCCAGAAGAAATAATATTATAGGGAATACTGTGAAAAATTCCTTGCTCTGTTAAACATAATTTGGGAAATATTTTAAAAAGAAAACAAAAAAATCACAGGTGGGCGAATAATTTTGAGGTCACAATGTTCTTCTATCATGTTTATGATTTTACGACTCATTCAAATCAATTGACTTTCAGAAGCCAGTTTGAAGAATTAAGCCTGTCTGTCTATCTCTCCACAATACTGACCTTATAAAATCTCTTGTTTCGAGCGGCTGCTATCATTATTTACTGCAGTTGTGGAAGACTCTATGACAACTGGACAAACGATGATCGGTCTTAAAGACACAGTACCTCTGAATTAACCGGTGGAAATCTTCTAGAGCAGTGTTTCCCAACCCTGTTCCTAGAGGCACACCAACAGTACATATTTTGGATGTCTCCCTTATCCGACCCATTCATTTCAGGCTGTCTCTTCGTGAGTTGATGAGTTGAGTATGAGTTGATTCAGGTGTGTTAGAATAGGAAGAGGTTGAAAATGTGTACAGTTGGTGTGCCTTCAGCAACAGGGTTGGGAAACACTAGAGGTCATTAGGTTTGCTGGACATGTGTGATTCTAGCACGTACTGGATCTGTCTGGAAATGAACGCAGCTGCCCTGGGTTTTGTAGAAGGTGTAATCTTGATACACACACACACACACACTTGCTATGGAAATGACATCAACCATGACCGACTCTGCTCTTAACAACCTTGACAAGATGCTGATTATAGTAAACTAGATCTAATTATGGCTTAAAGGATAGACGTTTTAGGCATGTGAGAACACGTCTGATGTGACGCTTGTGAAAGATGAGAAAGACAAGAAAATGGAAAAGAAAAAAAATTGAATTGTTTTAATTATTTTACTGAGTTTACTGGGAAAAACGTGACTTTTTAGGTTGTTTTATTGAGATTTTCATGACATTTTTAAGTTAATAATAACTCTTTTTACATTTTATGTTGTATTAATGCAAAAAAATACTACCTACTGGTAAATTCAGCGATGAATTTGTTTTATTTATTTAAATTTTCATGCCATTTTATAGTTATCATGATCAGGTTTTACTTTCATTCTTTGAATGATAATAATTAAATGTTTTTGTATTTACCATTCATTCATTTTCTTTTCGGCTTAGTCCCTTTATTAATACAGGGTCGAATGAACCACCAACTTATCCAGCATATGTTTTATGCAGCGGATGCCCTTCCAGCTGCAACCCATCACTGGGAAACACCCATACACTCTCATTCACACACATACACTACGGCCAATTTAGCTTACCCAATTCACCTATAGCGCATGTGTTTGGACTGGGGGGGAAACCTGAGCACCCACACGAACACGGGGAGATCATGCAAACTCCACACAGAAATGCCAACTGACCCAGCCGAGGCTCGAACCAGCGACCTTCTTGCTGTAAGGCGATCGTGCTACCCACTGTGCCACCGTGACGCCCTGTTAAAAATATGGTTTCAAGATTATAATGTGAGGCTTGTGAAAGATGCTTTTTTACAGAGTTCACTGAGAAAAAGGGTACTTTTAAAGTAGTTTTGATTAGATTTTTATGACGTTTTCTTCTGTTAACAATGTTTGTTTTTACATTTTATGTTGTATTAATAAGAAAAATACTACTGGTCGTTTCAGTAAATAATAATAAAAGAGATATTTGGTTGTAATGAATAATTTTACTGTCATACTTTTTGAAAATTAATGTTTTTGTATTCATTTGCTGTAAAATCCAAGTTCACTTGTCGTCTAATTGAATTTTGATTAAAATATGGTTTTAAGATTAGGACGTGACGCTTGTGAAAGATGAGAAAATGGTCAGGAAAAAAAAATCTGAGAAAAAAGTGACTTTTTAAGTTGTTTTATTGAGATTGTTATGACATTTGTTCAGTTAATAATAACTCTTTTTACATTTGATGTTGTATTAATACAAAAAACATTTTTACTGGTAAATTGTGTGATGAATTTGTTTTATTTATTTTAATTTTCACTGTATTTTAGAGTTAACATTATCAGGTTTTACATTTGAAAATGAATGTTTTTGTATTTATTTGCTATAAAATCCAAGTTCACTTGTCGTCTAATTGAATTTTGATTAAAATATGGTTTCACAATTATGAACTGACGCTTGTGAAAGATGAGAAAATGGTTAGCAAGAAAAATCGGATTGTTTAAATGTTTTTTGACTAAGATTACTGAAAAAAAAATGTTACTTTTTAAGTTGTTTTGTTGAGATTTTCATGACATTTTTAAGTTAATAATAACTCTTTTTTTGCATTTTATGTTGTATTAATGCAAAAAAATACTACCTACTGGTAAATTCAGCGATGAATTTGTTTTATTTATTTACATTTTCATGGCATTTTATAGTTATCATGATCAGGTTTTACTTTAATTCTTTGAATGATAATAATTAAATATTTTTGTATTTACCATTCATTCATTTTCTTTCATTTGTTCAGTTAATAATAACTCTTTTTACATTTGATGTTGTATTAATACAAAAAACATTATTACTGGTATATTGTGTGATGAATTTGTTTTATTTATTTTAATTTTCACTGTATTTTAGAGTTAACATTATCAGGTTTTACATTTGAAAATGAATGTTTTTGTATTTATTTGCTATAAAATCCAAGTTCACTTGTCGTCTAATTGAATTTTGATTAAAATATGGTTTCACAATTATGAACTGACGCTTGTGAAAGATGAGAAAATGGTCAGCAAGAAAAATCGGGTTGTTTAAATGTTTTTTGACTGAGTTTACTGAGAAAAATTTTTTACTTTTTAAGTTGATTTGTTGAGATGTTTATGACATTTTGTTCGGTTAATAATAACTCTTTTTGTTGCATTTTATGTTGTATTAATACAAAAAAACTAGTAGTTTCAGGAAAAAATAATGAAATAAATATTTGGTTACAATGAATAATGATTAGGCCTGTCACGATATCTAGTTTTTGATGTACGATATATAGCACAAAATGTATTAAGATAAATGATATTATTGCCATTTTGACACTATAATAGCATCATAATGCAACTACACTCTTCCAATGAACACATAATATTTTATTCTTAAGAGTATTTCAATTATAGTCATTTTAGGCGGCATGATGGTGCAGTGGGTCCTCGCCTCACAGCAAGAAGGTCGCTGGTTCGAGCCTCGGCTGGCTCAGTTGGCATTTCTGTGTGGAGTTTACATGTTCTCCCTGTGTTTGGAGACCGGGTGCTCAGGTTTCCCCCACAAGTCCAAACACATGTGCTATAGGTGAATTGGCTAAATTGTTCGTAGTGTATGTGTGTGAATAGAAGTGTATGGGTGTTTCCCAGTGATGGGTTGCAGTTGGAAGGATTGAGTGAATGAATGAATAAAAACGTTTAATTTTTAAGTAGTTTTGTGGAAATTTTATGACATTTTTTTGTTCACAATGACACTTTTTACATTTAATGTTGTATTAATACAGTGATACTATTACTGGTAAATTTAGCAAATAATTCAGAAGCATAAAATGCTCATCTAACAGATGTAAATTCACCTTTGTTCCTAAAGGCTTTATAACCTTAACTTTTAAAAAGTGTGGGAATAAATTTATATAATCTAGTTCCAAATTAGCAATAATCTATATATATCTAAAATGTTATATTCTTTGGTTTTTTAGGGTGTGACAGACCTTAAAATGTATTAGTTTCCTGAGCCCTGACTGCCAGTTGTTAGTTTCACCGCACAGCTGTGTCTATTGTCTAACAAATGGCTAAGTACTGGTCAACTAGCCGGACGGGTTCTGTCTCCAGAACCCGTTATAAGCTGATGAGATTGGAGCCAGAATGGCAGGTCACACTAGTAACACTTCATTTGCATGCTTGGTTTCTGGAGAAAATGTATTTAAACTGAGCGTCTGCTATACTAGATGCCGCCACAGCAACGCGGAGTTCCTTATTAAAGTATTCTGCTTTGAAGATACCCGAAGTTTCTCCCTGGTTTTTGGCTCGTCTTAGAAGTTCACAACAAAAGTTTGAAATATTTATTGTGTTTTTTTGTACTACTATTATATTTCTGAAGTTATTATGAAACATGTTGGATTGTTTTTAAAGGATTTTTGTTTGTATGTGTTTGTTGGGTCATGATACTGCCCTAATTTAATTGCCCCTGGCGGGATTAATAAAGTTAATAAACTTAAACTAACAATAAAATAATAATTTGGTTATAATAAATTTGTTTTTATTTTTATGGCATTTCAATATTTATTTGCTATAAAACACAAGTTCGGTTGTTGTGTCTAATTAAATTTTGATAAAAAAAAATATGGTTTCAATATTTAATTTTTTTTAAGTTACATTTTTGTAAAATGTTCACTTAATATTCACCCAGTCATCAGTAGTTCTCTATATGTATACCAGAGATATATTGCATTACAGGTGTGATCATGGAAATTACCTAATTTTATATATGAACTCATAGTTTTTTTTATTTATTTATTTATTTTTTGATTGACCCTATAGTGTATGAGAGGTTGAATCAGTGCAAATAAACCGTACCTGCATTCTCCATCTCCACCAAAGGTTAATTCTGGCCAGGATATTACATAATCTTTTCTTAATAGCCATTAGATGACTGTAAACAGCAGATCAGTCACTGACGCTTATACGACATGGAAAGTTATGTGAATTCCTGGATGAGGGGAAACTCCACGAATGTTGATTTAGCGATGAGATTGCAGTACTAAACATCTGTCATCTTCCATTCCAGGACACACAAAACAAATGCGCATAATGTTTGGGATAATGTGCAGATAACTGCTGTAATGTCAATGTGTCATAGAGAGTTGTGTTGTTATTATGAGGGGATTCATTTAAACTAAAGTCAGATCTGTATATTGTAACACAGGGTTGCCAGGTCCTCCAAAAAACCAACACGTCACATTGTAAATATGTGCTTCAGCATTAATTTTTGCAGCTGACTTCATTGTTCTTGCCTTGTTTACTGTTGGTTGCTATGTTATCGATACTACAGTTAGCCACTCTAACAACTTGGAACAGATCTAATATACATTTGAGATTTACACACACAATTAGAACTGAAGATCGAACCCGACGGGTTCGGGCTTAATTTCTATAATTTTAGACTGGGTCGGGTCGGGCCGGGCTCGGACTTGCACAGTAAATGAACAGTCATGTGATGCAATTCGATTAGAGCGAGAAATTAATCAAATCGTTTGCTACAACATTAAAATCCATCCCTGCAAAGGTGAAACAAATGATGACGGAAAAGTCAGAAAGAGCGAATTTTGACTGCGGTCAGGCCAGCCGCCGGTTCAAAAAGAACGGTCATTCCAGCCGCCAAGATGTTTCGGCAGTCGTTTATACACTGCGTATTGCGGTAGAGCGCTAAACAGCAATGTACAGCAAGCTGACAGAAAAGATGACTAGGTCACTTGCTACATTGAAACCGCTGTCATGGAAAATTATATGGATGTTCTTGGCTGGTGGAAGATGAACAAACAAACCTACCCAAAATTAGCCAGATCAGTAGCCTAGTACTATGCATTCCGGCTAGTAGCAGCAGTAAAAGTGTGTTCAGTGCTGCTTCAGTGAGCGCAGGACTGCACTAAAGCCATCTACAGTGGATTCATTAATGTTCCTCCACAAAATTTTTCAGTTTTCAAATTATAACTAAATATTAATTAAATCGTAAATGCATGATGTAGACAGAGTATATAGGCTAATGTTGGCATTATTCTTTTATTATTCAGCTTCACCGTCGCCTTAAGGCTGGATTGTGAGGAGAAGTGGCAAAACAAATCCCGCAGAGCCTTTATCTTAGTTTCGTTATTCCCAAATACCCATCATAATTTAGAAATAATTTTATTTTCATTTGTTAGGAAAGACTTATTTTTATTGGTGTGTTGGCCAAGTTAACGGCTAAGTGTATGTACCTGGGCCTATTTAGAGTGCTGAGATGTTACGATGTTACAGAGGACTTATTGTATTTCTTTGTTCCAACTTCTAAGTGGCCTATAGCCTACGTTTGTTATGAATAAATTACTTTAAAAAAAAAAAAGACAAAAGAGCTCTGTGCATGTGCACATTTGAATAATGTCTGGCTATAAAAAGGTTCAGGCTTTTAAATAGCTGTCAATCAAAATGTACTTGTCGGGCTCGGGCCGAATTCTGTCAGGCTCAAGCCCTATTGGGCCCAACTTTTATGGCCCGATTACAGCTCTACACACAATAACAAGTCTCACTTCCATTCTTTGACACTTGAAACAAATGTTTATAATGTACAACATAAAGTTGAAAGAGCCATTCTGTTCTGTACTGTCAGTGTGTCATGGAAAGAAAAGGCACTATAGGTTTCAGATATGGTCTACAGGAGGGTTGCCAGGTTGCTATTCAAAATAACACAGTTGCATTCGTAGAGCTTTATTTTAACAATCTAAGCGCAAAGTCTGAAGTGCATGGTGCAAAAGCATCAAGGGCGTGTCTGAATCCACTTTTGCTTTTTTAAGGACGGAAAAATATGCTCTGGTGCCTAACATGGTCTAACAGGGTTGTGCTTATTCTCTTAATGAGCATAAACCAATCAGAGTCTCATCTGCCATTCCCTTTAAGAGTCAGTTGCGTCGCGCCATGGCGCATTCGCTATTTACATGGTGGACTTTTAAGTGGAAAAACTAAATGCTTCACTAGCGAGAAAACAGTTAAACAGAGCATCTGCAGCGTGAGGATAAAGAATGATCCTCCGCCATTCAGCCTCTTTACTTTCTCTTTACTTTATTTTACTTTACTTTACTCCTTTACTTTTGTGGATGAGGAAACGGTGTTGTACGCACTCCACTGAAGACATCCATTAGCCTACATATTTAATTTCTTTTTTTAAGCGCAATGATTTGTTTCAAAACTATTTCTAAATTCAGTTCTAATTTACAGCAAATGAATAAATGAAAAATAATAATGAAGTGTGGTCAAACAACTGAGTTACATCCAAACACGCGTCCCCAAAACCCAACAGGTGGACAAATCTAAACGTGTTTTTATTAAAAACAAATATAAATATGCATATAATAAATAATACTGCTTATAATAATAACATTATACTAATGCAAATTGTCATGAATAAACTGGAAAAAGCCCCCCTGAAGTGAAGAAGGCATGGATGGAGTGGTTTTCATATTTATGTACAAAACAATAATTTATTGAACATTTTAATCCTTTAATTTTTGTCATATGTAAAGATATTTGTGTGTTGCTGTACATCCTGTGTGTATTAAGCAAAGTGTTCACGTTTTGTGCATAGGCGCATAACTACAGCGCTCTTCGCTGAACTTTAGAGCAGTTTTTACATGGTCAATGGTGCGGTCTATTTTAGTTCTTCAAAACAGCAACTCGCCAACAATGCGTCTTAACACACCTCCTTTTTAGACCAGCAGACCCATGAGTTCACAAAGTGGTGCAAATGAATTTGCTATTTAAATAACGTGGTGCAAAACGTGAAAATTACAGTTGCGCTGGTCTGAAAATAGCAACAAATCGCGCCATACACACTCTGCACCTTATTTTGCCAGGTGTATGACAGGGTCGTTAGAGTGTCTATATGTGCACAATTACAAAGCATTATACAGCAGTTGCCAGATCCTCATAAAAAAAAAAAAAAAAACACTTTCATTGAAGAATCCTGAAAAAAGATTCACATTTTCCACAAAAACTTGTTTAGAATACTAATAATACATAGGCACCAATAGCTTATAATAACTGGGAACTGAATAAAAGTGTGTTACCTGAATGAATTACATTTTAAATGTATATTAAACATCTATTAATATATTTGAAAAAATAAAAATAAATATTGACTGTTACTTTTGTGCATTTTTGATCAGCCATGGTGGACATGAGACAAAAAAATCCAATTATTCCAAAATGTTGACCACTAGCATATATTCTCACTTATAATATTTAATCAGCAAAGCTTATACAATATATGAATTAAATAAGCCAAATATTTTTATACTACTAAGTTTCAGCTCTTTGAAATGAAACACTGGCAGATGCAGATCATCAATGAAGCAAATACAGCATGATAAGGAAATCGTCCCAAATTAGCATTAAAAAAGCACCTTTGAGCTGGATGTCTTTTCTCTTTCTCTCATCCATGGCAACACATAAAGGCTGGGAAAAAAAAGAAAACACATGGAGATCCCGCCTTTCATCTGAGAGAGAGCTTTTATCCAAACTCCCACTCAGACCATCAGTGTCAGCCGGGGTTTCTTCACAGATTTTATGGAGAGTTTTTATTTGTTTATTTACATTATTGTTTTATGTATTTTCAGATGTACACTACTGTTGAAAAGTTTATTTAATTCAAGTTTTTTTTGTTTTAGTGTAATTATATTTGAAACAAAAATTCCTTAAAATATACGGTGTACTGTGGTTCAAAACTGAATTTCAGCATCATTACTCCAATGTCACACAATCCTCAGAAATCACATATATATGTAATGGATGACAAAAGTCTTGTCGTCGATCCCAGTTGTAAGAGCAACAAATAACTTCTAATTGATAATTTAGAAAAGTGGCAGAAGGTGGATTTTTCCAGATGAATCATCTGTTGATCTGCATCCCAATCATCACAAATACTGCAGAAGACCTATTGGAACCCACATGGACCCAAGATTCTCATAGAAATCAGTGAAGTTTGGTGAAGGAAAAATCATGGTTTGGGGTTACATTCAGTATGGGGGCGTGCGAGAGATCTGCAGAGTGGATGATCAACATCAACAGCCTGAGGTATCAAGACATTTGTGCTGCCCATTACATTACAAACCACAGGAGAGGGCAAATTCTTCAGCAGGATAGCGCTCCTTCTCATACTTCAGCCTCCACATCAAAGTTCCTGAAAGCAAAGAAGGTCAAGGTGCTCCAGGATTGGCCCGCCCAGTCCCCAGACATGAACATTATTGAGCATATCTGGGTAAGATGGAGGAGTCTTTGAAGATTAATCCAAAGAATCTTGATGAACTCTGGGAGTCCTGCAAGAACGCTTTCTGTGCCATTCCAGATGACTTTATTAATGAGTTATTTGAGTCATTGCAGAGATGTATGGATGCAGTCCTTCAAGCTCATGGGAGTCAGACACAATATTCATTCTTTATCCACTGCAGCATGACTTTATATTCTATACTGGACATTATTTCTGTTAAGTGACAAGACTTTAGTCTAAGCAAAGTCAGACCTTACTGTCCTAATTAAATCATTAAAAATCAAGGCATGATCATATTTTATTTTGGTAAAATAAGCGTAATCTAGAGGCTTTTGCCTTTCATATAAGCCACTTCTGATACCAAGTGATCAACTAGAAGTCAAGTTATTATTTGTTGTTCTTCCAAAATTTCCAAAATGATGTTTAACAGAGCAAAGAAATTTTCACAGTATGTCTGATAATATTTTTTCTTCTGGAGAAAATCTTTTTTGTTTTATTTCGGCTAGAATAAAAGCAGTTTTTAATTTTTTAGCAACCATTTTAAGGTCAAAATTATTAGCCCCTTTAAGCTATATTTTTTTCCGTTTCTACAGAACAAACCATCGTTATACAATAACTTGCCTAATTACCCTAACCTGCCTAGTTAACCTAGTTAACCTAGTTAAGCCTTTAAATGTCACTTTAAGCTGTATAGAAGTGTCTTGAAAAATATCTAGTCAAATATTATTTACTGTCATCATGGCAAAGATAAAATAAATAATTTATTAGAAATGAGTTATTAAAACTATTATGTTTAGAAATGTGTTAATTTTCTCTCCGTTAAACAGAAATTGGGGAGCTAATAATTCAGGGGGACTAATAATTCTGACTTTAACTGTATATATAAATTAACAGCATTTATTTTCTCTCTCTCTCTCTCTCTCTCTCTCTTTTTCTTTCTTTCTTTCTTTCTTTCTTTCTTTCTTTCTTTCTTTCTTTCTTTCTTTCTTTCTTTCTTTCTTCTCCCTGGGCCCAAATGTTTAAATCGTTATATACTCTATGAAATGTAAAAAAAATCTTACGTAATTGTCAATGACACATTGATTGAAGCTACTATAAAGTGTTATAAACAACTTGTATTGACATTGCAAGATATAACTACAGTAGCTTTACAGGTAATGATTTATTCCTGGCAGACGACTTTCTGCATAACATGCTTGCCATCTGTTGTCTGCGGCGTCTCTAAAGTCAAATCACTTTCAGTAAATCATCCTGGAGTGTCAGCTAAATGATACAAATGCTACAGTGCTCAGCGTATATGAGTACACCCCTCACAAATCTCTCTTTTAAATTCATATTTTAATAGGAAGCTATACAATATTATATGTATGCATATACATTAGATTAGTCAGCACTGAAGCCAAATCTGAAGCTTATCTAACAAAATAACTTACGATAACGGTCCAAAAACTAGTACAGCCAAATGTGTGTTATACAAATTTTTTTAAATACAAATAAAAAAATGAGAAAAAATCAAGCAAAGAAAAAAAATGTGAAAAATTTTTGTTAATTTTGTTGGTTGTAATTTTTTTTTTTTTTGCAATATTTTGCTTGAATTTAATTGTGTTATCTTTCGATTTCTAAATATGTTTGGTGGCAAAAATATTATTTTAATAAATATATCTGTTTAATAAATCTGTTTTGTTTAAATGCACCAAAATATATTGCCTATATTCAATGAGAAATAAATATAATGATTTTCAAAATGGGGTGTACTCAATTATGCTGAGCACTGTATATACTGCTCAAAATAATGTAGAGAACACTTGGAGTTGCATTATGTTGTTTAAGTGTTGCCTTTATTTTTTTGAGCAGTATATTTTCTTTAATGTGATCCTTTAGTGGTGGAGCAGAGGCTGCTGATCATTCATGCTGATTTCCAGAGCCTGACTTTATTTATGCGTTTATTCATCAGCTCATTCCAGGGCCAAACCACGTGCGCTGGTGCTCACGTGAGGCTCATCCATGACCAATTTACAGACTGCGATCTCACAGAAACAAGTTTCAGACGCATTGTTTTGATTTGATTCTGAATTGACATATTCTGATATTACTCTGTAGACTGTAATGGCAGTTCTAGGGAGGCCTCAGGGTTAACAAACGAAAGTTGAGATTGTCCATTTTCCCTCTACAGTGACATACATCCACTTGAAATGGTCATGAATTTTAAACAAAAAATGTAGGGTTGTTGCGTGATTTTTGTCCTTTGGGAACCGATTGATTATTGAAAGTTGAGTGTTGCTAACAAAGTGAAAGAAGAATGACAAATAGATAAAGGCAGAGCAGAAATGAGACCCGCCCTGATAGCCCTGCCCTAAATGGCTGATAACCCCACCCTAAAGGATAGTCCCACCCTAAATGACTGATAGCTCCTCCCTAAATGACTGAGCCCCGCCCTAAAAGAATGATAGCCCAGCCCTAAATGACTAATAGCTCCTCTATAAAGCCGCGGTCACACTGGACTTTTCCCTCCATAGACTTCCATTCATACGCACGCGAATGCGTCAGACCGGAAACGCAGGGTCATGCGTCAGATTTCGCAAGTTGCTGCGGTGCAAAGTTCAAACTTGGTGAACTCTGATCTGCGAAATCGCATCACTTGACTGCGTGAGACCAATCCAGGATCAAAACATGACCTCTCTGAACAGAAATTTAAAACATGGAGCAATCGCTCGCTTTTTAAATGCCCATTCATCTTGTTTAATCCCGCCCCTTTTCGCAGCGCCGTACGACAGAATTTCGCAAGCTCAAACTCTAGTGTGACCGCAGCTTAAATCACTGAGCCCCTTCCTGAAATGACTGATAGCCCTGCCCTAATTGACAGATAGTCCCACCCTAAATGACTGATAGCCGTTCCTGAAGTTAGTGATAGCCCCACCCTAAACAAATAATAGCCCCACCCTAAGGGCTAGTCCCACCCTAAATGACTGATAATCCCTCCCTAAATGACTGAGCCCTGCCCTGAAAAGACTAATAGCCCCACCCTAAACAACTGATAGCCCCTGCCAAAATGATTGATAGCCATGCCCTAAATGACTGATAGCCCCACCCTTACGGACTAATAGCCCCACCCTAAAGTCATTCCATGTGACCAGAAGAGAAAAAAAAGTTGCTTTGAGGGAGAGGGAAGGTTATATTTGATTAAAGATTCTGAGGGCAAATGAATTTGTGCAAAATAATGAAGTAGTTTGCTTTCAGAGTGATTGATCATCACTGACTTTTCCTCACCACTGTGGAAATATTTTAGGATACCAATATACAGTTGAACCTAGAAGTTTACATACACTAACCATTTAAAAAAAAAATGTCTGGTAAATCATACTAAACGTTTACTATTTTAGGTCCGTTAGCATTACCTAAATCATTTACATTTGCTAAGTGCCATAATGAGAGATTTTTTTTTAAAGAATTTTTTATTAATTTCTAGACAGTCAAAAGTTTACACACATTTCCTTGGTATTTTTTTTTAGCTTTGCTTTTAAACTGTATAACTTTGGTCAAATGTTTTGGGTCTCCTTCCTCAAGCTTCTCACAATAGTTTGCAGGAATTTTGGCCCATTCCTCCTGACAGAATTGGTGTAACTGAGTCAGATTTTTTGGCTGTCTTGCTCACACAATCTTTTTCAACTCTTCCCACAAATTTTCAATAGGATTGAGGTCAGGGCTTTGTGATGGCCACTCCAAAACATTCACTCTGTTGTCCTTAAAGCACATTTTAACATGGTCTGTCTGTGGCCAAGTTTTAATTTCCTGGCTGATGTCTTGAGATGTTGCTTCAGTATTTCTACATAATGTTCTTTCTTCATGATGCCATCTATGCTGTGAAGTGGACCAGTCCCTCCTGCAGCAAAACAGCCCCACAACATAATGCTGCCTCCCCCATACTTTACAGTTGGGATGGTGTTCCTAGGCTTGTAAGCTTTCCTCTTTGTCCTCCACATGTAACACTGGTCATTATGGCCAAACAGTTCAATCTTAGCTCCATCAGACCACAGGACATGTCTCCAAACATTTGTCTTTTTCCCAGTGTAATTTAGCAAATTGTAATCTTTTTGTTGATTCTGGCTTGTTGATTTTCCCATGTTGTCACACAAGGAAGCAGTGTGTTTGAGGTTTTCCTTAAATACTATTCAACAGTTGTGCCTCTAATTAACTCAAATGTTGTCAATTAGCCGATCAGAAACTTCCAAAACCTTGACACCATCATCTGAGCTTTTTCAGAGGAATAATAATCTTATTGTATGTAAACTTGACTTTCAAGAAAAGTTATAACAATTTCTCAAAAAATATCTCTCTCATTATTCTGCTATTAAGCATAACAGAAACTAATTTGATAATCTGAATTAACCTAAAAGAGAAAAAGTTTAGTCACATTAACATCTGACTTTTTTTAAATGGTTATGTGCCTTTTACACAGTATATGTAAACTTTTGGTTTCAACTGTATATATTTTTTAAATATCAGCAAAAGAGAAACTCGTGAAGGTCTGAAAAAATGATGAATTTTCATTCTGGAAAATGAATATAACTAGCTTTAATCAGGGTTCATACACATTTTTGCTACAAAAATTCCATGACTTTTCCAGGACTTTCAAGTCAATTTTCATAACCTAATTTTTCATGTAATGTATATGTGGTAAATCATAAGGAAAACAATGAACATTTAAATTTATTACAGCATATCATAAAACACGCAACAATCTCTTTAGTTTCGATTTATTTTTATATCTATGTAAAATAGATGATGCTTACACAGCACTAATGATGTGAGACCATGTTTTTGGCCAAGAAAAGAAGTAAAAACATCTAACCTCCATTCCAGTATACAGATATTTGTCAAACAAATTTTAGATGAAGTTAAAAGTTTGTTAAACTATTAATGGAAGGTAAAACTACTTCTATTATAAAGCCGCGATCACGCTGCACTTTTCACTCCATAGATTTCCATTCATAAGCATGCGAATGCAGCAGACCAGAAACGAAAGCATGTGCGACAAGTTTCGCATTTCACTGCATTCGAAAGATTAAGCTTGGTGAATTCTTACCTGTGAAATCGCATCTGGTGATTGCGTTAGACCAATAAAAGATCATTTAAAATAAGAAATTTAAAATATGGGGCAATCACTCACTTTTATTAACGTCTATTCATATTGTTCAATACCGCCCCATTTCGTAGCGCCGTACGACATCATTTCACAAACACAAGCTTTATTGTGACCACAGCCTAAGTCGCTTTAGACAAAAATGTCTGCTAAATGACTAAATGTAAATGTAATTTCCATGACTTTTCCAAAACCTTGTGGGTTTTCTGTTTTTCCAAAACTTTTCCAGGCCTGGAAAATGCCATGTCAAAATTCCATGACTTTTCCAGGTTTTCCATGACCATATGAACCCCGTTTAATTAAAAGGACAGTTCACCCAAAAATGAAAATTGACTCACTATTTACGGTATCTTTCGGTCATTGGATTTCCATTTTAGAAACGGATATTGACAAATGAAAAACGAGCTGTTTTTTGATTTCCGTTTTCAAATTTAAAAATGAAAATTGAAATACAATGCGTTTTAGGATTTTCGTGTTTGAATTATTAAACGAAAATCAAAAAACGGCTCATTTTTCATGGTGAAAAACGGAAAATCAAAATTCAAAAAGGATGTTATTTTCGTTTTTCATTTTGAATAACAAAAAATAAAATCACGAGAAAACAAAAATGAATAAAGGCTTGTTTTTTAAATTCTGAAACCAGATAGGCCGACTCATTCACGGTGATGCAACGCTGCCACACATAGGCTAGCATATAGGCTATTATTTTTTCCTCATTAAAGCTGGTTTTATATATATATATATATGTATATATATATAATAATATATACATATTTATTTATATATAATAAAATATATAGTTATATGTATGTATGTGTGTGTATATATATATATATATATATATATATATATATATATATATATATATATATATATATATATATATATATATATATATATATATAAATATATATATATATATATATATATATATATATATATATATATATATATAAATATATATATATATATATAATTTTATTATTAATTTTTTTTACATACTGTAGCAGAATTTTGAATAGAACAACATATTTGACGATATATGCATTATTTGCGTTGCTTTACTGAACAGTTTTCTGAAAATAATATTTATTGTTAAGATCACTTCCACTTCAGGAGTGACAGTAACATTGGACATTCGATTAGAATCGTTGCACACATTTCAACAAGTCATCTCTCCGCGTTATACTGTAGTTCAAAATTAAAATAAACATTACAGTATTCATTTAATGTGAAAGGCGTTCAGCATGTTTCAATAACTAGCCTGTGTGTGGCAGCATTGCATTATCGGGAATGAGTCGGCCTATCTGGTTTCGGAATATAAAAAACAAGCCTTTAATCATTTTTGTTTTCTGGTGATTTTATTTTTTGTTATTCAAAATGAAAAATGAAAATCAAATCATTTTTGAAATTTGCTTTTCCTTTTTTGACCATGAAAAATGAAAAACGAGCCGTTTTTTTGATTTTCATTTTAAAATTCAAAAATAAAAATCAAAAACACATTGTATTTCAATTTTCATTTTTGAATTTGAAAACGAAAATAAAAAACGTCTCGTTTTTCATTTTTCAAAATCCGTTTCTAAAATGAAAATCCAGTGACCAAAAGATACACCGACCATTACTGACCCATTTACTCCATTTTGTTTCGTCTTCTATGGTGAAGTAATTTATTATATAAGAGAAAAGACCCGCAGTGTCTTCTCCTACTACAGCAAATTCCATTTTTCTTTTGATATTTGGTGATGATTTTGTTTAGGCTATCTAGTGACAAAAATAAAAACTTTGCCTGAACTATCCCTTTAACTAACTGTTTAATATACCGTTTCAGTGCCACATAAGCATTTAGCAACCTTGTAACTGCAACAAATAGACACTGTGTCTTTTAAACAAGGCCAAATCCAAAAACTAGCACTGACTTACCAACAGCATCCAGGTGGCTGACATCTGATCCCCATACAGCGCTGCGAGATGAACCATCATCACTGAATATATGGTCACAAACAACAACCACCAGCTCACAAAACAAGTTATAGTTACTTTGCATATGCTAATTAATTTAGCAACACTCATGCACTTGAAATAGCCTTAGCATAATGATTGGCTCTGTTAGCGTTGTTTAGCGCCCTTGATCTTCTCCAAAATGCTGTAGGAGGGAAATTTTGTCCCACACTGAAAGCTTTTTGAGTGGATTTCTCAGAAACACTCAGCGCTGAATAGTGTTCCCATGCAACAAAAGCTAATGGACATAGACATCACTATTAGCGGATTGCTAGCACGTTTTTAGCAGCAGTAATCACAATAATGTGCGAATATGGTGTTCCGGCTATAGTACCCCACATGAAAAAAATACTTCAGTAGCTTAATTTGTAACAACTAGCCTACTATATACCCTATTATATAGGCATATGATATTATAGTATTTACAACACATAGTTAATGAATGCTACCGCTGCTGAAAAATCCATCTTAAACTAGCCTAAGCTGGTTGGCTGGTTTTAGATGGTCGACCAGCCTGGTTTTAGAGGGGTTTTGGCCATTTCCAGGCTGGTTTCCAACCATTTCCAGCCTGGTCTTAGCTGGCCAGGCTGGAAAATGACCAGCTAAAACCAACTTGACCAGCCTGGTTTAAGCTGGACATAGCTGGTTTTGGCTGGGCTCCCAGCCTGGGCTGGTCAAGCTGGTTTTAGCTGCTCATCTCCCAGTCTGACTAGCTAAGGCCAGGCTGGAAATGGCTGGAAACCCCTCTAAAACCATGCTGGTCAACCAGCTAAAACCAGCCAACCATCCTAGGCTGGTTTAAGCTGGATTTTTCAGCAGGGACAGCATGCTGGTATTATTAACTAATGGACTGATAAACTGTAAAAATACTGTAATATGCTGTGTTTGTACTACAGTAAACTGTGGTGTATTGTATTGTAGAAAACTATAGCCTATTGGGTTCTTTGTTTATATTATTGCTATAGTTGCTGTGTTACTGTAATCACTATAGATTTACCATAACAGATTACACACTTAATTATAACACTTTATTACATAGACAACACTATAAGCCGATAGCTAGCTAGTTTTTTTATCAGCAATATTTATGATAACATGCAAATATGATGTTACGGTTTAGTCCCCCATATAAAAAAAATACAAAATAAAAAAAAAAAACTGTAGTATTTGTAACAAATATATTTACAACACATTGTTAATGAATGCTTATTAACCCTTTAACAAGCATCGTAACCACCTGGTCGACCTTTTATCCAGAGGTTATCATTATTATTTTAATTGCTTATTACTATTTATCAGAGTTGTGTCAGTATATTATTCAATGCAAGCGTGGGCCTAAAACTTTTTTTTTTTTTTCAAGGAGTGCACCTTAAAGGATTAACTATAATAAACTAATCAATTGTAAAAAAACAAACAAACAAACAAACAAACAAACACACAGTGTAATATACTATATTTTTCCTGCTGAAAAAATAAAATAAATGTTTAAACCAGCCTAGGCTGGTTGGCTGGTTTTAGCCTGGTGATCAGCCTGGTTTTAGATGGGACTTTGCAGCCTGGTCAGGCTGGGAGATGAACAGCTAAAATCAGCTTGGCCAGCCTAGCCAGGCTGGGAGCCCAGCCAAAATCAGCTAAGTCCAGCTCAAACCAGGCTGGTCAATCTGGTTGTTTTCCCGCCTGGCCAGCTAAGACCAGGCTGGAATTGGCTGGAAACCAGCCCTGATAATGGCCAAACCACCTCTAAAACTGAAAACTGAAACTGGTTTTAGCTGGATGACCAGCCTGGTTTAAGCAGTTTTTTTTCAGCAGGGTTGTACTACAGTAAACTGTGGTGTATTACCAGCCTGATCTCACGAGGAAACGTAAGTATTTTACGTTTTGTCAGTTTAGCGGCTAATTCGTACGAATTCGTACGAGTTCAGTCGTACGAAAATGTACGATTTTAAAAAGGAGGCGTGGCACCTAACCCCACCCCTAACCCCAACCGTCATTGGGTGATGGGCAAATCGTACTAATTTGTACGAATTAGATCGTACGAATTCATACGAATTAGCCACTAATCAAAAAGTTACGAATTGGCCGTGAGATAGCGTTGGTATTACACGGGCGTTGCTAGGGTTGAAAGGGTCGAAAATATGTTTACTTCAAATTTATTTAGAGGGAGATTTTTTTTTAGTTTTCCTCAAAATAGGGTGATGTGGGCATTGAAGCACTTTAAATGCATGTAATGCCTGTTTCATTCACACTTGAGCAGAAATTCCATATATGCCTCACAAAAGTAGTAGAACATTCCAGGAAATCCCTAATATGGATGAAGGCATCCAGCTATTGCTGTAGTTGAATGAATGAAAATAAGATCTGAATAAACATAAAAAGGTTTCAACTGATCATTTACACGACTGCGACAATAAATGGTTCATATGTGTGCTTCCAGCCATAGGTATTTTCATAAGAATAAAGTTGATTTATAATTCGATGCTACGCCACTGGTGTAGTATATAGCCTAGCTGTAAAAAAAACTACAGTATAGACTGATTTCACTCAGCTGCTATTTTAAAAGCGAAATTGAGGCTGTGGTGGGAAGAAACCCGGAAGTATCGCCTGAGTCACACAGGAGAGTTGTATACCTGGCTGTATGTCTTATCAGCAAAGAGAAAGTGACATGTATCATTTCACCACCTTCCGGGTGACCCGAAGGTCTGTTCTGAATGTATAGTGAAAATAAAAAGGGATATCAGATCTCATTTTCAGCTAAGTTAAAGAAAATGGCACTAGTTAGATAACACATTCTTTCCTAAACACACGATTTAGATGCCATTTATCAAACTCAAGTTAATGAACTGATTATTTCACTATATAAGACTTGTCACAATACTGAATTAGCACTGGTGAGCATGTTCTTAAACAACTCTGATTTGCTGTAGTATTCACCAGTGCTCAACAGAGATAACTGTGATTGGCCGAGAAGGTCATCAGTTCACTGCACTTCACCGATGTTTACCGAGTGCAAACACAGACAAGCAATCATCTGATCTTCGTGGCCTTAAATCGCTCCAGTGTCCGTGTATCTGTGTTTGCACTCGGTGAAGAGCGGTGAACTGATGACCTTCCTGGCCAATCACAGTCATTTCTGTTGAGCACTGGTGAACAATATGGCAAATCAGCGGTGTTTAACACGCTCAGCAGCACTTAAATGTTATCGGGAAATGGATGTTTTTTAAATTTCAGTAGCGGGACAACACTATTACAGACAACACGAGAGTGTGCTACAGAGGACTGCATCATTTTTATCGCTCCCCTGGTTACATAGGCTGAAGCAGGGAAGTGTCCCCACGGTGTTTACCTGGTGCCATGAGCTGAAGTCTAGGAGAACTTAAGTGTATTACTCTTAAAGAGATTGTGATGTTGTTTGATGCCTAATATGCTTTTAATTGTTTAAATTAAACTGAACTGAATGATAGTAAAGTGATGTTTACACCATACCTGCATTTTGAAATCGCAGCAACAGCTGGAGGTTTGTAGTCCACAGCATGATGTTGCAATGTTTACAGTGCTATACTTCCGGGTTTCTTCCCACCGCAGCCTCGGCTTTATTTTTTAAATGGCGGCCGCTTGAAATAAGCCATAGATATATACACTAGATGTCGCCTACCCTGCTATGGTCTATTAGAACGAATGCGTCAATAGAGCCGCCATTTTAGTACAGGGTAGCGCTCCTTTGAAATGAATGCGGGACCAAGGTGAAGCGGAGGACTGTGGCCATCCAAAGCCAGAGAAATACACATATACACATATATCTATGATCGGGAGTTTTCCCCGGTGGTCAGTATGCAAATATGTTTTTCAATTACGAAATATTATAATTTTACATCACTTTTCTACATTGATTGATGTGACCGCATGGGCATTCCTGACAAAAAGTAAGTGTTTGTGTGCATGGAAATGCATTATCCTCCTTCCCTGTTTAATTTGATCTAATCCATGTCCTGAAACACACCCCCTCTCCTGACTTCACTTCTCATTCTGATGGAAGGAGCGATCCGTTTGTGAATGAAACTTCGTTATGAACGACTCGTTCACTTAGCTGACAATAATACAAGTTTCTAGCACGGCAGCATCTTCTTATCATATTTCATAACATAGTTTGCTTATTTTATTCAACAAAACTAGCATAAGTCTAGAATTTAGTGTGAGTTGGTGCTACTTTGCCTTATGGTGAATGCAGCAAGAGACTGTATCATCAATAACTACTTTTTAAGCACAAAAGTTCATAACATACAAAAACATAAAAAACTAAATCTTACCTATGAAATGTTCTGCCTTTGTGCTTTGTTTTTTTTGTTTGCTCGTTACTACAACGCAAACACAGCGCTAAAGTCCAGCATCTTCACATTGGCACACTGTCTTGACTAGTGCAGTTGAATGACGTTTGTCTTAGAAGCACTGTACCAATGTGGCAGCGCTATTGACGCATGCTCAGGGTCCCTATGCGATATCTAGTGTATATATCTATGGAAATAAGCGTATTGGGTCGTTTGTTTTTATGAATGTAGTTGCTGTGTTACCGTAGCAACCATAGAATTACCACAACAGATTACACACTTTACAGTTTGTAAAATGTTTGTAAAAACGTTTGTAAAATGGTAAGGTATGATGGACATTTATGATTTATTAAACCTTGAGGACTCAATGAAAGGGTGTTTTGCATTCTCTACAAATGGCCAATTTATATATAAAAAAAAATCCGGTTCTCTTCAGTCATATATTGTTTTCATAGGCTTTTCCCTGCTGAATTAACCAGCGGGGTCAGGCTTGGTTTTAGCTGGTCAGGCTAGGAAGCAGGGCTTTACATTAACACCCGCCAACCCACCAAATGCTGGTAGATTTCAGCTCTGGCAGGTTTGACAGACACCTCCACTAGCCACTTTGGCTGGTTGGAAATCATTTTTTTATTCTAGTTTTCTTAAAAGCAGGGTTCGACAATAAGCATGCCCCAATACTCGTGCAAATGTGATCTTAGAATCGAGAAGCAGCACGACTGACAAAAATAACTGTGTTCGCGTGAGCAAAAGAAAGCAGGTGAATACCGAATGAGAGGATGATCACAGGTAATATAATGTGCGCAACTGTTAAAAAGTGCACGCGCTCCTGCTGCGTGAAGCAACCGTGCCTAGAGGAAGCGCAACTGGTGCGATCGGTTCCCTTTGAAATAGACTGGACAAAGAGCGATGATCGTGCACCCACAGTCCTGCTGCTTTCAAGAGCTCAAGAATAAAAACACACACATTCTTTTGTAAGCAGCAGCGGTCACTGCTTTCATTTTAATTATTCTTTGAACAGATTATTAACAGGCCTATATTAACCGTGTGCGCGTGATCATCCTTTCATTATCCAACACGATATGTTTCACCTGCTTTCTTTTGCTTACAGGTATATTTTTTAATATGGTTTAATTATATTTTTTTTACAATAACATTGCTTTAATGGGAGATTAACTCCCCATTTATGTGTAGTTAACTGCTGATCTGGGAATTTTAGCCAGGACAGATTATTGTGCATATTTTAGATACATGACAATAATTTTTTTTTTAATGTAATGTTTTTTAAAGAAAAGTTTTGTTGAATTAAAAAGTGCACCTATACAGCTATATTCTCCTTGTTTTGACACAATAAAAATTGTGGCTAAGAAATACTTATTTGCTGTGGTCAGAGATAAATTTGGTAAATCCTTAATTTTGAGCCCTGAAAAGTCATGAAATAAAAACTGATTGTATTGCGACACAACCCATTTGCTCATGCACACTGAGCAAGCTCATTCACAATACACACAAGAAGTTAAATGATTGAGAGGGCATGTGGAGATAACACAATATCTAAATCAAGTCATTTTAGCATGTCAAAGTCAAATTTATGCATAGAAAATCTATTTTCCCAACAAGAAAAGTGTGACTAGTGAAAATGGCGAGTGGCTAGTAATGTTGGAAATCTACTAGCCACAGTGGCTGGTGATCAAAAAAGTTAATGTCAAGCCCTGCTGGGAAGTGACCAGCTAAAACCAGCTTGACCAGCCAAAAAGCTGAATTTAGCTGAACCAGGCTGGAAATAGCTGAACCTAGCCTGGAAATGGCCAAAACCCATCTAAAACCAGACTGATTGACCAGCTTAAGCCAGCCGACTAGCCAATTTTTTTTCATTTTCAGCAGGGAGCTAGCATGATTGAATGTTCTGCAATTCGCTTCAATAAAACTATTATGATAATATAAATCCTATTTTCAGAATTGTGTCCTTTATCATCAATGAACTATACTGTATAAGTTCGTTTTTATATATAAAAAAAGATTTCCTGAGCTCAGTGCTCGTCAAGTCTATACAGTGGACTTTTCTATGGCAGCAGCGACCCCTACAGGACACAAGTGGAACTTAATAGACATTTTGGGGGCCAACTATGATTATAAGGTTTCTGTATTAATGCAGTCTATTATTTTTCTAATTTGTGAATTAATCAGTGGCTAATTGTGGAAACCTGAATCCATTTTCATGCTTAGGAGTGCTTAATACGTACCACTCTACACCACTGGAGTCCTCTTCACGGAAACAACCAATTATTTGATTAAAAATGAGCACAATTCAAGGCTAAAGAAAGATGGAAATTACATTTTGAAAGCTTCAGTGAAATGCAAATAAGACTGAAGCAGGAAACGTATTATTTTATTAAAATAATGCCCCAGTTTTAGTTGTAATCTTTATCTAAAATAATAATAATAATAATAATGTTATTAATATTTTTTTTCCCTCATAAGTAGAGCAAGGGATTCAAACGCTTAAATTTTTTTAAAAAGGCAAACAGGTTATTTAAAATGTAAGAAACGTATTATTTTATTAAAATAATGCCCCAGTTTTAGTTGTAATCTTTATCTAAAATAATAATAATAATAATGTTATTAATATTTTTTTTCCCTCATAAGTAGAGCAAGGGATTCAAACACTTAAATTTTTTTAAAAAGGCAAACAGGTTATTTAAAATGTAAAATTAAATGGATAATGATTATAATAATAAATAAACAGAAATAACACCATTTACCAGCATAAAAATAGGAAAATATTATTTTAATATTGACAAAACAATACACAAATAAAAAAAAATGTAAAAATTATTGTTAATAATACAAAACATAAGTACAAATTTGATGTAATTAAGTAAATAAACATAGGAATAAAGTTATAAACACAGTAGTACAATAGCGGTAAAAATGTAATGTACAAATAATGTTAAAATGTATTAATTTCCAAACAATATTGAAACATACCACATGCATTTAATATTTATTTATTTAATTCGTTAGCTAACTTGAAAGTGTATAACCCAGATACTATCTTTAATAAATATTTTAATTCGTTTTTGTGGCGTTTTCCCCCTCATTTTTGTCCAAATCCCGGACGAGCCCCCATATGTTACATTCATTCATTCATTCATTCATTTTCTTTTTGGCTTAGTCGCCACAGTGGAATGAACCGACAACTAATCCAGCATATGTTTTACGCAGCGGATGCCCTTCCAGATGCGTCCTATCACTGGGAAACCCACGCGAACACGGGGGAACATGCAAACTCCACACAGAAATGGCAACTGACCCCGCTGAGGCTCGAAACAGTGACCTTCTTGCTGTGAGGCGATTGTGCTACCCATTGCGCCGCCGTGACGGCCACCATATGTTACAACCGGTTCAAAATTGCTGACCAGGAAAAGAGAAATGATTTATTAACAAAAGGCATAATTAACAAAAGTAGCAGTAGCTGAATTAACATCTCACTTAAAGTAAAGATTTACCAAGAGATTAAAAACAGATACAGAGAATAATATTCAGGCCGCACACAGAAAAACAACATTTACATATATTTTCAGTGCCCTTTTGATCTGTCATCCATTATAACTCAAGTAGACCCTTAAAGTCACCGCTAAAAGAAATGTAAGTATCATTGAAGCGCAAGTGGAAGCTATTATTGTACAGCAGATGTCAGAAATAAACCAGAAAAACACGCATAGACGACATCCAGACATTTGTTTCACTATAGCATCGTTTAAAGCAGCTTTTCTTAGCATAATCAGGTGCTCAGAGAGGCTCACAGTGGAGCCGCAGCGGGTGAAGAGCTTTAAAGTGTCGTTCCTGGAGCTCACGCTGTGACTTCTTCCTTATTTTACCCTCAAAACGACACGCTGAGTTTGTTGTACTGTATGCCGGATTGTGTACATGATTCATGGAGTTCAACGAATTACATAATGCTATACAGCAGGTTTCGGGTTTGCGAGTGTCATTTTTGTTAAGTCTTCTGTAAAGGCCACAGCAATTAGGTCAAATGTGGCATTGTAAGGAGTGTAGGAACAAAGTGAAGCTACTGTAGGTGTTTCCTGCTGAAAAAAACAGAGTAAACCAGCCTAAGCTGGTTGGCTGGTTTTAGCTGGTCGACCATAGAGGGGTTTCCAGCCATTTCCAGCCTGGTCTTAGCTGGTCAGGCTAGAAAATGACCAGCTTAAACCAGTTAAAACCAGCTTGACCAGCTTGGTTTAAGCTGGACATACAGTAGCTGGTCAAGCTGGTTTTAGCTGGTCAACTCCCAGCCTGTCCAGCTAAGCCAGGCTAGAAATGGCTGGAAACCCCTCTAAAACCAGCCTGGTCGACCAGCTAAAACCTGCCAACCAGCTTAGGCTGGTTTAAGCTGGATTTTTCAGCAGGAAATACACTAATATCATTTAAATTATTCATTCATTAATTTTCTTTTCGGCTTAGTCCCTTTATTAATCCGGGGTCGTCACAGCGGAATGAACCGCCAACTTATCCAGCACATGTTTTACGCAGCGGATGCCCTTCCAGCTGCAACCCATCTCTGGGAAACATCCATACACACTCATTCACACTCATACTCTACAGACAATTTACCCTACCCAATTCACCTATACCGCATGTCTTTGGACTGTGGGGGAAACTGGAGCACCCGGAGGAAACCCACGCGAACGCAGGGAGAACACGCAAACTCCACGAAGAGACGCCAACTGACCCAGCCAAGGCTCGAACCTGTGACCTTCTTGCTGTGAGGTAACAGCACTACCTACTGCGCCACTGCATCGCCTAATTTAAATTATATTAGTTCAAATTATATGAATTCAAATCTTCTGATTTGTTGGTACGGCTAACTTTGAATGATTTTTAGTGGAGCGATGTATTTTTTAGTCTTTGAAAAGGGCTATGTTTACTAGCAGATGCTATCTAGGCCATGCTAGCAAGCCAGACTTTGACATGTTTGACATGTCAGATATTCAGTTCACAGAATTATGTGATAAGCTCTTACAGGAGGTTTTGGGTTTGTGAGTGTAATGTTCTTGAGCAAGGCCACAGCAATTCAAATGTGAAAAATTGTATTTGTAAGGAGTGTAGAAAGGAGGAAGTAGCCATCTGTTAGCAAACTGAATTATTTTTAGTTGCTCTAATGCAGTGGTTCTCAACTCCAGTCCCCGGGCCCCCCTGCTCTGCACATTTTGTCTTCCTTACTTAACACACCTGATTCAGATCATCAGCTCATTAACAGCAAGATCCATGAACTGATCCTTGTGTGTCAAATAAGAGAGACACAAAATGTGCAGGGCAGGGAGGCCCGAGGACTGGAGTTGAGAACCACTGCATGTACTGTAGCAGAAACACTGCAAATACATTAACTACGGCTGGTACGACTAACTTTGAATGAATTTTAGTGGAGAAATGTGTTTTTAGACCCTGAGAGCTGCATTTACTAGCAGATGCTAGCGCTCAGTACAAGGATGAAGCTTCAAGTAATCAGCCTGACGCTAACGCTCAGTATTAGCTTTCCCCCCAGTTTACATTTAACCAGATTGTTTTGAAAAATCTATGTAATGTGATCTTTAACCACCATTTTCACCAATTTCTCAGTTAATCTCTTATGAAACATCTGTCAAAAACATATAATTTTTTCATGTTATTGATGTTTTTAACTGTTTTACTTTTTGGCGAACTTGAAAACATCTGCCATTACAGTTTTTCTCCATTGGTTTGGCTCATTTCTTGAAACTGGAATTACATTCTCAAAACAACATGGACAAACCTCCAAACCACTTGGCAATTGTTCACAACAGAATTGATTTTTCTCATTCATTTCATCAAATTGCAAATGTCTAAGTACAGATAGCCTACATTTAGCACAATTTCCAAGTGAATAGATCTAGTTGAACTAAACCGATTGTTGATTCTCAGTTCAATGGTTGTTCGCTCCAAAATGTGTGAGCGTCATTTCATCGTATAAGTCATCACATGCACAATAGCCAAGTCAATATTAGTCAAGAACATAATACCATGAATATCATATATGTATCTGTGGAACATCTGATACATTTATTACAGCAATTGGCAAGCAGGTAAAACTATAACTTGACTAACATTGTAGGAATTTCACACATCTCAGATGACCAATCAAGCACTGTAGGCTGCATATTTCATTTTTTTTTGGTTTTTGTTTATATTACAGTATATTATGCTGTACTTTTTTATTCTGATGTATGTTAATTACTTTATGTGTGTGATTGATAATAGTTACAATTTCATTGGCAGTATGAGTGCAATGTGTGATGTCAAACCTTGGAGGCTACTCTCAACCTAAAATCTCAACACTATCTCACAGCAATTCGTAACTTTTTGATTTAGTGGCTAATTCGAATGAATTTGTATGATCGCATTCGTACAATTTAGTATGATTTGCTTATCCCCAGTGTTGCCAGATGTAGCTGACTTTTTCCAGCCCGAAAACCCGTCGACATGCAAAATCACCCGCCCAACAACCTCGATTTTACAAAAAGTGGGGGGTGGGGTTGGGGGGGGGACGCTCCAAAATGTATTAGGGGTGGTTGGATCGTCCTATATTTCATAAAAAGTGGGGGGGATGCTACCAAATGTCAGAAAAACTGGGGGGGTTTGGGGAGATCGCGGGCAGGCGGGCGTACCTTTACAATACCGCCCAAATATCCACTACCCGCCTATGGTTTTTTACCCACAAACTTGGATTCAAAACCGCCCAATTGGGCAACACTGCTTATCCCCCAATGATGGTATGGTTTAGGGGTGGGGTTGGGTGCCACACCTCCTTTTAAAATTGTACATTTTCGTACGACTGAACACACAAATTAGCCACTGAACTGACAAAACGTAACATAGTTACATTCCCTCGTGCGATCAGACTGAAAATCCTTATTTCTCATAATTTTTTTGATCTTATCAATTTATTTTATTTAGTTTTTTTACACAGTTGCATTCTGTCAAAAGAGAAAAAAAAAACAGTTCAGGAACCATTTTCAAAAACTGGGCTAAGACAGAAAGGTGGACATGAGAGATATTTCAATGGTCCTCTGTCATAGTGACAAAACCTCTAAACATTTAGACTTGCAGTGCTTACGCAATGCCAAAGGGACAAAGGATTTTGGAGGCACTGACTGTTTAAATGAGAAGGAAATTTAGTTTTGACATATGAACGAACAGTTTTAAGATATGAGCTTTTGCGAGTGAGCTATAGTGTTGTGCTGAACTGTACGACTGTTTTGCAAAACAATCTTAGAGTATTGAGAATGTAATTCCTGTTTCAAGAACTGAGCCAAACCAATGGAGAAAAACTGTAAATGCAGATTTGTGAATTAATGAATGTTCAATTCAATTCATCTTTATTTGTATAGCGCTTATACAATGTAGATCGTGTCAAAGCAGCTTCACATGGAAGATTATAGTAAATTGAAACAGTGTCAGTTCAGTTTTCAGATATTAAGTTCAGTTCAGTTTAGCTCAGTTAATATTCACTACTGAGAGTCCAAACACTGAATAGTAAATCCATCGATGCACAGCTCTACAGATCCCGAACCATGCAAGCCAGTGGCGATAGCGGCGAGGAAAAAACTTCACCAATTGGCGAAAGCGAAGATTATAAAAAACCTCGAGAGAAACCTGGCTCAGTTAGGCACGACCATTTCCCCTATGGCCAAACGTCTTGTGCAGAGCTGCAGTCTAGGCGCAGGAAGCTGGACCTCAGCGAAGACTCGTCTGTCCTTGGAGCATCACAGGAGTCAGTCATGCTCTCACTCCATGAAGACCACCACAGCAGCTGCTCAGGATACGCCCTGGTCCAGAAAACCTTGGGATCATCTCGAAACCTTGGGATCATCTCGTGTAGACAAATTCACAAAGCCTTTTTTTTTGGATTGACACACTCATGCTAGTACACGTCACATAAAATCAAGAATTAGTTACATATTTTGGCTTTTACAAATAAGTTTGTGATTGTTGCCATTGACTTTCATTGCACAGACAGTTAAAACGTTCTTCAGAATACAATCAGTTGTTTTTCTGGAGACTAAAGCAAGCCTGAGCAAATTTGGATCGACATGACTGCGAATAAATGTTGTCAGTATTTTAATTTTTCCCTGAACTCTCCCTTTAAACTTCAGTTTCTTCTTTAAATGCCTGTAATATAAAACTAAAGTGAGCACTACAGACAATAAAGTAGGCTTAATGTTGCGTGATAAAGAAAGTAAACCGTTTTCTACCATTTGTTTTGTTTTATGAGCTACTGTATACGTACGCCCCGCTCCGTGAATCACTGTGTGGGAGAAGAAGCTTATTGCATGAGACAACTAGCCAAAACACACATCCACCCACCTAGCATTGAAGCCGTCGCTGTGACTCCGCTTTCAGTGAAAGACACAACAAGGGGGTGGAAACCGTGCTGCATTCGTCTGAAAAGCCCTTTCAATCACTGCAATTACCGTAATTTAGACCACACTGAGAACGTAATACTCAATCCTACAGTACACCGTCGTATGAGGAGGTAAAGGCTTTCACTCGCATCAATATGAGGTGCTTCTCCTGTGCAAGTCATTAAAAACACACACAGATTGTTTGCAGTTATTGAGCCACTGTCTTGCGAACGTATAAAAACTTCATCTGTTTCTGCAGTTATTTACAAAAATGTATATGTTTACCCATTAAAAATAAGTCTTTGTTTACACATTGTTCCAAATCCTCACAAAAAAAAAAAAACATATTCCTTCCCCATATAATGAAAACACATGCTGCAAAAACATTGGTTTTCATGCGTCTCATATCAGGTTGTAAAACATTCATACATCCACACCAGCTGATGTCAGTAGTATTAACTCCAAGAGCTCAAATACGATGACATGCAATAAAGTAAAATCGTGTACATTAGTGATGCGCGGATGGCGGTTAAATCCGCGGGCGCTGCGGATAATCCGCGGGTCGGTCGGGTAATAAAAAAATACATTGTGATTAATTGCGGGTGGATGTAGCGGGTCATAGCAGTTGACCAGCAAAAAAGTAGAGAGTGGACTTCGCAGAATGTGAAGATGAGAGACGCCCAAAATAATGGATGAAGCGCAAGAGTACTGTGCTAACTTCAGTTAGAGGAGTCATCAGAGGGAAATCTGCTATCGTGCTGGGAGAAACAAGATCGCTTACTTACACGACTGCAGCGCCTTGCAATAAGAAGCTTGTGCATTCCTGCAACAAGCGGTTCGCGCGAACGCTCATTTAGTGCAGCCAGCCGTGTTTTGGAGGCGAGGCGGAATCGCCCGAATCCAGGCACAGTAGATGCTATTCTGTTTTTGCACAGTGTTAAGAAAAGGGCCAAGTACACACAACATAGCTGCTGTTTAGGCTGAAGGGACGCCGTTTTTGTTCTCTTTTTCCTGTATATGTAAAAGCTGAATCTGCTGTTAATAACGAACGACCCACTGTGACTTAAGTTGCAGGAGAGGGGAAATAGTGTGGCCGCTTTTAGGACTGCTTTTACGGGAGTTGTAGTCCATAGCTAGGGGCATTGTGGGTAGTGTAGTTCGACACGCATGCTGTGTGACGTGAGCTCTCGCTGTGTGCTGTGCGTGCGGTGAATTAGAGGGAGAAAGTTTTATCCGGTTTTGTTTTATGTTTACTTCAGTAATTCCACCCAGGAGCTGTTTAGCACTGTGAACCTGAAAACACTGAAATAAGTAAAAGAAGGGCATGCATCGAGTACTTTTGTCAGTCTCATCATTTGCTCGAGCATGAATTAACGAGCTGTTACTCTGCCGCCGGACATTGCGGAGAAAGTTACACCTATCATCATGCTTAAAACAAATTATTTAGAATTATTATTAATTAGAATTATTAAAGTGGCGATCGGGTGCGGGTCGGGTGCGGATATATATATCAGATAAAATAATATGTGCGGGCGGGTGGCGGGTGGATGATTAGAATGAAGGAGCGGATTCGGGTAACATTTGAGCTGATCCGCGCATCTCTAGTGTACATATACCATGCATGTACTTTTTGGTGAAGAAGTTTGAGTGTGTAAAAGAAGAGTATGCAAGCTTTGGGACATACTACTTGCTCATTAACAGGCTGTTATGTTGCTTAGTTATGTCCCCTGTCAATCATTTAGACCAGTGGTGGGCAAACTTTTTAGACCTGAGGGCCACAACAAATTTTGCAAACCAAGTGAAGGGCCGCATGTCAAATCCTTCAAAAAATAACTTTTATTTATAGTAGCAGTATGCATGGAACGTGTAATATCGGACAAACGTGACGCATTAACACACTTTTTTTTAATAGTTATTATTGAGTCATATTTACAAGTCAAATTAATTTGCACTGCTATTTATATTTACTTATCAATCATCATAAAACTATAAAATAATCCCTTATAAAATATAATAATAATAATAATAATGTAATCATTTTTACAGTGGAGAATAAAAAAGATATTGTCTGATAGAAAAAAAAAACTCATATTAACACATTAAAAATAATTTGAATGTTTGCGTGAAAAATGCAGACTTAGGTTGTAGCCTTTAACCTCTTTGGACCCTGTGTCCATTACAATGGACATCACATGTCAGCCCATGTTTTTTGTGGTTCCTGATCATTTCATCTAATTTAAAGCCTGCAGTCCATGAGAGTGGACTATTAGGTAACACTTTTTTTTGATGGCCCATTTGAATATTAGGAGCCTGTCTGCTTAATATCTGTTGATACTGCTCCTTCAACACACATTTAACTGACTATAAGAAACTTAGCAAGTACATGTCAACTTACACTAACCCTAACCCCTCTACTTATAATCTCATGAGAATCAGTTGGCATGTTGATGCAATGTAACTTATATTCAACAAAATGACCATCCAAATAAAGTGTGACCGACAAGGGTCATTCAATCAAATGGCAGTAAGTCTTGGCATGTTGTAATTTGAAAAAAAAATCCACCAGACTGAAAAGCAGCATGGCATCACTTTATTTCAGACACAGATGTAAGCCACATTTACAATGTATTTATTCAGATTTATTGATATGTTTGCCAATATTTCATAGATTGTATGTAAAAAAGAGGGGACTGCACTTACTAAATAATATCTTTTGTAACATTGCAAGTTTTAGATCAGGAATTTTTCAGATTTGTCTGTCCATAAGGATGGACAATGGGTTCAAAATCTAGTAATTAAATTTTTATATAAAAAACTATATCGATGTACTAATTCATTGCTGAAACAATTTCATATGTGGAATATACAGATCTTGAAGTTCTTGAGCATATCAGATGGAAATATCTCAGATGTGGACATTATGTGGAGTGATGAGGAAAATGAAGATAAAGTTTGTTATAAAGAAGGTGCAATCTATACAACACAAACCTCAAAATCAAAGTAAAAAGGCTACAATGTTAATTTAAAAATAAGTTTCAAGATTATACCAGCAATCATGCATGTCTGTTTTGTATTTTATGTTGGTATAGAGTTCAGGAAGTACAACTGTTCTGACCTGATGTCCACCGAAATGAACAAAAAAATATATATACTTAAAGGGTGTTGAATTTTAAATTTTTTTGAATTTGGTCTCATTTATAGGAGCCTTAAGAACTGTGAAAACATACTTTTACATTTTTCTGAAACTTGGAACATAATTTGGGTCTGAAGGGGTTAAAAAACAGCAATACTTTCTTGGCATATTAGACATACCGCTTTCTGTCCGATATTGGTGAAGAAGTATTTTGTTGTCCATTCTTCCTTAAACACACGACATTCAGAGAATTTTTCTCTTTTTTTTTTTGCCTGACTCATTTTCTGTCATTAACGGTCGAGTGCATTTTAATATCCGAGAGTGTGTTCTAATTTTACTGGTTGAGCTAACTGTACCGTGTGCAATACTGCCATCAAATGGCGTTCACTTGTATTGCATCATTAATTTACTAATTCTGAAACCAAACCGTTACTCAGAAGCAGCATTTTAAAAACTCCCTCGCGGGCCGCATGAAAGAGTTTAGCGGGCCGCATATGGCCCATGGGCTGTAGTTTGCCCACCTTTGATTTAGACACATTATGCACATTTCTTTCACATTTAATTACCTACCTTGGAGATAATTCACGAGTCTTTCATGCAGAGAAATCTCTTCAGATGTTTGGATAATTATGCATTCAGAAGTTAATGGCCAAATCTTATCTTGATATAAGTTCACATTGTTGTTGCAGATGAAATATAAAACGGAAATGTGATTCCAGTTGGCTATATGTATTAATATTCATTCAAAGAATGTTACCAAAGCCTCTCTAGTTGGTGGTTGGACCTGCGTGTCTGCCATGTTTGTAGTTTTTTTTAAACACTTTTTCCCCAAGATTGTAGTTCTAATCAAATTTACGTCAAACGCACAATGTCGATATTAGCGGTTAGAGTGCAAACGGTTCTACACTTCGAATTTCTACCAGGAATGGTAGACCATCCAAAAACCTTTGGCATACTCTGTTCAGCATACTACGAGTTGGGACACACAAATTCTTTTTTCAAATACTATTTAGGATGGATAGCATGCGAATTGGGACGCAGCATGCGTTGATGTCAGCGAGTGCGAGTAAACCTCTAGCACTGTTTTGAGTCGGTTACATCGCGTTACCCTGTTTCCCACCTGACCTCTAATGCTGCGTTCACACCAGACGCGGAAAGACGTTTGACGCGCTTAACGCGTAAACCGCTCGAGTTCAAAAATCTAAACTTCTGCGGACATTCGCGCCGCGTTAACCAATCAGGAGCTTGCTCTTGTGGGGGCATGATTGTGACGTAGCACCTGTTGTTGGTGTCCGGGGGAAATCCTCCAGCCGACACCGACAACAGTTCATCAAACTGGGCTTGGCTCAGTCAGAAGCACCGCTGAAAGCCTCCGTCATCCAGGTTAAGTTTCTGGAGGAGTTTATGAGCTCACAGAGCTGGGTGCACCTCTGAAAGTATCTAGTGGACTCAGACACTGCTCCAAACGTATCAACGCTGTTTTACAGCCTTCATAAAGCACATAAACACAGTTATTTTATCAATAAAATCCATGTTAGCCATTTGGCAACGAAGCTACAGTCACCGGGCAGACAGAAGCTCGGCCCATGATGCGAATCCGCGTCTGTTCTGAAGTGAATTTGACACGCGAATGAAGCGGAGTTTGACGCGCGAATGAAGCGGAGTCTGACGCGCGAATGAAGCGGAGTCTGACGCGCCAATGAAGCGAGTAAACTCAAATGTTCATGCATCTATTTACGCGTGAATAGCGCAATTTATCCGCGCGTTCCTCGTCTGGTGTGAACACAGCATAAGAACCAGTGGGTACTGATTTTACTAATGCAGCACTACTTTTGTTTTATGGCATCATAATACATGCACAACATTCCAAACTGGAAAAATCTGCCTCTGAAAAGCACTTTGGAGTGAGAACATTCATGAGCCATCATAAAAGGCCAATATGTGCTCAAAGTTGGCCACTTAAAAGTGCTCTTCATTATTATACAGTAGATCTGAAAGATTACAAATGATGGACACTTTTCACTTCCTACTGTATGACACTTTTCATGTTTTATGGTACAGATGAGACAAAGTGAGACAATAGGTTTTATACAGTTTTCAAATGGCTTAAAGGCATGGGAATGAGCCTTTCAGAATGGAACACAGCCAAAAGTTGATCACTGTCTTTATCTGAAAATGCTGCCTATACCCTGATTCAACTTTCCATTAAGGGCCAGGACACACTGATGCAGTTTCCTTACCTCCGTGAAGTTGGCACCCCATAAAAACAAATAAACCCCAAAACTATGCCATTCGTTTGTGCTGGTTTGTGCCGCAAAAACGAACGTTTGTGCTGGTTTAGGGTCTGAGATATTAAGCATTATTTTTTTGACCGTGTGACGTTACTTTCCTCCCCATGTTGCTCAAATGACTTCAAATCAGCACAGGTCGTTTGCGCTCGATTTGTGCTGGTTTGTGCCGTTAAAACAAACACTGTATCTGTTTTCCTCCTTTAGATACAAGCTAAATATTTTTGGGAGCCGTGACATCACTCTCCACCCATATAATGCTTAATATCTCAGACCCTAAACCAGCACAAACGTTCATTTTTGCGGCACAAATCAGCACAAACGTAGCACAAACGAATGGCATAGTTTTGGGGTTTATTTGTTTTTATGGGGTGCCAACTTCACGGAGGCAGTTTCCTTGGCCTTCCTATTGATGCTTTGTACTCCAGTCCTGTAGGTGGTGGAAATACACAGAAACCTGAATCGTAACCTAATGGAAAAAGTCTAGATTCATTTGAGAGTATAAGTAGGCTTTTACCCAACAGTCAAAGTGTAGACTCAGACGAAGACTGTTTATGATGCCACTTACCGTCAACTCTGATGTTATAAAATTGCTTCAGGCAATAAATATATAGTCTTCATTTGTGTTCAACGAACAGAAGTCATGCAGATTAGGAATGACATTAGAATAAGCAAACAATGACCGAATTGACATTTTCTGTCAATTCTGTCCCAATTGATGACCACCTATTAACCCTCTACCTGAAAACTACATATAAATTGCACATATTCTTACACAACCCTGGAGTTAATGGATAATTCTTAAATAGAAAATAAATATTAAATGAAGACTAAAGTATGTTTCAAACTGATAAGAAATAAAGTGAAACAAATGCATGAATAAGAAAAAGAGAAAACAGCACTATTAAAGTGTTTGGATGCCCCTGTGGGCACTGCATATTGGTTATCAGGAAATGGATGCTATATCAAATCTCTTAGACTTGTAAGAGAAGCCATATAGAGGCTAGCAATACCTTTGAAGGAGCTCCAGAGTTCAGAGGCTGAGAGCAGAATAAAGGTGCAGCAGTCAAGCATGTCAAGAGCTCTGCATAACATCTGAGGGTGGCACAAAAGAAGCCATGACTTTAAAAGAATAGCTGTGTGGATGCCCGGGGAAAATGGTGGAACAAGCTCTGAATTTTCTTTTGAAAGGTGCTGTATAGTGCTTGGTTTGTTTTTCAAGTGCAAGATATCTGTCTTACCTTAGAGAGCACTGCGGTAGTGCAATGGAAAATTGATGGTATTAGATGGTAATGCCGTGTTTTTTTGATAAGTTAAGTAGCATGAAATATATTGATCCTGTTAGTAATATGGAATTGCCTTGGCACTTTAAGGTACTTGGAATAATTCCATGTTTTATTTTGTTTTGTTGCAGGTTCGAGTCCATACAGGTCCGAAGATCACCATACTTGGCCACATATCACGACTTCGCTACTCTCCTTTAGCATTTCTTTATGTAAGTACACATTTCCAGTGTGCTCTATATATATGTGGTCTGTTTTTAGAGAATTGCTAGGTTTTATTAAAGTTTAGTTTTATTCTTATTTTTTAAGATGCTGTAGATCAGGGGTACTCAGTCCTACTTGAGGGCCACATTCTTGCAGAGTTTAACTTCATCCCTAATTAAACTCACATCAACCAGTTAGTCAAAAGGATTGCTAGAAACTTCTGGGCATGTCTTCGACATTGGAGAAGCAGGACAGCAATTGGGTGGTTGCTAGGATATTTTAAATGCTTGAGTTGTAGGAATTGTGATTTTAGTTCATAAAGGGGTTCCTCTGGTCGCTAGAGTCCCTATAGTTTGGGGGCGTCCAGTGCTTTTCCTAGAAGAAAGAGTTTAGCTCCAGTCCTAATGTAACACCATTGATCTATCCTGATCTAGGATTTCAGAAAAACTAGAAATTTTCATGCAAAACTCTATAATTGTTCTAGATCTGAGGCTCTCAACCATGTTCCTGCAGTACCCCCAGCACTGCACATTTCGCATGCCTTCTTAATAAAACACTCATTTGATAAAGATAATTTGCATAGATTGCAGGACCTGAAAGAAGCGTGTCAGACAAAGATGATGTGGAATCACTGTTCTAAATCAGAGTTGAGCAATTCCCTTCCTTAGAGGCTTTCTGTACTTGCGTTCAGCTCAATCTTTTGTCAAAAACAATCTAAAAATTATAACCTACATCTTCATGATTGTTTGAAAATTACAGTAAGTGTGATTAAAGATGGGCCTAAACTCTAAAGCAGGGGTCACAAACTCTGTTCCTGGAGAGCAGATTTCAGTTGCAACCCTGACCAAACATAACCATCTGTAATTATCAAGTGTCGCGACGGGTTCTGATTAATTGGCTCAGTTGTGTTTGATCAGGGTTGGAGTTGAATTCTGCAGGAAGCTAGATCTCCAGCAACAGGGTTGGTGACCCCTGCTCTAAAAGACAGAGCCTGTTCAAGACCAAGTTTACCACCTCTGTTCTACATCAAGGTTCTTCAAATCATTCTCTCGAGTTACAAATGGGAAATTCTGGAGTGAAAACAATCATGGCTGTTATATTGAAGTTCCAAACTAAAGGGCTCAAAACTGAGCACTTTGAAGTGCCCTTCAGAAGGAAGGATTTCTAAGGATACAACTGATTGACACTTCAGGCTGTTTGGAATCGAACAGGATGTTGCATTCGGATGTCACTGAGGAGGGTAAAACCTTAAAAGGGTTTAGTGCAGGGGTCACCAAACTTGTTCCTAGAGGGCCGGTGTCCTGCAGAGTTTAGCTCCAACCATAATCAAACACACCTGAACCAGCTAATCATGGTCTTACTAGATCAGGGGTGCCCAAACTCAGTCATGGAGTGCTGGTGTCCTGCAGAGTTTAGTTGCAACCCCAATTAGACAGAGGTATTCTAGGTATAGGGCAGCGTGTTGGCGCAGTGCTGTCGCCTCACATCAAGAAGGTTGCTGGTTCGAGCCTCGGCTGGGTCAGTTGGCATTTCTGTGTGGAGTTTGCATGTTCTTTCCGTGTTCTCGTGGGTTTCCTCTAGGGGCTAGAGAATGTTTCCCAGTGATGGGTTGAGGTTGCAATGGCATCTGCTGCGTAATATGCTGGATACATTGGTGGTTTAATCTGCTGTGGCGAACCCTGATTAATAAAGGTACTAAGCCGAAAAGAAAATGAATGAATTAATTCTAGGTATACTAGAAACCTCCAGGAAGCTGTGTTGAAGTAAGTTGGAGCTAAACTATGCAAGACACCGGCCCTCCTGGACCGAGTTTGGGCACCCCTCTACTAGGTATACTTAAAACATCCAGGCAGGTGTATTGAGGCAAGGTGATGCTAAACTCTGCAGGACATCGGACCTCCAGGAACGAGTTTGGGCACCCCTCTACTAGGTATACTTAAAACATCCAGGCAGGTGTATTGAGGGAAGTTGATGCTAAACTCTGCAGGACACCGGACCTCCAGGAACAAGTGTGGGCACCCCTGGTTTAGAGTTTAGGAATGCACTGAATGTAATCTGAGCAAGCAAATCAAGATTCTCAGAGTAACTCTAAAATAACAGATAGGTAAGCAACCCTGCTCTAAATCAAGGGATTTTAACCTTTTAGGACATCCCCCCCTCCCCCCAATTGTGTCTAATCTCACTCGAGTTCCTGAAACGGCTAATCGTAAATCATCCTCTACTGTCAATAATTACTTGAGTGTACACCTCAGGTTTTCAAACCCCCCACAGGTTTAAAATCCCTGCTCTAGAAGATTTGAGAAGGGGTTCTGTGTTTTTATATATTTTGGGTGGGCAGGAAATTGCTAGCTGATAAGATGTCCTGGCTTGTTGCTAGAACCCTTCTAAAGCATTAAGCTATCCTGGAGCTGAACTAGGGGTGCAAATGTCGATGAGCCCTTGCATAACATCATGAGACCGTGTCAGGTGAGACTCTACTGCTCTGATGAACAGAACAGCATGAAATATTGAGCATTTCAGAGCAAGGATCTACATGGGGAAAGACAGCTTGTATAAAGATTTATTGAATTAACCCTACAGTGAATGCAGTTAAACATTATGAGTGTTAATAATGAATGTCTCTGTCTGGTCTGGAGAGGATCTTTCATAACCCGCCGAGGCACATCAGGTGAACTACTCTTTAAATGTCACAGTTTAATAAAGGTTACAGTGCATATGTAGGGCAGTCTACGTCCTTTATGACCTGACATTCACTTGCTTATTCACTGGTTATGTTTTGACAACAATTCCTGTTATCTTTCATATGTTGTATGTACTTGAGGTAAACGTTCTTAGCATATGCAATATTTTCAACATTTTAAACTGCATATAAATGGTCTGGCAATGAAATAGCATCCTACAATGCAACCATGTTGTTTTCTCTCAAACATTGAAACGTAATTTATTTTTTTTACATGTGCTACTCCTGTACTGGACATTTGGTTACGTCGGCCTTTCAAAAACATCAGACACTGGTTGCTGTCTGGTGCACATCCTCTGTTCGCTCAAGGCCTTTTCATGCTGACTCAGTTTTTTGTAAAGCATCTTTTGAAGTGCTAAACCAAATCAATTCACCTTGTCCGAGAGGGTTTCCGTTTTAATATGTCACGTAGTGTTGTGGAAAAATACCGCTCGTAATTAGCAGTGTTGAATATTCCACCGTGCTGTTCCTGAATCGTGATACAAAATGCATTGTTTTTCCTCTTCGCATCCTAAAACATAAACCGTTTTTCTGTTTTTTGATGATCAACTCCAATAAAATGGATAGCAAGGAAATTAGAAAATGTCAAAAAACTTGTTAGCTTACTAGCTAATAACACTTACTAAAACTGTTAGCTAAACGAAGCTTTGTCTGTGTTTTATTATATGGTTTGAAAAGCTACTGTATATTGTTGTATTATGATATGATTGCTACAAGTTTCCATAATGTTATGGATGGATAAAAATCAATGCTTTGGTAAGATCGTAAAGATTGGCAGTCTAAGTTGTTTTTAGTTGGTATGGTGTTTTGTTTGTTTGCAATGGAGATGTAATGGAGAATGGGAACCTGTCATTTAATGCATTTTGCCAATTTCAGACATGGGATCCAACATCCCATGGATCTCCATAGGCTTATTGTATAATATATACACTCACCGGCCACTTTATTAGCTCCAACTGTTCGATAGCGCAATTTTTTTATCAGTCAATCACATGGCAGCAACTCAATGCATTTAGGCATGTAGGCATGGCCAAGACGATCTGCTGCAGTTCAAACCGAACATCGAATGAGGAAGAAAGGTGATTTAAGTGACTTTGAACATGGCATGGTTGTTGGTGCCAGACGGGGTGGTCTGAGTATTTCAGAAACTGCTGATCTACTGGGATTTTCACGCACAACCATCTCTAGGGTGTTACAGAGAATGGTCTGAAAAAGAGAAATATCCAGTGAGCTGCAGTTCTGTGGGCGCAAATGCCTTGTTGATGTCAGAGGTCAGAGGAGAATGGCCAGACTGGTTCCAGCTGATAGAAAGGCAACAGTAACTCAACCACTTGTTACAACCGAGGTCTGCAGAAGAGCATCTCTGAATGCACAACTTGAGGCGGATGGGCTACAGCAGCAGAAGACCACTCCTGTCAGCTAGGAACAGGAAACTGAGGCTACAATTCGCACAGGCTCACCAAAACTGGACAATAGAAGATTGAAAAAACAACATGAAAGCATGGATTCATCCCACCTTGTAACAATGGTTCAGGCTGGTGGCGGTGGTGTAATGGGGTAGGAGATATTTTCTTGGCACACTTTGGGCCCATTAGTACCAATTGAGCATTGTGTCAACGCCACAGGATACCTAAGTATTGTTGCTGACCATGTCCATCCCTTTATGACCACAGTGTACACATCTTCTGATGGCTACTTCCAGCAGGATAACGCGCCATGTCATAAAGCACGAATCATCTCAGACTGGTTTCTTGAACATGACAATGAGTTCACTGTACTCAAATGGCCTCCACAGTGTCCAGAACTCAATTCAATAGAGCACCTTTGAGATGTGGTGCAACGGGAGATTTACATCATGGATGTGCAGCTGACAAATCGGCAGCAACTGCGTGATGCTATCATGTCAATATGGAGCAAAATCTCTGAGGAATATTTCCAGTATCTTGTTGAATCTATGCCACGAAGCATTAAGGCAGTTCTGAAGGCAAAAGGGGGTCCAACCCGGTACTGTTAAGGTGTATCTAATAAAATGGCTGGTGAGTGGATGAGTAAATGGTGAGTAAATATAAACTTTTGGTGAACTATTCCTTTGAGTCAGGACCGTCTGAACATTTTAGGAATTTGTGGATGGTTCTGAAACGAACTGAGCCCAAGAACCATAATTGTGCCAGTATAATCAAACTCAAATATCGAGACAAAACTTTTTTTTTCAAGATTTCATTCATTAGCTGTTCTCATGTTTGTAATGACCACATAAACGCTGTATTTATTAGCTCATTTTGTGTGTGAGAGTTGAATGGCCAGCACTCTGCTGGTGCAGACTTGTAAACACGATTCTGTTAGACAAGGCGGGAAACAGCCAACCACCTCAGATTTAGTTTTGATGAAAACAACGAATATTCAGATTCCCTTTAATAAATATGCAGTCCTATGTGTCGAAAACATATCTCTGCTTGCTTTACCTGCTCAACGCCTGTTTGATTCCCGCCTTTAAGGTCACAATCCACATGCGGTGTGGGTGTGCTTTGTAGATCTCATCGCATGGGGCTGTTTGTACACATGTCACTCTCTAATGGTGAAAACGATGACAGGCTGATGTGTGTGTGCACACACAGGCATGTGTGTGTGTGTGTGTGTGTGTGTGTGTGTGTGTGTGTGTGTGTGTGTGTGTGTGACAGGTACCTGTAGAGACATCCTACAGGTTGACAGCTCAGTGTAGCCCCTGGCATCTGAACAGCTCATAGAGGGGTAAACTGTGCAGCGTGTGGTTCATTTCTAGTCTTAATTGCCCTGCATGCTGTCAACAACAAGGCTCATAAGGAGCGCGTCGCCTGCCTATGAAGAGAGATCCAGCACATGTTCTCATTATTCTGAAACCATAGCCCTGACTGGCAGCAAACAGCATTTGATATTTGGTACAAAATACAGGCTAAATATTACTCTTTTGATGTGCAACCTGGCCCTGACCTTTTATTTATTCATGGACCTTAATATTAGCGCACATTGACAAGGCATAGATAGATAGATAGATAGATAGATAGATAGATAGATAGATAGATAGATAGATAGATAGATAGATAGATAGATAGATAGATAGATAGATAGATAGATAGATAGATAGATAGATAGATAGATAGATAGATAGATAGATAGAACAATTAAGTTGTCCCCCAAAAATCTCAGGAATTGTGTTGTTTCAGATCATTTTAATTAAGTAGTTTAGTTTTTAGTTTTAATCAAGTAGACAGACAGACAGACAGACAGACAGACAGACAAATAGGCAGACAGATAATATATTTGTAAAATAATAATAAAATAAAAAACAAATGAGATATGATACTAAACAGATACTAAAATATTGTATTACTTTATTATTTTATTATTATTATTTTATTATTATTATTATTATTATTATTATTATTATTATTATTACTTAGATTAACTATATTACACCTCACCACATTTTGGAGTCATTGATTTTAAATATTTCTGAAGATATAAACATTTATTAAAACCAAATGAAACCAACATGAAGACAAAAATCTGTTTTCTAATAACCTTTTTGTAATATATAACATGTACACTCACCGGCCATTTTATTAGGTACACCTGTCCAACTGCTTGTTAACACAAATTTCTAATCAGCCAATCACATGGCAGCAACTCAATGCATTTAGGCATGTAGACATGGTCAAGATGATCTGCTGCATCAGAATGGGGAAGAAAGGGGATTTAAGTGACTCTGAACGTGGCATGGTTGTTGGTGCCAGAATGGCTGGTCTGAGTATTTCAGAAACTGCTGATCTACTGGGATTTTCACGCACAACCATCTCTAGGGTTTACAGAGAATGGTCTGAAAAAGAGAAAATATCCAGTGAGTCGCAGTTCTGTAGGTGCAAATGCCTTGTTGATGTCAAAGGAGAATGGCCAGACTTGTACCAGCTGATAGAAAGGCAACAGTAACTCAAATAACCACTCGTTACAACCGAGGTCTGCAGAAGAGCATCTCTGAACGCACAACACGTCCAACCTTGAGGCAGATGGGCTACAGCAGCAGAAGACCACACCGGGTGCCACTCCTGTCAGCTAAGAACAGGAAACTGAGGCTACAATTCACGCAGGCTCACCAAAATTGGACAATAGAAGATTGGAGAAACGTTGCCTGGTCTGATGAGTCTTTATTTCTGCTGCCAAATCCGGATGGTCGGGTCAGAATTTGTCGTCAACAACATGAAAGCATGGATCCATCCTGCCTTCTATTAGCGGTTCAGGCTGGTGGTGGTGGTGTAATGGTGTGGGGAATATTTTCTTGGCACACTTTGGGCCCATTAGTACCAATTGAGCATCGTGTCAACACCACAGCCTACCTGAGTATTGTTGCTGACCATGTCCATCCCTTTATGACCACAGTGTACCCATCTTCTGATGGCTACTTCCAGCAGGATAACGCGCCATGTCATAAAGTGTGAATCATCTCAGACTGGTTTCTTGAACATGACGAGTTCACTGTACTCAAATGGCCTCCACAGTCATCAGATTTCAATCCAATAGAGCACTTTTGGGATGTGGTGGAATGGGAAATTCGCATCATGCTATCACACTAAGGTGTACCGAATAAAGTGGCCGGTGAGTGTATATATATTATTATTATTATTAAGTGAGTAAAATATCCCACAGCATTATGAGAAACAGGACTTATTGTGACCCTTTGCACAAAAATGAACACATAAAAATACATGACATCAGCTCTTGGCTATTTTTTATATTTCTGATTCTGATGACGTCACTGTGACGCACAACGTGCTGTCTTGTTAAATACGGTTTCATACATATGGAAAGCCAGTTGGGTACTTACAGAAGATCAAAGACAGCGTGACTCATTACGAACATGTTAAGCGTTCCTCATCATTTATTCTTCTCTAGTCACAGATATAATTTAAAGAGATCACATTACACCAAATTTAACAAGATGTCAAATAAATCTCTGGTGTTTTCAGAATGGTAAAATTGTAGAATTGTAAAGGGTTACCAAAAAATCTTCTCTCCGTTAAACAGAAATTGTGGAAATTGTGGAAAAAATATACAAGGGGGCTAATAATTCAGGAGGGCTATTAATTCTCATTTAAACTGTATCTGTGTTCATGTATCTCGGTCGACATCTTCCGTGTTTCCGTTCACACACGCAGCTCTATCATGTTTTGTGAATGGAGAGCTGCACACCTGTAGCCTCGAGCACAGAAGCTATTTCCAGAAACACGCTTTTCCAACCGGACACGACTGCTGACCTCTGAAACATTAAGAGTAACCATTGTCGCCTGTGGTCGGAAACACGGAGGCTCAGACGGATGTAGCAGAGCGATAGCAATCAAAAAAGTCTTAAACTAATGTAACCTGGGAACCACAAACCGAAAGCATGCATTACAAATGAACAGAACTGAACCAGAGGCAAGATGTGTGGAAGAAAGGAGAGAGATGTTTATTAAATTCTGTAGCAAATAAATGTTTTTTGTTTATGTGATATATGCTGGATTTGAATATTTTCTGTCAGCTATTTGTAGGTTTGGAGAATTTTGGGGCTAGTGTATATCGAAAATGAAAGATAGTTTGATCATGACAGGCAATATTCATTCTAATAAGTACACGTGGTGGCCATTGAAGCCTGGGCGACTGCTGTCCTCTACTGGTGACCACGATTAGCTGCTGGTTAATGTGTTCACTTATTATCTTATTATTTATTCATTATCATCAGTTATTCCATAAACTCTGAGATACTGTTTTAGTCTTTATTTACAGTTTGGATTAGTTTTATTATTTATTCATGTAAATCAGTGTATTTTTAGTAATATTTGCTATGCTTTTTGTCACTTTTAAATCCAAACTACAGTTGAAGTCAGAATTATTAGCCCCCCTTTGATTTTTTTTCTTTTTTAAATATTTCCCAAATGATGTTTAACAGAGCAAGGAAATTTACACAGTATGTCTGATAATGTTTTTTCTTCTGGTGGAAGTCTTAATTGTTTTATTTCGGCAAGAATAAAAGCAGTTTTTAATTTTTTAAAAGCCATTTTATGATCAATATTATTAGGCCCTTTAAGATATTTTTTTTCGATAGTCTACAGAACAAACTATCATTATACAATAACTTGCCTAATTACCCTAACCTGCCTAGTTAACCTAATTAACCTAGTTAAGCCTTTAATGTCACTTTAAGCTGTATAGAAGTGTCTTGGAAAATATCTAGTCAAATATTATTTACTGTCATCATGGCAAAGATAAAATACATCAGTTATTAGAGATGAGTTATTAAAACTATTATGTTTAGAAATGTGTTGAAAAAGTCTTCTCTCCGCTAAACAGAAATTGGGGAAAGAAAAAACAGGGAGGCTAATAATTCTGACTTCTACTGTATATATTTTTTATAAACATATTGCTAAATGTTATTTAATCTTAGTAATTTACATTATAATAATGTCAATAATTTGCAGTATAACTTATTTATTTAGACATTTTAATATATAACAGAGACACTTCTTGCAATATTATTATTATTATCATTATTATTATCATTATTTATTGATGATGATAATAATAATGATAATAATAATAATAATATTAATAATAATAATAATAATAATAATAATAATGATAATAATAAAAATCTATTATTCCGAAATAAAATCTTAGGCCGATTCCAACATTTTACATTAGAATATTTACTAATTATAAATGGTTTTTATTTTCTTATACCATCTTTTATTGTATTTCATGTAAAGTCTGCAGAGCTAGAAGATATTCTGAAGAATGTAGGCTTCATTCAAGAAAAAATTGTGAATAGGAAATCGTCACATTGGAGTTATAAGGTTTTATCTGCGTTCTGAATGATTTTGAGATATTGAGCTTCAAAGTTTTTGCATTCCATATAGCAAACAGTTTGTGTGTAACATTTGTTGTTTAAATAAAAAGTCTTAAAATGTAAACAACATAAAAAAAACATCCCATAATGTAAATAAGCTGTCATTTAATAGGAATATGTCAATAACTCAATTTTGACAAAAATGTCAGATGGAACCTTATAATTCTAAGGTGACGATATATACACTCACCAGCCACTTTATTAGGTACACCTTACTTGTACTGGGTTGGACCCCCTTTTGCCTTCAGAACTGCCTTAATCCTTCGTGGCATAGATTCAACAAGGTACTGGACATATTCTTCAGAGATTTTTGTCCATATTGACATGATAGCATCATGCAGTTGATGCAGATTTATCGGCAGCACATCCATGATGCGAATCTCCCGTTCCCCCACATCCCAAAGGTGCTCTATTGGATTGAGATCTAGTGACTGTGGAGGCCATTTGAGTACAGTGAACTCATTGCTCTGGATATTTTTTTCTTTTCGGACCATTCTCTGTAAACCCTAGAGATGGTTGTGCGTGAAAATCCCAGCCCGTCTGGCACCAACAACTGTGCCACGTCCAAAGTCACTTAAATCAGCTTTCTTCCCCATTCTGACGCTCGGTTTGAAATGCAGCAAATTGTCTTGACCATGTCTACATGCCTAAATGCATTGAGTTGCTGCCATGTGATTGGCTGAATATAAATTTGCATTACCAAGCAGTTGCACAGGTGTACCTAATAAAGTGGCCGATATATATAGTATTCTAATGTTTTTCAAGGACTTTAGTTTCTCTCTATCTGAACAAACACCTGTGACATTTACCATAAAACCCTGAACCTTCTATCTAAATCATACAAACCAGAATGACATATTCACAAGCCAATACTGAAATCCATAAATTTGTCAACACAAGCCTCTCAAGCGCTCGCGAGTCTCTTTATACAGTCGTGAGGTGACATGAGTTATGAGTTCATAAGACGCCGCGTTGTCATATGGAAATAAGAGACACTTAAAGCACAGCATTATTTCATCACTTCCCATGTATCGACACCCTTAACTTTACCTTAAAGTGACCTTGCAAATAATTTACTCCTGTTTACAGAGCAGATTGAGCGGAAGGTTCAACCAGGAGACATTTGTTTACCCGCTCTTCCTTCCAGAAAGCTCATCCGAATGCAGCTTTTGTGAGTCTCTTCTTCTTCCACGCGCTATTTTTAGGAGACACAAAAATGCCTCCAAGCAAATATCGCATGAATATGGATGACACGCTGTGCTGTTGAATGTGGTTTTGAGCAAAAAAAAAAAAAAAAAAAAAAAAAGCGGCAACAAAAACACAAACATGCTTGCAGGTAATGCGTGTGCGTCTTTCATAAATCCTCAACAAGAAGTCTTCCATTACAGCAATTAGGAGACAGATCCTGTGTTTGGCGTTCAGTGACAGCGATGCTCTCCAAACCTTTCACCACAGGATTAGCGCATTCAGGATTTAGGTTCCGAACAAATCCCTACAACTCTGAGCAAATATATTTGCAGCTCTGCAGAAATCAACAAGCAGATTTCATACAAACATGATGCTTTACATTATATTAATTTAGTCAACACTGTAAAAAAATGCTGGGTTCCACACAATTCATCCATGTTGTCCCAACACAAATCGATTTAACTGAGTTGTTTTTGCAAATTTAAGTTGATTGAACAGGGTGGCGTGGTGGCTCAGTGATTAGCACTGTCACCTTACAGCAAAATGATCACAGGTTCGAGTCCAGGCTGGGCCAGTAGGCATTTCGGTGTGGAGTTTCTCTGGCATTTCTCCCCATGTTGGCGTGGGTTTCCTCTGGGTGCTCCAAGTAGCAAAAATATTGGTAGTTAGGGTTATATAAGGGTTAGTTCAAACCAAAATAAAACATCTGTCATCTTTTACTCAGCCACAAGTTGTTACAAACCAATATTAAATTCATATGTGGCACACAAAAGATTTCTAAACAATTCTGAAGATATTTTTAACATTGAGGCTCAAACTTCGTTGGCTTCTAAAGAAATGCCTGCACTCCAAAAAAGAAAAAAAAATGTTTTTGCCGATTGTTCAAACTACTTTTATAAAATTGGCTAAAACAACACAATTATTAAGGTTTTTTTGTGTAAAAAATTAGTTGTGTACACTTAAATTTATAAAAACAATTAAGTTAACTTAATCGATTCGTGCTTGGACTACATGTAGGAATTACATGGAACCCAGCAGTTTTTACAGTCTGAATTCTGAAGAGACGCAGTCGATTTATATCCAAAAAAAATAACTACACTTTATATAAAGATTAAAACAGTGATCAAAGAAAATATAGAGGAACTCATTTGCCTTGCTTTAGCAGTTCTTATTTAGGTCTTCTAGAACCTCGGTTCATATGAAAGCTTAAACCCCATTTGATTCTTTCAGAAGCTCAAAACTCATAGGCTCTTATGAACGATCAAACCTTAAAGCAACATCATTGGTTGTTTCGGAAGCTTAAATATCATTAGTTTTTATGAGTCCTCTAGCCTCAAATATCCAAGATAAAACCTCATCGGCTCAACTTTGAAAACTGAAACTTCAGTGGTTCTTGCAGAACCTCGAACCTCATTGGTTATTACAGAAGGTTAAAGATTGTTAGCTCAATCCTCAAAGGTTTTATGCAAGTTAAAACCTCATTGGTTTTTGTGATTGCTCAAACCTTACTTTTGGGGGGAGATGTTCAAGCCTCTTAAATTTGTAAAAACAATTAAGTGAACTTAATCGATTTGTGTTGGGACAACATGAAGGAATTGTATGGAACTCAACATTTTTCACAGTGTTGGTTATTAAAGAAGCTTAAAAATCATTGGTTCTTATAAAAACTCAAACCTCAAATGTTTTTTTTTTTGTGTAAGATAAAACCTCATTGGCTCAACTTCAAAACCTCAAACGTCAGTCAAACGTCATTGGCTATTATAGAAGGTTAAAGATCATTGGGTCTGGAACCTCAATCATCAAAGCTTTTATGCAAGGGTTTTTGTGAGCTCAGACCTTATTGACTCTCACAAAAGCTTTAAAATCTCATTGGGTCTTAAAACAGCTCAAACCACATTGGTTATAACAGAAGCTTAAAAAATCATTGGTTCATATGGATCCTCTTGCCTCATATATTTTTGTGCATTATAAGACCTCATTGGATTTGTGAACGCTCCAACCACATTGAAAGCTCATATTATAGTGATTCTTGTGGAACATCAAACTTCATTGGGTCTTACGAAATCTCCAACCTCATTCACTACTGCTTGTTCAAACTACTTATTTGAAACAACACAATTCTTGCTTTTTGATGGGGGGACAACTTAATTGTTTCATGCTCAATCCACTTATCAAAACCATTAAGTGAACTTAATCGATTTGTGTTGAACTACATGAAGGAATTGTGTGGAATCCAGCATTTCCAGCCTGATCTCATGATGAAATGTAAGTATTTTACGTATTGTCAGTTTAGTGGCTAATTCATACGAGTTCAGTCGTACGAAAATGTACGATTTTAAAAAGGAGGCGTGGCACCTAACCCCACCCCTAACCCCAACCATCATTGGGTGATGAGCAAATCATACTAATTTGTATGAATTAGATTATACGAATTCATACGAATTAGCCACTAAATCATAAAGTTACGAATTGCCGTGAGATTGTGTTGGCATTTCTTACACAGAAGCTTAAAAATCATTGCTTCTTATGAAACTTCTGACTTCAGATATTTTTTTATTTTGTGCAAGATTCAACTTAAACTTCAGTGTTTCTTGCAGAATCTCAAACCACATTGGTCCTTGCGGATCAAGCATGCTTAAGTTCCTTGACAATTAAGTGCCACATTCAGGTTTGAGAAGTGAAATTAATTCATTTCTACAAATGAAAATATTTTTTCCCCCCAATAATTTACAGACTGTAGGCGACGCAGTGGCGCAGTAGGTAGTGATGTCACCCACAGCAAGAAGGTCACTGGTTCAAGCCTCGGCTGGGTCAGTTGGTGTTTCTGTGTGGAGTTTGCATGTTCTCCCTGCATTCGCGTAGGTTTCCTCCGGGTGCTCCGGTTTCCCCCACAGTCCAAAGACATGTTGTACAGGTGAATTGGGTAGGCTAAATTGTCCGTAGTGTATGAGTGTGCATGAGTGTGTATGGATGTTTCCCAGAGATGGGTTGCAGCTGGAAGGGCATCCGCTGCGTAAAACATGTGCTGGATAAGTTGGTGGTTCATTCCGCTGTGCCAGTCTGATTAATAAAGGGACTAAGCCGAAAAGAAAATGAATGAATGAATAGTTTACAGACTGTAAAAGATGGTCCTTAATCAAATGACTACACTTTTGTTGATCATCTTTGTTTGTAATAATTCAACTTGTGTTTACAACAGTCAATTTAATCTGTGGAATTTACCCATTATGCTAAATAATAAAATCGAACATTTTCGTACGAATTAGCCACTAAACTGACAAAACATAAAATACTTACGTTTCCTCGTGAGATCAGGCTGTATACATATACACACAACAACTTTAATATATATTTTTAGTATTTTTTAGATATCTGTAGTACTTCATGGGATTGTAGTTTTTTCCTCTTTAAATATGTTCAGTAGTACACAATTATACAACATTATCGGTTTTATTTTGATGTACTTATTTGCTTCAAATCAAAGTTATTAAATGATAGTGCTGCAAATATTGTTGGTTAATTAGTGTTTATAAAATGAATAAAATACTAAATTACACCTTTTCATCATCAGTAAGTAACTTAAATTACATAATTAAACTTGTATTTAATACAATTTGTACATACAATTACTCTGCGTCTCAGAATTTATACCTCATATTGTCATGATCTAATTTCTCAATTAATACTTTTTCCTTCAGCATGTGTAGTTGTCTTGATAAATGTTGTTGTTTAGTCGATAAAAATATAATTATTCTGCAATATATATATAACACTCTGCTTCTCACTTAAAAATAAAAAAGTAATTTAATTAGCAGTAGCTATTTTAACTACTGTTAATCATGTAGCGATCATATATGATTTATCATATTAATATTAGTTATTATATTAACATTAGATCATTAGTGTACTTGGTGAGTTAACCCTGCTGAAAAAAACAGCTTAAACCACCCTAAGCTGGTTGGCTGGTTAGCTGGTCGACCAGCCTGCTTTGGGGTTTTGGCCATTTCCAGGCTGGTTTCCAGTCATTTCCAGCCTGGTCTTAGCTAGTCAGGCTGGAAAATGACCAGCTTAAACTAGCTAAAACCAGCTTTTCCAGCCTGGTGTAAGCTGGACATAGCTGGTTTTGGCTGGTCAAGCTGGTCAACTCCCAGCCTGTCAACTCTCTAAAACCAGGCTGGTCAACCAGCTAAAACCAGCCAACCAGCTTAGGCTGGTTTAAGCTGGATTTTTCAGCAGGGAAATCTCTCAGATTTAATTAAAAATGCCTTCATTTGTGTTCTGAAGATGAATGAAAGTCGTATAGAAGGTGAGCAAATAATAGCAGATCTATTAGTTAATTTTAGGGTGAACTAAACCCTTCAAAACTAATTTTAAAACACTTCAAAACCTAAATCTGTCATCTGTAGGTTATTCAAACTACAACAAAAGCTCATTATTCACTCATAACTGATTCACGCTGCTCTTAATGCTCACAGCTTTGATTCATCGTCAATTCAAAATGGCGTCGTTGTCAGGCATAAATCAAAACCGCCTGTAAAGTTCTCCGTCCTCTGTGTACTTTTGCGAGTTCGTGTAATTGAATGGTGTGTCTATGTATATAGCTTTAAATTTGGGCCAATTTGGGGCTCGGCGAGCATGTATCTTCGAAGACAAGTTTATTTTTGCGATAGTCAATTTTTCAAGTCTCCTTCGGCGTCAGCTCATATCCTTGAGAAGGAGGCCAGAGAGAAGAGATGATTTACTAATCAGGTCTCAGCGGAGCAGTGGTCAAAACCAAAACTCCTCAAACCGGAGGATTAATGACAGTATTGGCCAGAAGAGGGCGCTGTTGCGCTCCATATCAGCACTACTGTATATATCTGGAGAGATTTTTTAATTAACAACAACAGTAGCGCACACTGCAGTCAGATTTCTGCAAGCTTATTCATTATATTAAGAGATACGAATATGAATACATTAAAATCCGTCCTTTTTGGGGCGGATAATAGGTGACTATTCTAGAGTATTTATTAATAGATTATTCAATATGCACGTTACACAGTATATTATCATAAAAGGGGACTATTCTAAAGTATTTTATTAGATTAATACATATACATGTTCAAAATTATCATTAGAAATGCCATATTAACATCAATAACAATAATAGCTCTTCTAATTTAAGAGGTGACTATTCTAGAGTATTTATTAATAGATTAATAAATATGCATGTTATACAGTATATTATCATAAAAGGGGACTATTCTAAAGTATTTTATTAGATTAATACATATACATGTTCAAAATTATCATTAGAAATGCCATAATAACATCAATAACAATAGCTCTTCTAATTTAAGAGGTGACTATTCTAGAGTATTTATTAATAGATTAATAAATATCTGTTATATGTTATCATTAATAATGCCATAATAGCTTCTTTTTCCCCTCAGCAGAATGTGAAGTTGATGCTAGTGCCAAAATAATAAAATATATGACAAAAATATAATATTTTAAGATATTTAAGTCAGTAATTAAAGTCAATTAAACTCACAATAATAATCAATAATCTTATAATAAAATAATATATTAGAAAATCACTATTTTTATAAAATAGATCGTAATTAAGAACAACAGTAATGCACACTGCAGTCTGATTTCTCCAAGGGTATTGTTTTTTATAAAGAGATACAAATATAAATACATTAAAATCCGTTCTTTTTGGGGCGGATAATAGGTGACTATTCTAGAGTATTTATTAATAGATTAATGAATATGCATGTTATACAGTATATTATCATAAAAGGGGACTATTCTAAAGTATTTTTATTAGATTAATACATATACATGTTCAAAATTATCATTAGAAATGCCATAATAACATCAATAACAATAGCTCTTCTAATTTAAGAGGTGACTATTGTAGAGTATTTATAATAGATTAATAAATATCTGTTATATGTTATCATTAATAATGCCATAATGGCTTCTTTTATCTTAGTACAGCGTGATATTGATGCTAGTGTCAAAATAATAAAATATATTACAAAAATATAATGTTTACAAATATTTAAGTCATTAATTAAAGTCAATTAAACTTACAAGATAATAATTAGATAAGAAATAATGAAACATTATTCTAGAATTATCAAATTAAAAATATAGAATGACAATATGGCTTATAATAAAAATATGATATTAAAATAATATATTAATAATATCACTATTTTAATGAAATAGTTCTTTACTAACAACAACAGTTACACACACTGCAGTCTGGTTTCTCAAAGCTTATTGATTTTATTAAAAGATACAAATATAAATACATCTGTTTTTTTGGAGGGGGGGATAAGAGGTTAATAAATAGATGAATAAATATGCATGTTATACAGTACATTATCAAATAAGGTGACTATTCTAAAGTATTTTTTAGTAATTTATTAGATTAATACATATATGCATGTTCAAAATGATTGTTAAAAATGACATCAACATCGATAACAATACTGTAGTTAATATTTCAGCAAAACAAGATGTTTCTGCTAGTTTCAAAATAATAAAATAAATTACAAAAATATAAAATATAAACTCACAAGATAATAATTAGTTAAGAAATAATGAGCCATCTGAACTAACAATTGAAAATTCAATGAAATGTCAAGAATTATAAAATGAAAAATACAGAATGACAATATAGTCTATAATAAAATATAAAGTCTATAGTAAATCTAATAATAAAATAATATATTAGAAATATCGCTATTTTAATAAAATACTTTTTACTAAAGATAAAGATATAAATACATTTAATTCCATATTTTTTAGGGATAAGAGGTGACTATTCTAGAGTATTTTAATAGATTAATGAATATGTGTGCTATACTGTATATTATCATTAATAATGCCATAATAGCTTTTTTTTTTCTCAGTAAAACATGATATTGATGCTAGTGTCAAAATAATAAATTATATAACAAAAATATAATATTTACAAATATTTAAGTCATTAATTAAATAGTTAAACTCTCAAGATATTAATTAGATAAAAAATAATGAAAGGTCTGAAGTAACAATTGGAAATCTAATAAAATGTCTAGAATTACCAAATGAAGAGCAACGAATGACAATATAGTCTATAATAAAATATAAAGTCTATAATAATAACATCAAATACTAGAATAGAAAAATCACTATTTAAATAAAAGACTTCACCCAGTTCAATCTAAATGGCAAATATAAAAGTATGGCCAATCTAAAATGGCAAATATAATTAATTATAGAATCACACACACACGCACGCACGCACGCACGCACGCACGCACACACGCACGCACACACACACACACGACAGTCTATATATACAGTACACAAACCAGCCTGATCTCACGAGGAAACAGAAGTATTTTACGTTTTGTCAGTTTAGTGGCTAATTTATATGAATTCGTAACCCCAACCGTCATTGGGTGATGAGCAAATCATACTAATTTGTATGAATTAGCCACTAAATCAAAAAGTTACGAATTGCCGTGAGATAGTGTTAACACAAACACATGCAAAATTACTGCAAAATTAAGAAAAAAAATAATAAACCGAATAAAATTAGGTTTTAACATCTATATTAAAATAATTGAATATATTAGAAGATTAATATATTATTAGAATAATATATAACATAATATAACATTCTATATTATTATAAAGGTCTATGAATTATAGAATGACAAAAATAATAATTGCAAATTAACGAATAACAAAATACTGTAAATATTGATAATTAGATGTTAAATGGAACAGAGAAAATATAAATCAAATATAATAAAGTTAAGAAAAACTAAATAATATATATTTATATATTTAAATGAATCTCATTTTCAAATAAATTATACAGCCTTGGTTTTGTCTAACTTCCATTTCCTGTTTTAATGTCATTTTCATTAAGATAAATAACATGCAAGCCTATTCTCGGGATGGGACGATCACTTCTTTAGTGTTTAATGCATCATTTTTTAAAATATATAAATAATTCAGCACCATAATGAATCATAAGTGTGGTTACAAATATTCATGAGCGCATAAATAAGGTGAATTCTATTTATAATAATAGTATGAGAGCATTAAAATGGCTTAAGAACGGTATACAAACGTGTCATCAGTGATTTATACTTGTTCAAAGAATTTACAATAATAATTATGTTTTTAATCTGTAGCCTTGCCAAACCAGCTGCGTTAATGAAATACATTATCATAAGCAGATTAAAGACTGTCTTTGAATCCGGTCAGTGCTTAGATGTTGATTTAATAACCAACGTTAATGATATTTTTATGTCAGATCACGTGTTGTTCGTGTCTTATATTCTCACAACCAGCACGTCTGCTGTTGTTTATTTCATCAAAGAGACTGTAAGTTCAATTCAAGTGACACACAGCAAGTCAAGTTAACTCACATCTCCGCAAGGCCTTAGAGAAGCCAGCTCAGCCTTTCAGTACTATAATTGCAGGTGCATTTGGTGTCCGAAGTGAATTATTATACAGTTGAAATCAGAAGTTTAAATAAACTCTAAAAAAAAAGGAACATAACCATTTAAAAAAAAATGTCTGATGGTAAATCATACTAAACATTTACTTTTTTAGGTCTGTTAGGATTACCTAAATCATTTACATTTGCTAAATGCCAGAATAATAAGAGAATTTTTTTTGAGATTTTTTTTATTAATTTCTAGACAGTCAAAAGTTTACACACATTTCCTTGGTTATTTTTAGCTTTGCTTTTAAACTGTATAACTTTGGTCAAATGTTTTGGGTCTCCTTCGACAAGCTTCTCACACTAGTTTGAAGGAATTTTGGCCCATTCCTCCTGACAGAATTGCTGTAACTGAGTCAGATTTGTAGGCTGTCTTGTTCGCACAAGCTTTTTCAACTCTGCCCACAAATTGTCTATAGGATTGAGCTCAGGGCTTTGTGATGGCCACTCCAAAACATTCACTCTGTTGTCCTTAAAGTACATTTTAACTAATTTGGCAGTATGCTTAGGGTCATGGTCTGTTTGCAAGACCCATTTGTGGCCAAATTTTAATTTCCTGGCTGATGTCTTGAGATGTTGCTTCAGTATTTCTACATAATGTTCTTTCTTCATGATGCCATCTATGCTGTGAAGTGGACCAGTCCCTCCTGCAGCAAAACAGCCCCACTACATGATGCTGCCGCCCCCATACTTCACAGTTGGGATGGTGTTCCTAGGCTTGTAAGCTTTCCTCTTTGTCCTCCAAATGTAACACTGGTCATTATGGCCAAACAGTTCAATCTTAGTACCATCAGACCACAGGACACAAAAATGTGTCTTTTACCCAGTGTAATTCAGCAAATTGTAATCTGGCTTTTTTGTTGATTCTGCCTTGTTGATTTTCCCATGTTGTCACACAAGGAAGCAGTGTTTGAGGTTTTCCTTAAATACTATTCTACAGTTGTGCCTCCAATTAACTCAAATGTTGTCAATTAGCCAATCAGAATTTTCCAAAACCTTGACATCATCATCTGAGCTTTTTCAGAGGCATAATAATCTTATTGTATGTAAACTTGACTTTCAAGAAAAGTTATAACAATTTCTCAAAAAATCTCTCTCCCATTATTCTGCTATTAAGCAGAACAGAAACTAATTTGATAATCCTAACTTACCTAGAAGAGAAAAAGTTTAGTCACAGTAAAATCTGCCTTTTTTTTAAATGGTTATGTGCCTTTTTATACAGTGTATGTAAACTTCTGGTTTCAACTGTATATTTGTTAAAGGGGACCTTTTATGCCCCCTTTTAAAATATGTAAAATAAGTCTCTAAAAGTGTGTTTATGTTTCAGCTCAAAATTCAACACAAATAATGTTTTATAGTTCTTTCAAACTGACCCTTTTAGGCTTTGATCCTAATTGTGCACTTTTGGTGACTGTCGCTTTAAGTTCAAACGAGATCGTGCTCTTTTTGAAAGAGGGCGGAGTTACAAATGCCTGTGTGTCAGCATAGCGGCAAATTCAAAAAAGGAGTAACGTTATCTCTGTGAAAAGCTGAAAATGTCAAAACAAGTGGTTCAGAAAAGGTACTATAATGGCGGATGGCTGCTTCTCACTCAGGGCTCTTTTTGCTAATGAGGGAGAGATTATTTATTTACATGTTAAGTCAATGCAAAGACGCGAATAGACATCCTGCGGCACGATTCGCGCGAATGAAGCGGCGCCAATGTAGCGCTTTGTGCATTTAATGTGCTTAATGTGCGAACTACGGAGGAGCTAGGGGGAGCTCGGCTCCCCTAATTAAGACATGGGCTCCCCTGAAAACATGATATGTGAAATTTTAGGGGGTCTTAAAAAATATTGACAATGTGTTATTTTGACATGCGTTTTCTGTAGTGTGATCATGGGTTATTGTGTGTAAAAGTGCAAAAGCATCATTCATTCATGACTGCAATTTACACCTCACTTAAAAAAGAAGATAACTACACATGCTGTTCTTGCCCTAAACATTAAGATGTGGAGGCGCTAAGGAGCAAAGTCCAGTCAGAGTCATGTCAAAGACAGACACCCAGATGATTTCATATGGACGTTGAGACACTGCTTATTCATTTTCCTAAACAAATGATGTGACGTTGTGTTTTGATTTATTTGCTTCATACAGTAGGACAATAATGTTATTTATTTAAACACCGTGACATTGCTGTAAACTTGTTGGACAATTAAGCTGAAAGCAGGGTAAACTTGACAAAAAGGAATCCCTTTCAGTGGTGCTTCTTTCATTTTCCAATTCGCGATTGTTTTACCGTAGTGAAAAGTGAGATCACTTGACATTCTATAGGCCTATGTAAAATAATAAAAGCATATGATCAAAGAGCAAATAGAAAAATGATAGGCTACATGACGAGGTTATTTATTTTGTTGTTAAGTGAATCATATTCGTGTTTGTTGATTTTATATAAATGAATGTATTCCTCTCACCGAAGCACTGCAGGTAAAATTAGACAGCAATGTTCTGTTGTTTAGGCTGCTGTTGTTTGTGCATGTAAAAATAAATCCCTCATAAGATATTTTCAAGGGTCAAAGAAAGTTATTGTTGGAAAAACAAGGGCTTTTTAGCAACAAAAAAAGGGAAAATAGCGAAACTATTATGGTGTTTTGTTCATTTAGACTACTTTGTAATATTAGTTAAAATTACAGTTAAAGTCAGAATTATTCGCCCCCCTTTAAATTTATTTTTTATTTTTTAAATGTTTCCCAAATGATGTTTAACAGAGCAGGGAAATTTTCACAGTATGTCTGATAATATTTTTTCTTCTGGAGAAAGTCTAATTTGTTTTATTTTGGCTAGAATGAAAGCAGTTTTTAGTTTTTTTAAAAATCATTTTAAGGTCAAAATTATTAGCCCCTTTAAGCTACATTTGCTTTTGATAGTCTACAGAACAAACCGTCGTTATACAATAAAATGCCTAATTACCCTAGCCTGCCTAGTTAACCTAATTAACCAAGTTAAACCTTTAAATGTCACTTTAAGCTGTATAGAAGTGTCTTGAAAAATATCTAGTAAAATGGGTGCACCTCTGAAAGCAGCTAGTGGACTTGAATGAATCTACGCTGTTTTTCAGCCTTCCTAAAGCACATAAAGCACAGCTACTCTCTCAATAAAATCCATGTTAGCAGTTTAGCAATGAACGTAGAGTCACTGGGCAGACAAAAGCCCCCGAATGAAGCGAATCAGTGTCTATTGTGAAGTGAATTTGACGTGCGAATGAAGCGAGTAAACTCAAAATATTCACGCATCTATTTATGCACGAATAGCGCGATTTATTCGCACATGCCACGTCTGGTGTGAACACAGCATTAGAGGCTGGCTGAATTCACACACTGTTGCCACACAACTAAACCTCTTATAAAAGTGATATTTGCATAATAGGTCCCCTTTAATTATTAAATAGTAATTTTCTTAATTATATACGGATCATTAAGTGGGTCGCACACCAGATGCAGTGCCGCGACACGTCACGCACATGACAATTGAAAGTATCGCACACTAGACGCGCATATTCACATGTTATTTAAAATGAAACTATTCAGATCATACCTGCTAACACTCCCGTTTTTCCCGGGAGTCTCCCGTATTTCAGACCCGTCTCCCGTATTGTTCTGTCTCCCGGTAAACTTCCGGAATTCCCCCGCCCCCCGCTCCTCAGCATTTTGGTACAGTCCGGGCTGAAACTTGGTGCTTGTGCTCTTCCGGTCGTGCACTGCAGTTCGCGCGCCCCCATCTCCCCAAACCTCTCACTCCTTCCGCTCCCCGCTCTTCAGTTTGCGCCAGTGTTGCCAACTTTTGCCAACAAATTTTCAAAAAAGCGACTAGCGACAAATCTAGCGACTTTTTTGTGTGTTACTGGCGATTTTTAAAGACTGTTGTTTGTCCATTACTGTACCGTCCCTACTCTTCTCAACGAGCCTCCCCTGCAGCCTGAGAGCAGAGCACCTCTCTGCGTACCGACGGCAAATGATTTAGAACAGGTGGCAGTTTGAAGGTATTTCCCTTGTACAGTCAACCCGATCTGCTTCTCCTTTATTTTAACAATTTAATTTGACCGTTTATTCTTGTTGCACAATCAGAGATGTTTTAAGTGAGAGTTTCAGAACTTGTCTGAGTATATTACGTCTGAGCAGGGGAGGAGTGGACATTTTAAAAGTGGGGGGGCAGCTGTATGAAATCCAAAAGTTTACATTCTTAATAACCTTTTTCTAAATGGTCTATCTCTAAAAGTGAGGGGAACATATCCCCCCCGGTTGCTACGCCCCTGCGTCTGAGAGATTACTGCAAATTCCCTACTCATCTATAATGATATACTGTATTAAAACAGCAATAAATTTAGTTAAATTGACAAGCTTACATAAAGCGTAGTGCGAATATCAAATACCCCATTTATTTACCATAGGCTGTTAAACAAACAGAAATGGTAGAACGCGATGACGTCAGTAATATGCAAATTAGCGTATGATGTAATTACCGTCTCCCGGAATTTATGAACCAAATGTTGGCAGGTATGATTCAGATGCCGCTCTGTGGCGCGCCAGAAATATGAACAGTGTCCTGAGTTGTAGCTGGGCGCCTTGGACAGCCACCGACTTGCGGCGCCAGTATGCGTAACCCGATAGAAATCTATGTTTATAATTCTAAAATGCATGGCGCTGCATAGCACGGTGCGTCGCATCACTGAGTGGTCCATCCGTTGTGCAACCCCCTTTAGACGGTTTAAAAATAGCTTTTATTATTAAAATGTTTATAAATCTTGTCAATTCTGTTACCATGCTATACTTTAGCTTTAAAGGAATACTATACACTATCATTCATTCCGATGGTCTTCAGGTCTGGCAGAATCACCTTTAGCTTAGCTTAGCTTAGCATAATCTATTAAATCAAATTACTCCATTAGCATCTTACTCAAAAATAAAAGGATCATTTTCCTATTTAAACCTGGACTCTTCTGTAGTATCATGTACTAAGACTGACAGAATTGAGAAGTTGCTATTTTCTTATATTACAGTATGTAGTTATATATTTCTGTTTTATTTTTGCCTAATATGCCTATTATCTTTATCTATTATATACAGTCAAGCTCAAAATTATTCATACCCCTATCAAATTCTGACTTAATGTGTTTAATCAAATGTAAATAAAAGCTGAAAAAATATGTCTATTTTTTGCCACAATGATGTCTCTTGTACATAATCTTAATATCTTTTGGGATACACCTGTCATTTCCAATAAAACAAAAAAATAAAATAAAAAACATGCTGGTTGAATAAAAGTAACTTTAGTCAGGGCTATGAATAATTTTGGCCTTGACTGTATATCTCGCCTTTATTTATTTTTTATTTATTTATTTTTTAATCCCAGGTTCTGCAGGTTGCAATGTCCCGAATTTTGCTTGTCAATCTTAAGCAAATTGTAATCAATTGTTTTGGTTCAATTTGGAATTTTTCCTAACCAACGCAGAGCCCAGGGGACCAGAGTGGGTCCCACTTTATATTGTGTCGCTTATACCTGTGAACTTACATGGTAATTAGATGTGTAAGTAGTATGTAACTACAGTGTATGTACACACTGGTACAGAGTATTTACTTGTGTATACTGGTGTAACTACACTCATGTAACAACCAACTGAATAGTATGTGTAAGTACAAATGTGTAACAGGACATTGGTAATAACACTAGGAAAGTACACATCTGTAACAAGAATTATGTAAGTGCATTGTGTAACAACAATATGTACTTGCAGATGTTTTCCCACTTCCACACCTGTTTGCAGATCATGCACTTGTGAACACTGTATGGCAGAACTAATGCTGCATTAGAAGGGCGTTCACTGTGTAAAACATATGCTGGATAAGTTGGCGGTTCATTCCGCTGTGGCGACCCTAGATTAATAAAGGGACTAGGCCGAAACGAAAATGAATTTTATTTTAAACTTTATATTGTGGACTGTTCCTGTGGAGTTACCATGTAACTACACTGTTATTAAAGTGTTGCATAGAAGATATTTCTACAAGTTACACAGTAATTTGTGACCATTTTACACTTTATATTAAGTGGACAGTTCCTGTGGAGTTACCATGTAAGTACACTGGTATCACAAGGTGAAACCTTCTAATGCAGCATTAGTTCTGCCATACAGTGTTCACAAGTGCATGATCTGCAAACAGGTGTGGAAGTGGGAAAACATCTGCAAGTATATATTGTTGTTACACAATGCACTAACATAATTCTTGTTACAGATGTGTACTTTCCTACTGTTGTTACCAATGTCCTGTTACACATTTGTACTTACACATACTATTCAGTGGGTTGTTCCATGAGTGTAGTTACACCAGTAATACAAAAGTAAATACTATGTAAACGTGTGTACATACACTGTAGTTACATACTACTTACACATCTATTTACCATGTAAGTTCACAGGTATAAGCGACACTTAATATAAAGTGGGACCCCAGAGGGAGTGCTCCGACTTGGCCCCCTCTGGTCCAACTGACTACTTATAAAAAGTCTCCACCTGTGGCCGGTTTATCTCCATCCTCGACAGCAGAGATCTTTTCTTGTTCCTCCTCAAACTGAGTTGATTGCCAGTACTGAGGAATGGCTGATCTGAAGTGACGCGGCCGAGCTCCCCTCCCCCACTCCGGGCGCAGGACAGCGCGCGGACCCGGGCCTCGCTGCACCCGCGCTGGGCTGTTTTTGTTCGCGGGAACTCATGCGGATAATTTGCTGGGATGGAGCGGAGGCCTGTCACAAGGAGTTGGCTCAAGGGCTGAGGGGAAAAAATAGCAGAGGCATCTTCCTATGCTCAAACGCAGCCCCCGATGATGAGCATTAAATATGAATGTCTTCGTAAGCAGGCTAAAAAGGCATCAAGCTCGCCATCTTCTGATATGCATTTTTAAATGTATAATTTCTCAGGCTTTTGGTGTCTGATTTGAATACTGGAGGTATAATCCCACTGACAGTGCGCTTTAGATGAATTATTTTTGTTCTTTAAGAAGGGGAATATTAATAAACTGTTGTTGAATTAGACTGTTCCCTGCTGCAGCGCAGATGGGATCAGTTGTTGTTGATTTACCTCAAGCTTTTTTCCTCGCCATGTTGTTGATAAAGTATGCCAATTCATGCCTGCACTTCGTGTTTAATTAGCTAATGTGACTAGATTTGTTATTCCAGAAGAAAAGATGAGGTAAATTATATGCAAGAAGAGAATCTCTGATAGTTTTCTTTTCCCACATTTCCCACAGTTAAAATCTGATATCAGTGGTGTAAAGTAACTAATTACAAATACTCAAATTACTGTAATTGAGTAGTTTTTCTCAGGAATTGTAATTTACTGAGTAGTTTTATAAATGTGTACTTTTACTTTTCCTTGAGTACATTTTTAGTGCAGTATCTGTACTTTACTCCACTACTTTCCTTCATCCTGCAGTAGCTACTTTATTTTTCTTGTCCATGGGGATTAGAAAAATCAGTCCTGTGATTCCTGTCAAATCGCACATACCGTAAAAGGTAAATCGCATCATAATGAACTACCTCAAGACGTGTGCACTTTATAATTGCAGTGTTTGGAAGTATTAAAAGTGTCCATGAAGAGGTTCAAAATCTTTATGCGCATTTACCAAGAGACTGTTTAGATGCATGTCACTGTTGAGCTCTATAGAAATAAAGGTGAATTGAATTGAATTGAATTGAATGAGAAGATGACAGATGTTTACTGTATGATGACCGAAATGGCCTTGAACATCCAGTAGGCACAGGACGTCAACATGACATCTGATTGACGTTGAACCTTAACGTCATCGGACTGCATTTTGTTTGGAAATGAAAATCAGGTTGACATCAGAACTCAAGGTCAGGCCAATGTCCAACCTAAAACCAACCAAATATCAACGTCTAATGATGTTACAGCTTGACATTGTGTGAACGTTACCCCTATGACATCTATTAGACGTTGGATTTTGGTTGCCGTACCTGATGAATAAATGTCAGTATTTGATGTCAATATGACGTTGGTTTAAGATGTTGGCTCGATGCTGGATTTTGGTCACTTTCTAACAACCTAAAATCAACCAAATATCAACGTCATTTGACGTCACTGTTGGACATCAAAATAACGTTGTCCTTAGCTGCTGGCTTGACAATTAATTTTGGTCACTTGACATCACAACCTAAATCTAACCTAATATTAACGTCTCATGATGTTGTGTGTCTGCTGGGCAATAACTAAATGCACTACAGAATGTTACGTTTACACACACATGCACAAATTACATGTAAACATATCATCTTTTTACAGCATAATACTCACTACTCTTAAGTACTTTTGAAAGGTCTACTTTTTATTCCTACTTTGAGTAATAATCATAACAGATACTTTTACTGTACTTGCACTACATTTTTAGGCAAGTAATAGTACTTTTACTTGAGTATGATTTTCATTACTCTTTCCACCACTGTCTGATATACAGTACAGTTGAAGCAGTGTTTAATTTGTAATTGAATAATTTCCGAAACAAAACCAGGAAATAAAATGTACCGGGACCGACGTCCACCAAACTATTTTAGTTTTCCCGGAACATGACGTCATTAAACGGTGATGCCGCAAAAAAGAGCATCACATTTCTGAACGGTCTTTTATTATTTTGTGCCGTAAAACGTTATAGGCCAGTCATGGGAAATAAAAACATGTAGCTACAAACATAAATCGTATGAACTATCACTATTCAGTTATGTGCCAAGTGAAAAACAAATCATTAAATGACTCCAGTGTTGCTAACTTAGAGATTTTGTCACTAGATTTAGCGACTTTTCAGACCACTTTTGTGACAAATTTTCAAAAAAGCGACTAGCGACAATTCTAGTGACTTTTTTGTGTTACTGAAGATTTTTATAGACTCTCATGTGTCCGTACTTTACCGTACCTACTCTTCTCAACAAGTTGCGGGTGATGCCGTCGGCCCCTCCCCCGCCTCAGAGCACTGACAGGCGGCCCAGTCCTCGTACAGCAGCCTCTCCCACCTGCAGCCCACCTGCAGCCTGAGAGCAGATCCTCTGCGTACTGACGGCAAAGCATTTAGCACCGGGAGTGTGAGGTATTTCTCTTGTACAGTCAAACCGATCTGCTTCTCCTTTATTTTAACAACTTAATTTGATCGTTTATTCTTTTCTTGTTCACAATCACAGATATTTTAGTGAGAGTTTCGGAACTTGTCTGAGTTTATTACGTCTGAGAGATTACTGCAAATTAACTACACATCTGTACTGATATACTGTATTCAAACAGAAATAAATTTAATTAAATTGACATGCTTACATAAAGCGTGATGCAAATATAAATACCCCTTTATTGACCATAGGCTGTTAAACAAACAGAAACGGTAGAACGTGATGATGTCAGTAATATGCAAATTGACGTATGACGTAATCTAGTGACATTTAACGACTTTTCGGGCAGAGCTTAGCGCCTTTTTATTGAAAATAGTTGGCAACACTGAATGACTCACTCAGTCTAATCTTTAAGAAGAGCCCACAGTTAGCTCTTCTGTCATGTTTTCTGGCTGACTTAAGATCGTTTTGCTTCTGTCTCCCGCTATCCTGATCCATTCACGCAGTTTCATCTTCTCAACATCTCATTTGATCAGGCTCATTATCAGATTTACGTGCGGTTTTAAAAAATGCTAAAATAAAATATGCATGCATCTTTGCCGTTTTGAAAATACAAATATTATTTAGGTTGGCCACTATGCTATTGTTTATTTTCGCTGCTCACTGCGTGCAAAGCAACATTCACCAACCAATCAGAGTGATTGTAAACATAAGAACGCTAATTGGCTGAAAATATTGTTGAGGGCCAATCACACAGGTGAAGACGCACTGCGCCGCTTATTGTCGCCAGCTCTCATTGAAAATGAATGATTTCTAGCTACTTTGATGCTCTCGCCATTTTTGTGAACACACAGTGCAAACAGAGCAAGGAACTTTTCACAGTATTTGCAATGTTATTTTTTCTTCTGCAGAAAGTCTTCATTGTTTTATTTCTTCTAGAAAAAAAGCAGTTTTTAATTTTTTTAAGAACCTTTTAATGTCAATATTATTAGCCCCCTTAAGCTATAGATTTTTCGATTCTCTATTGAACATATCACCTTATACAATGTCACTTTAAGCTGAATACAAGTATCTTGAAAAATACCTAGTCAAATATTATGTACTGTCATCAAGTCAAAAGTAAAATAAATCAGTTATTAGAAATTAGTTAATAAAACTATCATGTTTATAAATGTGTTGAAAAAAAATCTGCTCTCTGTTAAACAAAAAATTGGAAATAAAAATATGCAGGGGGGCTAATAATTCAGGATGGCTAATAATTCATGAAGAGAAAGCCAATCTCAATTCAGTACTCAGTTGATATCTTGACATAAGCTGGCAGTTGAGTTTGAAGTGCAAACTTTTTTACTTTTTAAAAGGGATCATATGAGACATTTTCATGTTTCCTTTTTCTTTAGTGTGTCATGTAGCTATTTGTGTTTTGCACAAGATCTGCAAAGTTACAAAGCTCAGTCGCCCACTAAAGGTGTTTTATCTGTCTAAAAGAGAATGACGATAGAGACCTGCCAAAAACGTCTCAAATTCTCCCTCAAATATCAACATCACTATGTGGAAATATTTGCATAATGCTGCCCAAATGTCTATGCAAAGGAACAATTTTCAGGAGTTATTTCAGGCATTTGTGTTATGGAGATATTGTCTTTCTTTGTGAAAGTAAAAAGCATCTTATTTCGCTTTCTAAAATTGGGTCAACGACAACTTTCCGTGCCCCTATTTACAAGTATCAGTGCCTCATAGTTGTTTTGGACATATTGGACATCTGTTAGACCAGTGGTCTTCAATCAGTTGGTACCAGGCCGCACAAGAAATCATCAATTATTTTAGTTTTATTTATTATCTAAGTCTTTTATTTTGAAAAATCTTTTATCTTGAAAAATGACCGTAATTTGTTGCTTACATCTTGGTCACTCGAGCATCCCAAAGTTAACCCATAAGTAGGGCCAGACAGAATCTGCGGACGTTTTCACACTGGTGTGATCGTACACTTCAGGGACCAGCCAAGGCTGATCACACCAGTGTGATCATACGTGTGAAAGGGTTGTTGCGAGATTTCCTATGTTCACATACAGCACTGATTGAAAGTCTTTTGGTGTGTGGGTCTTCTGTCTTTGTCACATCGCTGCGTACCACAGTCTATAGAAGCAAAATGGAGAAATCTATGATTTTTGTGTTCTCTAACATTTCCAAAATCTCATAAGATCTTTACTTGTGTAAACCCAACTTTACTTCGGATTGTTTACAGGCTGGCTTTACCCATTCCAATATGGTTAACGACTTACATATAGCTTCCCACAGAAACCCCCGCTAATGAGGCATCCACATTAGAGAGAATAATAACTGAATTGTTTTACATCCCGAAGAACTGTCCCACGAGCGGCTCAAGCTGAATTAATTGCTTAAGATTCTGAAGAAGAAGGTTAAAAATAGCACCGCAGATGGATATACTTGATTATACAGTGGGTATATACAACACACAGGTTTGTGTTTCTCAGCTGTCACCGCGCTCTTTCCACTTGTCTTTATTCAGGGCTCAGTCATCATTCTCACCATGTTTTTGTTCATCTGTGAATCCTCCGGTGTCTACAGAGAGATGGTCTGCTCAACAAGATGCACAGGCAGTCACACGCAGACACTTTCCCCTAAATCTCCAGCATCCATGTGATGCCTAACAAGTCCCCAGGCTTCCTTCACTAAGATCCAGAGATCCCAGTGGAGCAGCAGGTGCACAAACCCCCTCGCTCACGTTCCTAAGATTTTTGGATAAGACTGCTTGCTTTTTTGTTGAAGAATGCGGGCACTGCATTGAGTGTTGAGCTCTCGCTTGTGTCTGATTACTTCCACAGTACCTGCCCTATTGGCAGAACTGATTGTAGACTTTTAGGGCTCCTATGCAAAACTTAGTGCCCCTGTAAAAAAATGCGTTAATAAAACCCACAACATGCATTAATGAAAACCACATTAGAGCAGTTTCACTGTCAATAAACGTGTGTTAAAACTGTCAGTAATAATAAAAAAAATAGAAAATACTGCATACAGTAAGATAAGAGGTATAAATTTAAAAAAATATATGTTTATATTGTTTCGCACATCCGTGGTATTTCAGGCCACTGTAATTTTTTTTGACAATGTAATTATGTTATAGACATAATGCATCGCAATAAACCCTTGTGTGGTCACTTCTGTATATTCTGTTCATCCTTAGGGTAAAAAACTAACCACTAAACCTCTAAAATAAAGCAACGGCATTTTATTTCAATTCTAAAATCTATTTTGCATCATCAGAAGCTCTGTGAATGTCTAGTTTTCCCTTGTCATTTACATATATAACATACAAGTTCATATTTGGATTACACATATATAAAATATTTGTCATATATGCAACATATATTTTACATATTGCTAAAATTGGCTTTTCAAATACAATTTTGATGCATTAAAAGCGACTAGGTTTCCAGGCTTAAATGGCGAATTACATTTTCCACCTTTTTTGTAACAACTTTTTTTTTTTATAAATATTTTCTGCAGATTTTTAATTACATATTGTTGAATATGTATGCATATGTTAATGTGTGTGAATATATATATATATATATATATATATATATATATATATATATATATATATATATATATATATATATATATATATATATATATATATAAACAGTTGAAGTCAGAAGTATTAGCCCCCCTTTGAGTTTTTTTTTCTTTTTTGAATATTTCCCAAATGATGTTTAACAGAGCAAGGAAATTTTCACAGTATGTCTGATAATATTTTTTTCTTCTAAAGAAAGTCTGATTTGTTTTATTTAGGCTGTAATAAAAGCAGTTTTTTAATTTTTTAAAAACCATTTTAGGGTCAAAATTATTAGCCCCTTTAAGCTATATATTTTTTAGATAATCTACAGAACAAACCATCATTATACAATAACTTGCCTAATTACCCTAACCTGCCTAGTTAACCTAATTAACCTAGTTAAGCTTTAAATGTCACTTTAAGCTGTATAGAAGTGTCTTGAAAAATATTTAGTAAAATATTATTTACTGTCATCATGGCAAAGATTAAATAAATCAGTTATTATATATTATATATAAATTTCTAATCAGCTCATTACATGGCAGCAACTCCATGCATTTAGGCATGTAGACATGGTCAAGACGATCAGCTGCAGTTCAAACCGAGCATCAAAATGAGGGATAAAGGTGATTTAAGTGACTTTGAATGTCATATGGTATTTCAGAAACTGCTGATCTACTGGCATTTTCACGCACAACCATCTCTAGGGTTTACAGAGAATGTTCTGAAAAAGAGAAAATATCCAGTGAGCGGCAGTTCTGTGGGTGCAAATGCCTTGTTGATGCCAGAGGTTAGAGGAGAATGGCCAGACTGGTTCCAGCTGATAGAAAAGCAACAGTAACTCAAATAAACACTCATTACAACCGAGGTCTCAGAAGAGCATCTCTGAACACACAACACATCCAACCTTGAGGCGGATGGGCTACAGCAGCAGAAGACCACACCGGGTGCCACTCCTGTCAGCTAAGAACAGGAAACTGAGACTACAATTTGCACAGGCTCACTAAAATTGGACAATAGAAGATTGGAGAAACGTTGCCTGGTCTGATGAGTCTCGATTTCTGTTGCAACATTCGGATGGTAGAGTCAGAATTTGTCATCAACAACATGAAAGCATGGATCCATCCTGCCTTGTATTAAAGGTTCAGGTTGGTGGTGGTGGTGTAATGGTGTGGGGAATATTTTCTTGCCATACTTTGGGCCCATTAGTACCAACTGAGCATCATGTTAACGCCACAGCCTACTTGAGTATTGTTGCTGACCATGTCCATCCCTTTATAACCACAGTGTACCCATCTTCTGATGGCTACTTCCAGCAGGATAACACGCCATGTCATAAAGCGCGAATCATCTCAGACTGGTTTCTTGAACATGACAATGAGTTCAATGTACTCAAGTGGCCTCCACAGTCCCCAAAACTCAATCCAATAGAGCACCTTTTGGATGTGGTGGAACGGGAGATTCACATCATGGATGTGCAGCCGACAAATCTGCAGCAACTGCTTGATGCTATCATGTCAACATGGTTGAATCTATGGCACGAAGGATTAAGGCAGTTCTGTAGGCAGAAGGGGTACTAGTAAGGTGTACCTAATAAAGTGGTGTATATATATATATATATATATATATATATATATATATATATATATATATATATATATATATATATATACACACACACACAAACATATATACACACACACACACACACCTGCATTAGTGTATTTTTTTTAGCAAGTTAAAGCATCAGATCTTATGTGTGTGTGTTGGAGTGTGCATGTGTGCCTGTTGTTTTTGTGATGTAAAAATGGTTTTATAGATGACAGTTAAAATTGACCCATAAGACAACTGTTGTACCCTATATATACAGTATGTGTGTACAGCCTTCATGAAAATAAAAAAAATGTTTCTAATTTTAGGGTCGTTTAGAAAAAGTCATGTAACTAAATTCATCATTTAGAGAGCTTTTTGCCCTGTTAAAATGGTCAACTTCTACCCATAAATCAACAGGAGGGTTAAACGGCAACTTTTTAATCCAATGCATTGCATCATTAGCTTCTTTTTACCGATACACTGATTGATTTGGGGAATCTTCCCATCCCTACCGTCCACTCAGAGAGGATCAGCTTGTAGGATGTCCGGTGACCCAAACCAGGATAGCTGCATGGACAGCAAAAACTCACAGGAAAGTAGAAGCAAGGAAGTGCTCACCCAAAAATAGTCCTCCCCGGGCCATTGTAACAAAGGACAAAGTGACATTGTGAACATCGCTAGCATCTGTGTATAACCTCGCAGTTACAAACGCCCCCTGCCCAAGTTCTGAGCAGACTCCGCTGTCATCCTCCAAGGAGCAGCCATTTTGGAACGCTCTCCCCGGCACAGATGTTGCATATTAAAAAGTGGGGCTCTTGGAGAAAGGTGGGGGGGATCTCTCGGCGGGGCTCACCTGCGCCATCATCCGCGAAGCCAATCCATGAGAGGAAGCTGCCTAACCAACCAAAGACAAAGTGACAACAATGATAAAGTCATCTCATTTCCTGTCTGACCCTGAGCAGGTGAAGATGTGGACAAATGACTTCACTCATGAGAGTGTCTTGTTTACTGCTTTTCGTCTTTTCCCAGTTACTCTTTCCTGGACAGTCACAGCTTTTTTACTTTGTTGGCGTGATGTAAAGTACAGAAATATTGATTCTTTGTACAACCAAATGTCCAAAAATCACGTCTAGAGTTTTTAGTTACATAGCTAAGGGCCTTAAATGGACAGTTCACACAAAATTTTAAATTCTGTCGTCAAACCCAAAAAAGAAGATGTTTTGAAGAAAGTTGAAAACAGAACCATTGACTTTCATAGTGTTTGTTTTTCCTATTATGGAGGTCGATGGTTTTCAGCTTTCTTTAAAATATCTACTTTTGTGTTGAGAAGAAAGAACTTTTGGTTTGGAACGACTTAGTGAGTAAATAGTGAGTACATTTAGATTTTTGGGTGAACTCTCCCTTTAGTTAGAAAGTTATGGGCCTTAAAGGGACAGTTCACGCAAAATGTAAAATTTCGTCAACATTTTTCAAACTCCCAATATTTATTACGAACCTGTTTGAACACAAGAAGAAGATGTTTTGAAGAGAGTTGAAGACATGGAACCATTGACTTCCATAGTAGAAAAAAAAAAACAAATACTATGGAAGTCGATAGTTTTCAGCATTTTTCAAAATATCTTCTTTTGTGTTTGGCAGAAGAAAATCATAATAAATGTTTTGGAATGACTTGAGGGTGAGTAAATAGCGAGTACATTTAAATTTTTGGGTGAACTATCCCTTTAATCACAAAGCTATGGGCCTTGCAAAATGTGAAATTTCGTCACCATTTTTCGTATCCTATACTCATTACAAACCTGTTTGAATGCAAAAATATTTTGAAGAAAGTTGAAAACACAGAACCATTGATATTCATAGTATTTGTTTTCCTACTATGGTTTTCAGCATTCTTCAATTATCTTCTTATGTGTTTAACAGAAGAAAATCATAATAAATGTTTTGGGATGACTTGAGGGTGAGTAAATAGTGAGTGCATTTAGATTTTTGAGTGAACTCTCCCTAAACCTGTTTGAACGCAAAAAGAAGATATTTTGAAGAAAGTTGAAAACACAGAACCATTGATTTCCATAGTTTTTTTTTTTTTTTTTGGAGGTTAATGGTTTTCAGCTTTCTTCAAAATATGTACTTTTGTGTTCAACAGAGGAAATAATCTTTGGTCTGGAATGACTTGAGGGTGAGTAAATAGAGAGTACATTTCAATTTTTGGGTGAACTATCCCTTTAGTTACAAAGCTATGGGCCTTAAAGGGACATTCATTCATTCATTCATGTTCTTTTCGGCTTTGTCCCTTTATTAATCTGGGGTCGCCACAGCGGAATGAACCACCAACTTATCCAGCATATGTTTTACACAGTGGATGCCCTTCCAGCCACAACCCATCACTGGGAAACACCTATACACTTTCATTCACACACACACACACACACACACACACACACACACACACACACACACACACACACACACACACACACACACACACACACACACACACACACGCACACACTACAGACAATTTAGCTTACCCAATTCACCTATACCGGAAACCAGAGCACCCGGAGGAAACCCACGCCAACACAGGGAGAACATGCAAACTCCGCACAGAAATGTCAACTGACCCAGCCGAGCCTTGAACCAGCGACCTATTTGCTGTGAGGCGATTGTGCTACCAACTGCACTACCGTGTTGCCCCCCTTAAAGGGTCAGTTCACACAAAATTTAAAATTTTGTCAACATTTTTCGAACTCTATACTTATTACGAACCTGTCTGAATGCAAAAAGAAGATGTTTTGAAGAGAGTTGAAGACATGGAACCATTGACTTCCATAGTAGGAAAAACAAATACTATGGAAGTCGATGGTTTTCAGCATTCTTCAAATGATCTTCTTTTGTTTTTAACAGAAGAAATCATAATAAATGTTTTGGAATGACTTGAGGGTGAGTAAATAGTGGGTACATTTGATTTTTGGGTGAACTACCTCTTTAATTACAAAGCTATGGGTCTTAAAGGGACAGTTCACGCAAAATGTGAAATTTCGTCACCATTTTTCGAACCCTATACTCATTACGAAGCTGTTTGAATGCAAAAAGAAGATATTTTGAAGAAAGTTGAAAACACAGAACCATTGATTTTCATAGTGTTTGTTATTTTGGAGGTTAATGGTTTTCAGCTTTCTTTAAAATATCTACTTTTGTGTTCAACAGAGGAAATAATCTTTGGTTTGGAATGACTTGAGGGTGAGTAGATAGTGAGTACATTTCAATTTTTGGGTGAACTCTCCCTTTAGTTACAAAGCTATGGGCCTTAAAGGGACATTCATTCATTAATTTTCTTTTCGACTTAGTCCCTTTATTAATCTGGGGTCGCCACAGCGGAATGAACCGCCAAATTATCCAGCATATGTTTTACACAGCGGATGCCCTTCCAGCCGCAACTCATCACTGGGAAACACCCATACACTTCCATTCACACACACACACACACACACACGCACGCACGCACGCACGCACACACACACACACACACACACACACACACACACTACGGACAATTTAGTTTACCCAATTCATCTACAGTATACCGCATGTCTTTGGACTTGTGGGGGAAACCGGAGCGCTGCAAATAGTGAGTACATTTAGATTTTTGGGTGAACTATCCCTTTTAATTACAAAGCTATGGGCCTTAAAGGGACTCAAAATTAAAAATTCTGTCAACATTTTCTCACCCTAGACTTATTACAAACCTGTTTAAATGCGAAAATACAATATTTTGAAGAAAGCTGAAAACCATTGACTTCCATAATGTTGTTTTTTCTACCAAGTGAATGGATTGCAATTTTATTAAAAATTTCTTCTTTTGTGTTCGACAGGAGAAAGAAACTCATAAACATTTAGAACCTTGATGGTGAATTATTAGTAAGTACATTTAGTTTTTTGGGTGAGCTATCACTTTAGTAACAAAGCTATTGGCCTTAAAGGGACAGTCCACTCTAAATAAAAAAATGAATCTGTCATGATTTACTCACCCTCATATAACAACTTTATTTCCATAGCAAACAACTAGAGCTGCACGATTCTGGCTAAAATGAGAATCGCGATCTTTTTGCTTAAAATAAAGATCACGATTTTCTCACGATTCTGTAGATGTAAAATAAAGCTTAATATGAGTCGGCTATTATTATTGTTAATTCAGAATACAACTATTCATAATTCTGATGTTGAATTATTATGTTTGAGACATATGCTTGCAATTTAAATGATGTGCGCGCGCTTTCGGTTTCATTTTTACTGCTAAGTGCGGTTCATACTTCCCACGCGGCTCCCAAACGATCGCTCTGTGCCACAAACTGAATGTTATTTACAACTTTATTACCTGTTATTCACAGCCTATGCAGGTTCTGTTCACTAAAGTAGGCATCATTCACAGGCGCGCGCCCGCTCTCTCTGGTAACAGCTCACGGTCAGCTCACGTCACTTGTGATTTCGCGGCCACGAATACATCATTACACTGTAAAAAATGGCCGTGATTTCAACGGTAAAAAAACTGTAAAAATGCTATAGTACAAATTCGTAACCTGGTTAACAGTATGTTTCCTTAATATATACGGCGAATAACCATAAATTGACTTTCCCAGAATTCCCTGCATGACACTTCACTTTTTATGCTTTTTGTTGACATTACTATAAATCTTTTTAGTTGTTTTCCCATCAGTAATGTATATTAGTGATTTATGTTACATCTAATGTTGATAAACAATGTTTATTTCATGACTTTAATTTTATGTGTGTTACCATACTGGTGTTTAGTAGCTGTGTGAATGACACTGAGCACCTTCTTTACACTGATACACTTTTCTGATTGTGGGAAAAGTTGTTTGTGATGAGCATTGGTTCATTATGTATGAACTTTCTCATCACCACCTGCATATGGCTGTGTTATCATATCTATCTGTGTAACAAAAGATGTGTAGATGTTGCTAATTTAAAATACAGACATATTACCTCTATAAATCAATAAAATACGGTAGTTTACTGTAAAAATGAGAAATTACTTTTACGGTTTGTACTGTATTTTTTACGGTTAAATACTGGGAACCACAGCTGCCGGTTTTTTACCGTAAATATTACGGATTTATTTTTTACAGTGTACATAAAGACAGAAATTACATTTTTAGTTGAATTATACCATATAAATACAGCATGTGACTCTTTCAACCCCAGTTGGAGGTGTCCACGTTGCTGAACATTGTATGTAAAACAACGGGAAGACTTGTGCGGCCGTCTTTGCTTCTCTCCTGAACTTGAAAATATGATTGGCAGAATCGTATAAATGCTGGATTAAGATCGTCTAGGGCACATGTGTCAAAGCCAGTTCCTGGAGGGCCGGAGCTCTGCACAGTTTAGTTCCAACCCCAATTAAACACACCTAATCAAACTAATTGAGTGCTTTAGGCTTGTTTGATACCTACAGATAGGTGTGTTGAAGCAGGGCTGGAACTAAACTCTGCAGGGCTCCGGCCCTCCAGGAATTGACTTTGACACCCCTGGTCTCGGGGATTGAATCGAGATCGCGATCTTTTTACGATTAATTGTGCAGCTCTACAAACAACTTAATATATTTTTAAGATTTCATTCACATGTTTGATCATGTGACATGAAACAACTAATTAGAATCAAGTTGCTGTTTTAGGCGCTGCCATATTTAAATAGCATGTTTTTGTGTTGACCAATGATGTGAGAGTTGATTTGGGAGTCAATTCTACAAAGTATCTTCCTAAAGTTTTATATTTATTAGGGTCTCGGGAGGATTTTGGCTACATGGTTGCAGAGATTTTACTTTCATCCTGACATGTTGTCCCCCCCCCCCGAGACGTGATCAGGCTTTGTGTTAGTCCGTCAAGATCTTCTACATCAAACTCTTTAATACCCTTCCCTTGTAAAAACATCAGCAAACTTGGTGTTATTTTTGAAAGGACACAGTTCTCCTGAATGAAATGACATTCAGATTTCTTGCGCATCAGAGGTGTTGTGATTTCTTTGAGTTCTGCTTTGCTTTGAGGCTCCTTGGGTACAGACAGGTTCATGTCCACAAGATGGTGATATTGACCAAAATACAGGATGATTTTTGTGTGTGTGTGTGTGTGTGTGTGTGTGTGTGTGGCTTGACTTAATGGGAAATGATATGCCTTCAGGTCCTCCTGGGAAGCTCATTTTCACTAGTCTGGAAGTCACAATTGCACAGTTTTGATTGGAATAAATTAAATGTATAGGCCAACTCCTTGTTTTTCACTTGTTGACAAAGATAAGAAGATTGACAGCAGCACTGTTACTGAGGAAAGTAAAGGGTGTCTATTGTGTGTGTGTTTATTGTGTTATTTGTATAATCTATGATTCTTGTAATCATAGAGGATGATGGAAATGCAGCTTTTGGCTCCAATGTGGTCTTGTAATATTGTTTTTTTTTTTTTTTTTATAATATTCAAGTTAACTCAATGGTTTTTACAATATTAGGTTGATTGAATATAAAACAATTAAGTTGTCCCAAAAAACGTAAAGCACTGAGTTGTTTCAGCTCATTTTAAATAAATAGTTTAAACAAGCAGCAAAACATTTTATTGAGTGTATATTGTATATATCCCTGTTCTCAATTGGCCAGGAAACTGACTGAAAACACCCCCTGTTAAACCCCGTTGAAAATCTATGGGCTATTGTCAAGAGGAAGATAAGGCAACAGAGACTCCAAAATGCAGACGAGCTGAAGGGCGATATCAAAACAACTTGGGTCAACTGTGTGTCACAGGCTGATCGCCTCCATGCCACACCGCCTTGATGCTGTAATTAGAGCAAAATGAGGCCCAACAAAGTACTGAGGAAATAATACAGTACGTTAACATACTTTTCAGACGGCCAACATGTGTTTAAGATCCTTTTTTTATTGGTCCCATGAAATATTCTAACAGTGGGTAACATGTTCGTCTCACAGCAAGAGGGTCGCTGGTTAGAGCCTCGGCTGGGTCAGTTGGCGTTTCTGCGTGGAGTTTGCATGTTCTCCCTGTGTTCGCGTGGGTTTCCTCCGGGTGCTCAGGTTTCCCCCACAAGTTCAAAGTGTATACCCATGTGGTACAGGTGAATTGGGTAGGCTAAATTGTCCGTAGTGTATGTGTGTGAATGGATGTGTGTATGGATGTTTCCCAGTGATGGGTTGCAGCTGGAAGGGCATCCGCTGTAAAACATATGCTGGATAAGTTGGTGGTTCATTCCGCTGTGGTGAGTTATCCAGTACATGTTTTACGCAGCGGATGCCCTTCCAGCTGCAACCCATCTCTGGGAAACACCCATACACTCTCATTCACACACATACTCTACGGACAATTTTAGCCTACCCAATTCACCTGTACCGCATGTCTTTGGACTTGTGGGGGAAACCGGAGCACCCGGAGGAAACCCACACGAACGCAGGGAGAACATGCAAACTCCACACAGAAACGCCAACTGACCCAGCCGAGGCTCGAACCAGCGACCTTCTTGCTGTGAGGCGACATCACTACCTACTGCGCCACTGCGTCGCCAATATATATTATTAATTATTATTATTGTTTTTACGGGTGCTATTGTTTTTAGTGCTGTCGCCTCACAGCAAGAAGGTCGCTGAGTCACAGGTTTGAACCTCGGCTGGGTCAGTTGGCGTTTCTGTGTGGAGTTTGCATGTTCTCCCTGTGTTCGTGTAGGTTTCCTCCGGGTGCTCCAGTTTCCCCCACAGTCTAAAGACATGCAGTACAGGTGAATTGGGTAGGCTAAATTGTCTGTAGTGTATGAGTGTGGATGAGTGTATGGATGTTTCCCAGTGATAGGTTGCAGCTGGAAGGGCATCCGCTGCATAAAAATGTGCTGGATAAGTTGGTGGTTCATTCCGCTGTGGCGACCCCAGATTAATAAAGGGACTAAGCCGACAAGAAAATGGATAAATAATTATTGGTTTTACATACATTTTCACCAATGACTGTTTAGGCCTCACAGTATTATTAAACAATGAATTATTTGAGACTCAAAATAAAACAGCTAATTTTTACATTTTTTTATTTTAACATTTGTGTTTGAAGATGTTTAAGTATTACTGCCAAACATCTTTGAACAAAATTGCTTAAGAATATTACACTTTGATAATTCCATATAATTCCATAATACAACTTGTTGACAGAGAATATATAATAACATTTTTCTTCTCTACTTTTGCTTATTTTTTAATCAATATTTGTTTTGTGAAACTGTCTAAACACAAATCTAGGAGAATTTTGGTACATTTTACATAATTTAAAAAAAGATTAAGAGAATAAGAAAATGATTTTGCTGTGTAATTATGATATTGATGCAAGCGCGTTTATTAAATATTAAAAAAATATATAATTATTTTTTAGCGATTTCTCAAGTTAATGAAATAGATACCTAATCAGAATGACACATTCAGAGGATATACAGTATCATACATCTGTTTATTTAAACCAAAATTGTCATATTAAATTATCGAGAACTTTAATATATTCTCTCTCTCTCTCTCTCTCTCTCTCTCTCTCTCTCTCTCTCTCTCTCTCTCTCTGTCTTTTACTTTCTCACTCTCTCTCTATATTTGATCTATAGAGATGTACAATTGAAGTCAAAATTATTCCGCCTTCTGCAAAACTTTTACTGTTTTTTTTCTTCTTTTGATATTTCTCAAGTGATATTTAACAGAGCAAGATAATTCTCACAGTATTTCCTATAATATTTTTTCTTAATGCATATTTTTATTTGCAATTGCGACTTTATTTTTCCGATTTGTGAGTTTATATTTTGCAATTCAGATTTTATAACTCGCAATTTCGAGTTTGAATCTCACAATTCTGAGAAACTGAAAACTTAATTTCTAAGAATTGTGTTTTTATCTCGCAATTCTGAGAAAAAGTCTGAATTACGTGATACTTGCAATTCTAACTTTATAACTCAATTGCGACTTTATTTCTCAAAATTGTGTTTATATTTCACAATTCAGACTTTATAACTCGCAATTTCGAGTTTAAATCTCACAATTCGGAGAAAATTGAAAACTTAATTTCTAAGAGTTGTTTTTATCTCACAATTCTGAGAAAAAGTCTGAATTACATGATACAAACGTGCAATTCTGACTTCACAACTCTTAGTTGCAAGTTTATTTCTCAAAATTGTGAGCTTATATCTCGCAACTCAGACTTTATAATTCGCAATTTCGAGTTTAAATCTCTCAATTTTGAGAAAAAAGTCTGAATTGTGACACAAACTTGCAATTCTGACTTTCTAACTCTACTGTGACTATATTTCTCAAAATTTAGAGTTTATATCTCACAATTCAGACTTTATAATTCGCAATTTTGAGTTTAAATCTCACAATTCTGAGAAAAAAGTCTGAATTACGTGATACAAACTTGCAATTTTGACTACCTCTCAATTCCGACTTTATTTCTCAGAATTGTGAGTTTATATCTCACAATTATGACTTTAAATCTCATAATTTCGTGTTTACGTCTTACTATTTAGAGAAAATTGAGACTATTTCTCAGAATTTTGAGTTTATATCTTAAAAGTAGAATTGCGTGATACAAACTTGTAATTCTGACTTTATAGCTCAATTGCGACTATATTTGTCAAAATTGTGTTTATATTTCACAATTCAGACTTTTATAATTCGCAATTTCGAGTTTACATCTCACAATTCTGAAAAAATTGCTACTTTATTTCAGAATTAAGTGTATATCTCACAATTCAGACTATAAAACTTTTCACAATTCAGACTTTATAATTCACAATTTTGAGTTTAAATCTCACAATTCTGAATTGCGTGATACAAACTTGCAGTTCTGACTTCATAACTCAATTGCGACTATTTCTCAAAATTGTGAGTTTATATCTTGCAATTCAGATTTTATAACACAATTTCGAGTTTAAATTTCACAATTCTGAGAAAATTGGAAACTTCATTTCTAAGAATTGTGTTTATGTCTCACAATTCTGAGACAAAAGTCTGAATTATGTGATGCAAACTTGCAGTTCTGACTTTACAACTTGTAATTGCGACTTTTTCTCAAAACTGGGAGTTTATTTCTCACAACTCAGAATTCATAATTTGCAATTTTGAGTTTACATCTCACTATTCTGGAAAAAAAAGTCAGAATTGCATGATACAAACTTGCAATTCTGACTTTATAACTCTCAATTGCCACTTTATTTCTCAAAATTGTGTTTATATCTTGCAATTCATACTTTATAACTCGAAATTTCGAGTTTATATCTCACAATTCTGAGAAAATTGCGGCTTAAATTCTAAGAATTGTGTTTATATATCGCAATTTCAACACAATCTCACGGCAATTTGTAACTTTTTAATTTAGTGGCTAATTCGTATGAATTCATATGATCTAATTCGTACAATTAAGTACGATTTGCTCATCACCCAATGACGATTGGATTTAGGGGTGGGGTTGGGTGCCACGCCTCCTTTTTACAATCGTACATTTTCGTATGACTCAACTCATACAAATTAGCCACTAAATTGACAATACGTAAAATACTTACGTTTCCTCGTAAGATCAGGCTGGCAATTTAGACATTAAAACTCAGGATTTCGTATTTTCGAGTTTTGAGAATCTAGTAATTTCAGAATTGTGAGATCACTATCCTTCGGCTTAGTCCCTGATTAATTTTGAGATGTAAACTTTAAATTGCGAGTTATAGAGTCACAATTGCGAGATATTAAGTCGCAATAATGTTTTTCTTAGTTTTTTCCAGTGGCGGGAACAGACTTCTTTATAGTTCGGCTGGAATCAAAGCAGTTTTTAAATATTTCTAAAAACAAATTTAAGGTCAATATTATTATTATTATTATTAGCCCCCTTAAATAAATATTATATTAAAAATATGTTGACTCAATCTTCTCCCTGTTAAACAGCACTCTGAAAACATTTTGAAATAGCAAATTCAGAATTTGAGGGCTGATAATTTCGACGTCAACCATATGTGATATTAATCTGCGCTCATCGTATAAACGTAATAATTCCAGCTCTGATCAAATATTGAGCTAATTAGAGATCTCAGCCGTCCCACATTCAGATTCAGCCCATATATCATCATCTATAAGCGCGTGTCTATACATTCATCTCTGTCCGCATTTCCCCCGGCCGGCTGCAGACGGTGCAGTGTGTGTTAACAGACTGCCGGTGTGTGTCTCCAGTGTTGTTTTGTAGGGTCTCGGAGGACTGAGAGTGTGGACTGAGGGTCAGTGCTGGTTCAGTGGCTCTGAGCCCGGATGCCCAGTGCGAGGGGTAAAGGGTTCAGGTGTGTGACGACCCGGGTCTCCGCGGGGCCGCGTGTAAAGGGGTCACGACCCTTTGTGTGCACCGAGGGTCCATACTGATGTTCGCCCTGTTGCTGTGAAGTCAGTCTGTTGAGTTCTGAAGTTCTAGTTGTGTACTGTAAGGCCTTGTAAACACACTGTAGATTAATGTGGTTGTCCGTTTGCCTTTTAGTGTTTAATAATGTGCTGTACATACAGCTGAAGTCAGAATTATTAGCCCCCCTTTGAATTATTTTTTCTTTATTAAATATTTATCGATTGATGTTTAACAGAGCAAGGAAATTTTCACAGTATGTCTGATAATATTTTTTCTTCTGGAGAAAGTCTTATTTGTTTTATTTCGGCTAGAATAAAAGCAGTTTTTAATTTTTTAAAACCCATTTTAAGGTCAAAATTATTAGCCCCTTTAAGCTATATATTTGTTCAATAGTCTACAGAACAAACCATCATTATACAATAACTTGCCTAATTACCCTAACCTGCCTAGTTACCCTAATTAACCTAGTTAAGCCTTTAAATGTCACTTTAAGCAAATAGAAGTGTCTTGAAAAATATCTAGTCAAATATTATTTACTGTCATCATGACAAAGATAAAATAAATCAGTTATTAGAGATGAGTTATTAAAACTATTATGTTTAGAAATGTGTTGAAATTTTTTTCTCTCTGTTAAACAGAAATCGGGGAAAAAATAAACAGGGGGGCTAATAAATGAGGGGGTTGAATAATTCTGATTGCAACTGTACTTGCTTCAGTCATTTAGAAGTGACAGCTTCATTTTACAACTGTATTTTCTTTCCTGGATGATGTCGATTATTGCATTGAAGGCACACATTTGATCAGTTCTTGCATTCCCAGACTGATTTTGTGAGAAAACGTCAAATATTCTCATAAAGTGGCTAATTTGTACAAATTCATACGATTTCATTTGTATGAATGCATACTTTTTTCCCACAAACCCTAAACCTACCTACAGTATATATACATACAGGAGTTGGACAGTGAAACAGAAACGCCAAATAATTCATTAGTATGGTGTAGGTCAGGGGTTCTCAATGTCTACATTAAAAGGTCCAAATCTGAATTTTTATTAAGGTCAAAAGTCTGTAACAATTAACTTGTTTTTAATAAACATCCACAACATGCATCACAAGTCAACACTATTTATTTTTCTGTAAATAAAGTGGCATTTGCATTCAAAACACATTAAATACAATGCAAATGTGGCAAAACCACTAAAAGAAGTGCATTTTTGCACAAAACACAACAAAAGGTGGGCCCAATAGTATGTAAACAATTCAAAAGGTGTGTAATGAAAACTTTAGGTGTTGTAGTTTTGCGCTCCTTATATCTTTATCTTGTGGATACTGACGTTCAAAATGTCTGTGTTTTGTTTCATAGTGGAGTTTCCAACGCTATCTCACGGCCAATTCGTAACTTTTTGATTAGTGGCTAATTCGTATGAAATCGTACGATCTAATTCGTACAAATTAGTACGATTTGCCCATCACCCAATGACGGTTGGGGTTAGGGGTGGGGTTGGGTGCCACGCCTCCTTTTTAAAATCGTACTTTTTCGTACTACTGAACTCGTACGAATTCGTACGAATTAGCCACTAAACTGACAAAACGTAAAATACTTACGTTTCCTCGTGAGATCAGGCTGGAGTTTCACATTTCCACTCTTTATAAGTCCTGTTGTCTCAATACAAATCAAGCTGAATGGCTTTGTGCTGGCTTGTGGCAAAATAAACTCATACTTATTCGTCCATTCAACTTTGAGCTGTCGATTCTCTTCATTAAGTTTTCTTTTTTGTAAGACGACATCTTCGTCTATTCAAATGCTGCGGTGCATTAAAGCAGGTGCTCGTGCGATTAGCCCACTCACGTGAAGCCTCGTATGATCACTGGATGTCATGACTACAGACACAGGAAAACTTTGAATATTTTGTCTTCAATTATATTTCGGCTCGTATTTTTTAAACAAAAATACAAACAACAAAACAGCATCGGTTTGTCTTGGGAATGACAGATACAAGTCCTTCACAGTGGCCAGAGGGATTTTGAGCCATTGTTCTTGCAGAATAGTGGTCAGGTCACTACATTTCCTGACTCACTCCTCCAAATCACAGCAAAGTGGCTCAATAACATTTAAATCTGGTGACTGTGCAGGCCATGGGAGATGTTCAATTTCACTTTCATGTTCATCAAACCACTCTGTCACCAGTCTTGCTGTGTGTATTGGTGCATTATCATCCTGATACACGTCAGCGCCTGACCCATTGGGTGCACATGGTCATCCAGAATGATTCGGTGGTCCTCGGCATTGATGGGCCCATCTACTGTAGCACAAGTATTGAGCCTATAGGGAATGCCATTATATTCCAGCCCAAACCATCACTGATCCCCACCATGCTTCACTCTGGGCATGCAACAGTCTGGGTGGTACGCTTCTTTGGGGCTTCTCCACACCGTAACTCTGCCTGATGTGGAAAAGACAGTGAAGGTGGACTCATCAGAGAACAATACATGTTTCACATTGTCCACAGCTCCAAATTTTCACCACTGGCACCATTAAAACTTACATCTAGCATTGGCACGAGTGACCAAATTCGTGGTTTGGTTTGGCTATAGCAGCCCGGCCATGTATATTGACCCTGTGGAACTCCCGATGAACAGTTTTGGTGGAAACAGGAGAGTTGAGGTGCACTTTTAATTCTGCAGTGAGTTGGGGAGCTGTGGTTTTATGTTTTTTTTGGATACAATCCGGGTTAACACCCAGACATTCCTTTCAGACAGCTTCCTCTTTCATCCACTTAAATATACACACATATACAACAAATAATTATACACAAATATACAATATGCCTATTTTATAATCTTTAAATATCAGAGCTTTCCATTTTCACGTGAGAAATGTTTATCTTAATGTATGATTTATCTTTATAAATAGTCACAATTTATTTAAAGGTACAATTTTAAACAGAAGTGAGAGGTTTTGGTGAATCAAAAGCCTTCAGGAAACAATGTTTGATTCATTGGGTGCACATGGTCATCCAGAATGATTCGGTGGTCCTTGGCAGTGACGGGCCCATCTAGCACAAGTATTGGGCCTAGGGAATGCCATGATATTCCAGCCCAAACCATCACTGATCCCCACCATGCTTCACTCTGGGCATGCAACAGTCTGGGTGGTACGCTTCTTTGGGGCTTCTCCACACCGTAACTCTGCCTGATGTGGAAAAGACAGTGAAGGTGGACTCATCAGAGAACAATACATGTTTCACATTGTCCACAGCTCAAGATTTTCACCACTGGCACCATTAAAACCTACATTTGGCATTGGCACAAGTGACCAAAGGCTTGGCTATAGCAGCCCGGCCATGTATATTGACCCTCTGGAACTCCTGATGAACAGTTTTGGTGGAAACAGGAGAGTTGAGGTGCACTTTTAATTCTGCAGTGAGTTCGGGAGCTGTGGTTTTATGTTTTTTTTTTGGATACAATCCAGGTTAGCACCCAGACATCCCTTTCAGACAGCTTGTTTATAATTATACACAAATATACAATATGCCTATTTTTTAATCTTCAAATATTCTTCAAATGTTTAACTTAATGTATGATTTATCTTTATAAAGACAAACGGTCACAATTTATTTAAAGGTACAATTTTAAACAGAAGTGTGAGGCTTTGGTGAAACACACTGAATTTCTGCCCCTCTGTTGACCTCACATCTTTCCGCCTCAGTAGAGCAACACACCTTTCACTTCCGCAGGCTTTTCACACTGTTACACAATCATGCTGCAATACATACATTATATATCAACTCTGATTATAAAGACATCATCTCAATCACAAAATAAAGTCACTATATATAATTATACCACCTGCCTGCCAGCTTTCTCAGAACAAAGACTGAGTGAAAAAATGTTTAAATTCTGAGCCTTTTTGTTACTTTGTCTCGGAATTTTTGATCAATGAATACAATACCAATCCCGACCAGCACAATAAAACAAAACGGAGGGCTGAAAAAAAGTCTGAAAGTCTGGCGGTAACGCTAGTTATCTGTTTCCCGGCTGAAGTTTTTGGGTTAGGATAAAGGAGTGCGGTGTCCTTGTAGAATATGGATGATAAATTGTTCTTTCTCTATTGATACTGTGGTTATGAATCTTTCAAGGGAGATGGAAAGTGAGAAGAAAAGCATCGGTGAATAAACATTAATGATGGGTCAATTTTTTCCGCGACTTCCTGCAGATCGATGCATAAATAAATAATTATCATTGGCCGAAGTGTATTGATTATCCTCTAATGGGAAAAATCAGGCTATTTGTCACGATTAATTCTGACAGACAGTATCTCGACGGCTTTTAAAAACAGAAAGATTTAAATGAATGCACATTTTAAGACCTTTAGAATGCATTTAGTCATTTGGCAGACGCTTTTTGTCCAAAGGGACTTACAATTGAGAAGGCATTCAGCAATTCAACAAGAGGAGGCAATAGATGCAAGAAATGCTAATTATATAAAGGAACTGTCAGTGCACAGATAATTTATAATGTAATGTAATGTAATGTGTATTTATATAGCGCATTTATTGTGTATGGCCATACACCCAAAGCGCTTCACAATCATGAGGGGGGTCTCTCCACATCACCACCAGTGTGTAGCATGCACTTGGATGATGCGACGGCAGCCACAGGACAACGGCGCCAGTGCGCTCACCACACACCAGCTATTGGTGGAGTGAAGAGACAGTGATAGAGCCAATTCAGTGGATGGGGATGGTTAGGAGGCCATGATGGGTAAGTGCCGATTAAGGGACTTTGGCCAGGACACCGGGGTTACACCCCTACTCTTTAAGAGAAGTGTCATGGGATTTTTAATGACCACAGAGAGTCAGGACCTCGGTTTAACGTCTCATCCGAAAGACGGTGCTCACTTTTACTGGGGCATTAGGACTCACACAGACCACAGGTTGAGCGCCCCCTGTTGGCCTCTCTAACACCACTTCCAACAGCAACGTAGTTTTCCCATGTGGTCTCCCATCCAGGTACTGACCAGGCTCAGCCCTGCTTAGCTTCAGTGAGTAACCGGTCTTGGGATGCAGGGTGATATGGCTATGGCCGCACAGATAATTTATTGCTAGAGTAAGAAGGTGGGAGTGTTTTTTTTTTATTTTTTTTTTTTTTGTAGAGAGATAAGTGCTTCTACAGGTGGTTTGTCAAGCCCACTTACCTGTGTGAGGCACACTTTGTAAATGCACAATGTTTTTTTTTTTGAAACATGGAGTAAGTGTAGGAAAGTGTTTGGTGTAAAAGTGCAAAAACTGATGCAAGAGTTGGTTAAAGTGTCAGAGAGATGAAAAAGAGCGTTATCTACAGGTGATTTGTCAAACCCACTCACCTGTGTGAGGCACACTCAAAATCAACATATCAAAACATTTGAATATCACCTGCTTTCTTATTCTAAAGAGTTATGTCTTAACTGGAGCCAGGAACACTTCCCAAAAGACATTATAATTTTAACAACATCTATGCCTATGTTAGTCTGTTTTTCATTATCCCGCGGTCTCCATAATCCTGGACCAGGCCGTATCCTGAGCAAATGCTGTGTTGCTCGTAGAGAGCATGAGACCATTTCAATTAACTAGAACTTCTATGTTAAGCTGCTTTGACAATCTACATTGTAAAAGCACTGTAGAAACAAAAATGAATTGAATTGAATTATGTCTGACCGCAGATTATGTTTGGCCGTTTTAACCAAACTGTTAAAGTTGCCATGACCTCCTAATATAAATATCTTAGCGCTTGTTGTTCAGGCTCTTAAAGCAATCCTGTTTATGTTTATATTAAAAGTTGCAGGTAAGATTTGGTTTTATTTCTAAAAGTAGTCTTATAGATTTATTTATGTTTATTATTGGCTTTTTGCTTATTATTTGTTTTGACTTTAACAATATCTGGCAACGTGTGGATCACACTGTGATCTCTTACACACCCCATAGAGAAACTAGTTGCATTTAAATAGCAACTAGTTGTCAATTAATATTTTAATATCCAAGTTTTATCAACAAAATGCAATATTATTGTGCATGATAGAATGAAACTTCATAAACTAAATAGAAAAAGCCAAAACACACTGATGCACATTGATAATTGTTCATTTTGTACACTGTAAAACCCAATAAGTTAAGGTAACTCAAACCATTAGAGGAAAACGATTGCAACAAACCATTTAAGTTTAAAAACTAAACCAAATGAGTAATGTGAACTTAATCCATTTAAGTAAAAGAAGCATTTTGAGCACAGTAAAAACCCAATAAATGAAGAGAACTCAAACCAACTGGGCACTGTAAAACCCTATAAGTTTGAGGGAAACTGAGGGCCCATTACTGTAAAACCTCAGATCGTTTAAGGAAACTGATTGCAACAAACCATTTGAGTTAAAAAAAAAAAAACGAACCTATATGAGTACTGTGAACTTACCCCATTTAAGATGAAGTAATGCGGTATCTAAATAACTCATTGCCTTCAACACTGACTTCAAAACTCTTTTAAAATGAGTAGACTTAACTTTCAGTCAATTTTGAGTTAACTACACTCATTTCATTTGATAAAGTTGACTGTTGGGTTTTATAGTGTAGGAGTACAGTTTCAACTTGTGTTGAATTTACTATTGAAAACTGACATATTAACTATTAAACTGCATGTTCACAAGATCATATTCCATGCGTTTCATTAGACTTTTGGCCCAACTCATCTTCCATAATATATGGGTGATATGTATGTGTTTAGCAACATGGCTAACTAAAGTGCAATTCGGTACTTGGAAAATGTGAGAATGTAAATATTAATCTAACTTTATATTAAAATATATAAAATTCATGCACTTGGAAGGGCATCCGCCATATAAAACATATGCCAGAGTAATTAGTGGTTCATTCCGCTGTGGCGACCCCTGATAGATTAGCTGAAGGAAAAGCGAGTGACATACAGGGCTCTATTTTAACGATCTAGGTGCAAAGTCTAAAGCGCAGGACGCAAAAGCATTAAGGGCGTGTTCGAATCCACTTTTGCTATTTTAAGGATGGAAAAATACGCTCTGCGCCGCAGTGCATGATCTAACAGGGTTGTGCTTATTCTCTCAATGAGTTATGGGTGTGTTTTGAGTATAACGTGCATTAAACCAATCAGAGTTTCATCTGCCATTTCCTTTAAGAGTCAGTTGCGTCACGCCATGGAGCATTCGCTATTTACATGGTGGACTTTGTAAGTGGAAAAACTGAACGCTTCACTAGCGAGAAACAAGGATAAAGAACGAGCCTCCTTCAATCAGCCTCTTTACTTTCTCTTTACTTTACTTTTACTCTTTACTTTACTACTTTACTTGCGTGGATAAGGAAACAGTAGAAGCTCACTCCACTGAAGATATCCATTAGCCTACATATTCAATTTTGTTTGTAAAGTGCAAAGATTTGTTTCAAAACTATTTCTAAATTCCAGCAAACGAATAAATGAACAATAATAATGAAGTGTGGTCAAACAAGTTATGTTTGGAGTTATATCCAAACACACATCTTATTCGTATGCCCTATATGGTGATGCAAACGTCTCCAAAACCCGACAGGTGGACAAATCTAAACTTGTTTTTATTAAAACAAATATAAATATGCAAAAATAAATAATACTGATAATAATAATAATAATAATAATAATAATAATAATAATAATAATATTATTATACTAATGCAAATTGTCATGAATAAACTGGATAAAAGCACCCCGAGGTGAAGAAGGCATGGAGGCAGGGGTTTTTATATTTATGTAGAAGATAATAATTTTTGTAACATTTTAATCCTTTATTTTTTTCATCTGTAAAGATATTTGTGTGTTGCTCTACATCCTGTGTGTATTAAGCAGTGTGTAAGTGTTTGGACCTGCATAGATGCATAACTAATGCACTCTGCGCTGGACTTTAGAGCAGCTTTTAGTTGGTCAATGGCGCAATCTATTTCTGTTCCTTAAAATAGCAACACGCCAACAATGTGCCTTAACACGCCTCCTTTATAGACCTGAACACCCATAAGTCCACAAAACAGCACAAATGGATTTGCTATTTAAACAACGTGGTGCAAAACGTGAAAATTACAGTTGCGCTGGGCTGAAAATAGCAACAAATTGCACCAAACATGCCTTGCACCTTATTGCGCAGGGTGTATGATAGGGCCCACAATTCACTGGTTAGTTGACACACACACAAATTCACGCGTTTCTTAACACAATTGACTGAAGTAGATTAGATTGAAGTAGTCTCCTTTCTGTTTACTGTACTACAATAATCTTTTAACCTTAACTAAACGACAATATTTAACTTTTTACAATGAAAGTAAAGCCAAAGGTGGGCACCATTATATGTGAAAAACAACAGATTCTCTTCTTTTCATGATCTCCTAGCCGAGTACATTAGACGTCTGAAAGCCTGCCCATCTCCAAGAAGTAGAGTTGAGTTCATGCAGTCAGACAAATGAAGACAGATTAAGGTCTTGCCCTTGCGTGGAGCACGCAGCTCAAATACATCATTACTGAGACAAACCTCATTTGTTTAGTTCTGCAGCCAAAACAGGGGCTTCACATTTAACATCGGAACTTATTACCGTGATCCGTAGTTGATTTTTGTTTCCAGCTTTGTTACTTCACCCTCCCCTCTTGTACTTTTATCTTGTGACTTTCTGGAGTCATTCAAGGACATTGAGTTCCTTCAGACTGAATGCCGGGGCACTGATTGGTCCATAAGGGCAACCATGTCTCAAACTAGTCTCTCGCTAGCAGCTTAGCATTGCCCGAAATTGGCAGAATCTTGCCAAATTTTTGCACCTGGTCCTCAATAGGCATTATTTGGCTACCTTTTGTGCCCACGCGGTGTGACATATTGCCCTCAAGCGCTGACCATCTGACCAGGGAAAGAAGTTTTTCACGCTAGGCTAATTATAGTAGAGTCTTGTAAGGCGTGATTTTATTGCCGTCACTCCCTGCTGTGGGACATGATCGGTGAAAGACGATTGAGAGACGTGGATTTGCAACAGAGCTATTAAACGGAAAGCTTTTTTTGGCTGGGGAATAGGATCGCTTTAAATGTAATGCTAATTTATATTGTTTTAAAATGTTACTAACAACAAATAAGAGTTGAGACAATAAAGCAAATAAAAAAAGCTTGCAAGTCTAGTTTTTAAGCATGCAAGAGGAGAAATAAAGGTGCACTAGATCAGACTAGTTTTTATTTACAACCCCAAATCAGAAAAAGTTAGGACAGTAAGGAAAACGCAAATAAAAAAGTAGTGATTTCTAAATTTACTTTGACTTGTATTTCATTGCAGACAATACAGCAAATATTATTTAATGTGTGCCTCATGATTTTTCAAAATAAACACGTATTCCAAGTTTGCTTCTTGCAGCACATTTCTAAAAAAGTTTGAGAAGTAAAGCATTTACCCCTTTGTAATGTTGCCATTCATTTCCACAACACTTAAAAGACGTTTAGGGACTGAAGACACCAAGTGATGAAGGTTTCAGGTGTAATTTTGTCCCATTCTTCCTGCAAACAAGTCTTAAGGTGGGCAACAGTCAGTGGTGTAAAGTAACTAATTACAAATACTCAAACGACTGTAATTGAGTAGTTTTTCTCAGGAATTCTAATTTACTAAGTAGTTTTAAAAATGTGTAGTTTTACTTTTCCTTGAGTACATTTTAGTGCTGTATCGGTACTTTTTCTCCACTTTCCTTCAACCTGCAGTCACTATTTTATTTTTTCTTGTCTATGGGGATTAGAAAGTCTTGTGATTCCTGTCCAATCAAATAGAAGGTAAATCACATTACAATAAACTACCTCAAGACGTGGACAATTTGTAATTGCAGCAAACTGCTTGGAAGCATTGAAAATGTTCAAGAAGATGTCTACAATCTGTACACGCAATGACTGTTTAGATGCATGTCACTGATGAGAAGATGACGGATGTTTGCTGTATGATGACCGAAATGGCTTTAAACACCCAGCAGCCATAAGACGTCAACATGACGTCAGATTGATGTTGTACCCCAGCGTCGTGGGGACGTTGCATTTTGTTTGGAAATGAAAATTGGGTTGACGTCAGAACTCAACATCAGGCCGACGTCAACATCCAACCTAAAAACAACATCTAATGATGTTACAGCTTGATGTTGTGTGGACGTTACCACTATGACGTCTATCAGATGTTGGATTTTGGTTGCCATTCCTGACGAATAAAGTCAGTATTTGACGTCAATATGGTTTAAGTTGTTGGTTTAAGATGTTGGCTCGACTTTGGATTTTGGTCACTTTCCAACACAACTAAATATCAACGTCATTTGACGTCGTTATTGGACGTCAAAATAATGTCCTGAGACACTGGCTAGACATTGAACTTTGTTCACCTGACGTCACGACCTAAATCTAACCTAATATTAAAGTCTTATGATGTTGTGTGCCTGCTGGGCAATAACTAAATGCACTACAGAATATTACGTTTACACACATCCACACATTACATGTAAATGCATCAGCTTTTTACACTGTAATACTCACTACTCTTGAGTACTTTTGAAAGGTCTACTTTTTACTCATACTTTGAGTAATATTTACAACAGATACTTTTACTCTACTTACACTACGCTTTTTGCCATGTATGATTTTTCAGTACTCTCCCCACCACTGGCAACAGTACGGGGTCTTTGTTGTCACATTTTGCCCTTTAAAATGTGCCACGCATTCTCAATTGGAGACAGGTTGGGACTGCCGGCATTACAGTCAAGTACCTGTTTCTTCTTCCTCCACAGCCAGGACTTTATAATGTGTGCAGAATGTGGTTAAACACTTTTTTTTAAACACAGGAGTGAGAAACATGAAGACAGAGGCCATATAAACACGACAGAGGCGCCGCTAGGGGGGAAAAGTTAGGACGATTCTAAAGGCTCATTTATATTTCTGCGTCAAGCACACACATATGCTCCGACACAGCTCTCGTCGTGGCCGTCGCTGATGCTGCTGTGCACCTCCCAAAAAATGCAACTACACGTCGCAATGATGCATAGCACAAGCTCTGTGATTGGCCTACTTGGTATCGCTGACGAGTGTGGGCGGGACCGAGAGCCGTGCGAACCCGTTGAAGCGAGTGTTTACAAGTGTGTAGTCCTGTGAAGGAGGTCCAGATGGAAAGTTTGTTTTGTGTTTACCTCATGATTGCACGTTCACCGGTTCCTACCTTAAATTGAGTGAGTTTGAGCCACTTGTACATTAAGGTACGTTAGAAAAAACATAAAACCTCGGGACCTTTCGGAAGTGTTATTGCAGAGCAACATAAACAGCACGCAAAAGAATAAATGCACGACAATGCACAAGGCATGCGCCATGAGTCATGCTGATCACTCAATGCAGAAGTATAAACCAGGCTTAAGGGCGTTTCAGGACCCCCAGAGATACTATTATGGGCGCATCAAAACACAGATCCCACCTCCCCTCCCCACCCCGCCCTCCAGCTCTTCACTTTCATCCATGTCACCCCCCACCCCCCAGCCCCCTCTCCGGCTCTTCACTTTTGTCCGCGACCCGCCCTACTACCTCACCCACTCCCCCCGCTTTTTACTTTTCGTCCACGACCCTACACCAACCCCCACCCCCTCTCCGGCTCTTCACTTTCGTCCACGACAACCCAACCGCCCCACCCCTCTTCAATTTCAACCGCGACACCCACAAAATGTTTTCATAGGGCCCGTACCGGCCAACGGCGTCCCTAAAACACAATATGAGAAATAACTAAACCAGACACAGGTGAACACAATCAATACACTAATGAAAGAACAAACAAACTAGAAAAAGTAACAAAGCAATCAAAAATTAATGCAAACTGAGGACATTTATACATATTAAAAACATTTTTCACGCACTTTGGAGCCTAAAAATGTGAATTGTTGTGTTGACACCACTATCACCGCCATTTAAACTACAGGACCACATTTTTTGTGAAACTAGTGATGCCATGTGTATTACAGTACGTGCGGTATTTAAAGATTTTCCAGGATTTTGCAGGGACAATTTATTTAATATGTCTGCAACCTAAAATAACTGATTTTGTGATGGCTTTTCTCAAGACTTATTGCATTATTTGCTTCAAGTCAATTATCCATCTGCTGTGAAAATACACAAAAGTCTTCTAAGATTTTTCTCTTATTGACCACCATATGACATTTGACAACATACTGAAAGGTTCTCATAAAAAGGACAAATTACCTGATATTTTTGTAGGGTTGTGAAAAGTATCGAATTTAAAAATGTGGTGATACCGGCATTTCTCAGTTAAATTTTGAGTGCTGTTAAGTGGATTCTTGAACACCGCTGATTGGCCATTGTGTTCATGTGCTCAACTAAATGGCCATTCAGTGTTGGTTAAGGCGCCAGCACGGTGGCTCAGTGGTTATCACTGTTGCATCACAGCAAGAAGGTCGCTGGTTCGAGTTCCGGCTGGGTCAGTTGGCGTTTCTGTGTGGAGTTTGCATGTAATCCCCGTGTTGCTGTGGGTCCCTTCCGGATGCTCCGGCTTCCCCCACAAGTCCAAAGACATGCGCTATAGGTGAATTGGGTAAGCTAAAATATCCGTAGTGTGTGTCCTGGTATGTTTATGATCCATCTCGTGAAAATTAGATGTTACGAAACACCAACATGGTGCGGCTAAATATCAACTTCAATATAAACGGCCCTGGGAGAGAGTAAGTAAAGAATATAAAAGCCGAAAAATTTGGAAGTTTAGTCTATTAACCATTTTAAGTTTTCTGTACTTAAACATTTAAGTTATCTGTACTTAAACATTTAAGTTATCTGTACTTAAACATTTAAGTTATCTGTACTTAAACATTTAAGTTAATTCAATGAAGAGACCACCTTTGGTCAACTCAATTAATTGAGTTGTTGATTGTTTTACTCAAACAAACTGAGGGAATCACTTTCCTCAAAATTATTTGAGTAGCCTCAGCTTATTAGGGTTTACAGTGTAGCATCAAAACATTGTAGTCCAAAACATCCCTTCCGATGCCAAGCTAATGTTGCCCATTAGCCTAAACCGTTGACTTGCCAATCCAAACAAGAGGATGCTGCACTTAGACGCTGGGAAAGAGACCAACGAAGACAAAGCACTTGCACTTGTTCAACTCCTATTGATCTAGGAAGCGAAGGGCTTAAGGTTACGCCTCTGTCTAAGCTCAATCCAGGCATAAACGCTCCCTAGATGCCGTTTCCATCTGAAGCCAAGGTCTTAGCAGCCGCACATTTCTCCGGGTTGTGCAGACCTGTCCTTGAACTCCGCTGGAGGGGAGAAGACTAATTTTCTCTTTAAAAAGTTGTGAAAAAAAAAACGATCCTCCAGTGTAAACCGGAGTCTTGAGGTGATATAAAAGACGGGGAAAAAGGTACAAAGTGGGGTTTTTTAGTAGTGTTGCGCATCAATGCATCGCATACCCCCAGCTAACTCTGTTTTCATTATTCAACCTCATTACCGCGCAGCAATAAATAAAAACACGCCATCTAAAAATAAAAACGACTTGGGAATTCATTAAACTTTGACTCAACTAACAGAAACAGATGTGTCCTATTTAAGTTAATATCAACTTTATCTAGCATGGAACTAGTGATTGATAGTATCTGTCATCGTAAAAAAGCGCCTGATGCTTTTCCATAATTGCGCGCGGCTGAAATAATAATCTCTCGTATTGAATTGAATAGAGTGATCAGAGCCGCTGGCCTAAGAGAGAGTAGATTAAGGCTGGTTTGACACGTGGACTTTGATGATCTGCTGTCTGGAGAACAATCATTCAGTACAAAGCACTGTCAGGACTGAAACATCAGACCAGCCGCTCGCTAATTCAAGCAGTTCTGCCTGGATCTCAAAGCCCAATCCCCATGTGTGATTATACTGTGAGGAAGAATACTCAAAATGACTGCATTGATGCTACACTATGTAAGGTGTGTTCTATTATGCTAACAGGAGCACTATTATGTCCCAATGACAACATATATCATGATACAGTACCAGTTCTGTAAATGCAATCAATTAAATAATATCAAATATCAAATAAAATATAAAAGAAGAGCAAAAAGGTGATTTTCTCAATATTTTTTGAACCCTCATATTTCCAAATAGTTGTATCTCAGCCAAATATTATAATATCATAACAAGCCATATATCAATGGGAAGCGTATTTATTGATTAGCTTACAGTTAATGTATATATCTTAATTTCCAATGACTGACACTAATCCCAGCAAACAATGTTGTGTTTAATAGACGTCTAATAGACATCTAAACGTAGACAGCTTGGCTAAAACAAGGCTAAACTTGGGCTGTCAGGGAAAATCTAATAGACATCTAAGAATAGCCCAAAACTAGACTAGTCGTCAAATAGACAGATTAGACAGACTCTATATGTGTAGCTATTCATTTGTGTTTATTTGATGACTAGTCTAGTTTTGGCCTTTTCCTAGACGTCTACTAGATTTTCACTGACAGCCCAAGTTTAGCCTTGTTTTAGCCAAGACGACTATGTTTAGACGTCTATCAGACATCTCATTAGACATCTTTAAAAAAAAAAAAAATGCTTGCTGGGTAGTTTGTGGTCCCTATGGAACAAGTCAAGATCAGATCATATGAAATCATATTAAGCTGTCATGCTGACATCTGTTCAGTGCAGCAAAACAGCTTCTACTGACAGCATTATTCTTGGTCAAATCATTCCAAATGTTTTAATATTTTATATATTGTGTCTAGTGTTGGGTAAGTTAGTCAAAAAAGTAGTTAATTAGTTATTACATAATTAAAATAGTTTTTTAAATACTGAAAAGTAGCTGAACTACTCAATTTGAAATGGAATTACTTTATTCAATACGGCTTAAAATACTACTCTCTCTCTCTCTCTCTCTCTCTCTCTCTCTCTCTCTCTCTCTCTCTCTCTCTCTCTCTCTATATATATATATATATATATATATATATATATATATATATATACATACACTACCTGATAAAAAATCTTGTCGTTGATCCCAGTTGTAAGAGCAACAAATAATAACTTGACTTTTAGTTGATCATTTGGAAAAGTGGCAGAAGGTGGATTTTTCTGCTGAATCATCTGTTGAACTGCATCCCAATCATCACAAATACTGCAGAAGACCTATTGGAGCCCGCATAGACCCAAGATTCTCGTAGAATTCAGTCAAGTTTGGTTAAGGAAAAATCATGGTTTGGGGTTACATTCAGTATGGGGCATGTGAGAGATCTGCAGAGTGGATGGCAACATCAACAGCCTGAGGTATCAAGACATTTGTGCTGCCCATTACATTACAAACCACAGGAGAGGGCAAATTCTTCAGCAGGATAGCGCTCCTTCTCATAACTCAGCCTCCACGTCAAAGTTCCTCAAGGTGCTCCAGGATTGGCCAGCCCAGTCACCAGACATGAACATTATTACGCATGTCTGAGGAAAAATTAAAAAAAAAAAGAACGCTTTCTTTGCCATTCCAGATGACTTTATTAATAAATTATTTGAGTCATTGCAGAGATGTTTGGATGCAGTCCTCCAAGCTCATTGGAGTCAGACACAATATTCATTCTGTTTCTACTGCAGCATGACTTTATATTCTATACTGGACATTATTCCTGTTAAGTGACAAAACTTTTGTCTAAACAAAGTCAGACCTTACTATCCTAATTAAATAAAAAGGCATGATCATATTTTATTTGTTAACATAAGCGTAATCTACAGGCCTGTGTCTTTCATATAAGCCACTTCTGATACCAAATGATCAACTGGAAGTCAAGTTATTGTTCCTAAAACTTGGATAGGTGACACAACATTTGTCAGGTAGTGTATATATACAATTACTCTGCTTCTCTGAATGAGCTTCCTTATCATTTCAATAATACATTTCTCAGTCAAGTCATCATTTCTTCAACATATGCAAACGCATTGATAAATATGACCTTTTTAAGTCTTCTTTCTTCTTTAGAAAAACAGATTTGTTTTGCATAATATACCTGAAAAACAAAAAAATACGATTCCTATTGAGCTTATTCTTCAATGCTGAAGTGCGCTCGTTTTTGTGATTGTTTTAGAACTTCCGATTCAGTTGCCTATGGGAGAAATGACTAGGAATAACAAACGGCAGAAAAAGGTCAAACTACTCACTCTACAAACAAGTGTGTCCATGACTATATAGACAAAGTACCATAATATAATAAGAAAATTTCATCTTGCAACATCAAGCAACAAAATGAGCCGTTTTTAACGTCTAAACATGAATGGAATCGAATAAGACCGGAAGTCTTGAGCCAAAAAGATACAAATGTCTGTGCTCGCTCGTACACGGAGAATAAGGTGATCACATTTTATGTATATTATATAAGGAAAGTACATTATAAGTAACTGTAACTACCTAAAAATGAAAAGTAATTCCTTAATTTACTGTTTCAATGGAAAAGTATTTTAATTACATCAATTGCAGTAGTTACTTTGTAACTCATTATACCAACACTGATTGTGTCAAAGGCAGTCAACCAGTGAAATATTGGGTTCAGTTTTCTGATTTTGTGCCTGCTGTTTACAGCCAGTTACTGGGCATTTCTCCTCCTCGTCTCTCCACAGACTCAAGAAAGACACTGGAGGAGAGACGTAAAAGGCATATGACAGCGCTTCTTATGACAATTACCTTCAGGTCAGAGTAGTTAACCTGGTGAAATTATCCACGGCCACCTCCACACTGAGCCTTCAAAACAAACCCGCCGACATGAAGAGGTTTTCTAGCCCGCGGCTTTCGCCAACTGCCATTACAGAGAAAAAGAGGGTGCTAAGTGCGTAACAGAGGAGGGCAGGTGGAAACTAATTCATGCCCGAGGCCATCCGTAAAACACGGATCATTTCTTCTCGCCGGTTTCCTTCTTTTCTGACGGGAGAGCTGAGCATGTGCTGCTGAACAGATCAATTGCTATATGTAATACAGGAAGCTGGATCGTCAATGCTGTGGGGCTACAGGGAAATATTGCGGAGAAACTCATGAAATTACACATTATATTTTGTAAACGCACATCCAAGAAAGGATAGCAATTATGAATGTTTCCTATCCATGCCCGCATTGAAAAAAAACTATTAAAAAAACATTAGAGTTGTCTGAAAATATGTAAGAATAAATTAACAACAGGCTGTTGAACTATTAGAAGATAATGCACACCCGAGGTGGTAAAATGGCCACAACGTGAAGCACATTCTGTTTATTTCAAAACACTCGTAAGGTTTTGTCCAGATCCAAAGTCTTGTTTTGGTATGATTTGTGATTGTTGTAGCTGTGAAATTTGCGTAGTGATATGAAATTGTAATGGGACGTTCACACAAAATGCGCCTCGCTTTTTGTGCATAATTAAATGCTTGAACATTTTTAGTTTACACGCTTCATTTGCATATGAAATTTACTTCACAACAGATTTTTAAATTTAAAAATTAACCCAAAAACAGAAGTTAAAATATAAAATAAAAAAACAAGTAAATAACAGGGTGAGAATGTGGTAAAATCTGAAAATGTGGAAAAAATCAGGCTTTTTTCTGGATTGCTTTTTAAAACTGTCGGTTGGGTTTAGGGAAGGAGGAGGGTAGGTCAGTCAGTCATTCAACAGTGGCCTCTAGTGGATTTATGCGAGAACAACAATGGCACTCGCGACATAAATTTGAGATCTTAAAAAGTGTACACAGCGGCCTCTGGTGGATTTGCGAAAACAAAAGCGGCAACAACAACAAACAAACAAACAAACAAACAAAAAAACGTAGCTCCTGGGACGTATTTAGGGCTCTCCAGAAATGTGTATAGCGGTACATTTTTTCAGAATGAGCCTGGGTTGGAAACACAGTACAGTGTTTTATTTAAAAAGGTAACGAAAATACTTTAACCTCTTAAGGCCCAAGGTGTTTTTTACATACATTTTTTATTTCTCTTTGCTATTTGGGCTTATTGGAACCTAATTAGAATAAAAATCTAAGTATCATGTTTTGATATGATGTACTTTTAGAGAAAAATGATGTCCACATATGTGGACTCGTGGTCCGAATTTACATAAAACACTTTTTCCTGAATTTTATTTTATGCATATTTAACATAGAAGTTTTTTTTTTTACTTGCTTTGACTATCAGAGAGTAAAAATAATTTTTTTTTTCCAATTTGGACAGTTAAAAATAGGGTTTGGGACATTTCATATGCTGCAAAACAGTTGCAGGATGACACTGTGGCCCAATCCCAATTCTATTTTTGTACCCCTACCCCTTCCCCTTCCCCTTCCCCTTGGCCCTTACAACCGAGGGTTAAGGGGAAGGGCTTCAAAACTTACCCCTAAGAATTGGGACAGCACTTCAACACCTGCACACGTCATCATATGTCATCACGATCTCTTGCTTCATATGAGATCAGACGATCGCGACTGCTGTAGTTATTCCAGTTGTGTTATTTTGTGGTGTTTATCTTCAGGAAATCACTGAAGGCATATATTATGTTATCATAACGATCTAATGTGGCAATAAGATCGTAACTGTACTGTGTATTTACACAGTGGCCATATTCATCTATGTAAACACACTAAAACAACATTAACATTATAGCAGACACTGTAAAAAGCTCATTTTCAGCCACTAGACTGCTCTGACAGGGTATTCGAGTGTTATCGAGTGACAGAATGTTGTAGGACTGCTGTACAGGAGTTATGACTAGGGATTATAGATCGCAAAATTTTGCGTTTTTTTTTTTTCGGTTTTTTAAAAAGCATGACGGTAAAACATGAACGCGGTTATGAATATAATAAAACATGTGTTTGTTTGTCGTAAAAATTCGCAATAATGACAAAAAATACTAATTTGTGGATCTCCTTACTTCCGGGTTCAGCAATACTGCCGTTGTGGCAGGTGTATTCTGGGCTAAGGGGTAGAATTGGGATTGGGCCTGTATGTCTGTAACAAAATCTAAAACATTCAAAGTATTTTAAATAGCCCTAGGAGGTTATTGACATCATTTTAGATGCTATTTTATAGTGTTGAAATACTAATAATATAAACAAAAATACCTACATAATAAATAAATGAGGATATTTTAGGATAGGACATTTCTGCAAAATAGAGTTGAATTAATTGAATAAAAGACCAAATATGGCAATTTAAGACAGCAAAGAGATCTCATAATAAAATCATTTGTACTGCAACCTCCCCCCAAAAAAGAAAACATTACAAACTGCATGTTTTTCTTTTCCGTGTCTACTTTGCATTTCTTCCTTTGACACCTTGCTGACTTTGAAAAGTTATTTGTATGCGTAACGTCTACATTCATTAAAAAAACGCATTACCTCCTTCTGCAAAATGGTAGATCAGCTCAACAGCATCTAGAAAAGAGAAGCTGTTAATAATGCAACAAAATCTGAAATTACGAAACGTCTCATTTTTTTCCAACAATATCTGGGAACTATTTCCTCCTCACCGTTTTGCGATGGTGATCATTTTTAAGTGGGGCTTTTGAATAATGCCCGTGTTTTTTTTTCCACCTCTGTCACAGAACTTTCACTTATTATGTTGATAGCGGCAAAACGGAGCTTTTGTGGGTGTTTTTGTGTGTGTGTATTGACTGTGTGAAGTGCAAAGCTTCACAAAACACACCGTCTCCCTGCGTCTGTGCTGACGGGGTGGAAGAATTCTGCATTTTGGGGAGCTGAATCGATGTAATTAAAATGCGCCTCGGCTTTTTGTGGATCTCCTTCTCGTTTCAAAGTGGGAGCCTCAGCAAACTTCTTGTTTTCTTCAGCCCTCAAAAGTGCATCAATACTATCGTCGCTGACAGGCTGCTTGCCGACTTCACAGGCTGCCGTCTGTAAGACAAAACATCTGTTTAGGTCAGCAATATGACGGCTGTGATGGGGCCATGATCTGTTTATTGCTCTCCATCACAGCCAATAAAGGTTGCTTTTGTGTCTGGCAAACTGAATGCGCGTCAGGCAGTGTGTGAGAGTTTCTGTGAGGCCGTATACATTTACAAAACAATCTTACGCATGGTTGACTTCTTTAGAAAGGGGAGGAATGGATTGTTCATCCTTTCTTGTAAGATTAAGCTGTTATAAATAAGACAGAATGAAAAAAAGAGAGAAATACTAGTTAGCCTTACTATTTTTCATGCTTAAATGATTAGTGTGTTCAGCAAACTCAAAATGTATAAGTAATGAACTTAAAAAAGTGTAATGGCATTATTAGGGCTAATACATGAAAAGCGTCTATGGATAAGTCAGGTTGTTGATATTTGTTAAGGGATACAGTTGAAGAATTATTAGACCTCCTGAATATTTTATCCTTCAATTACTGTTTAGGCAAGGCAAGGCAAGTTTATTTATATAGCACATTTCATACACAGTGGCAATTCAAAGTGCTTTACATAAACAGGAATAAAAAAGACAAGTGTAAGAAAAAATAAAAACAGATAATAAAAAAAACAGATAAAAATATGTTAAAACAGGTTGTAAAAGAATGAAAAAGAAGGGAAAAAACATAATAGTGCGATTTGTCGGACGTAGCACAGTGCTCATTCAGTAAAGGCACAGCTAAACAGATGTGTTTTCAGTCTGGATTTGAATGTGCCTAATGTTGGAGCACATCTGATCATTTCTGGGAGTTGATTCCAGCAGCGAGGGGCGTAGTAGCTGAAAGCCGATTCACCCTGCTTTGACTGAACTCTTGGATTTTCTAGTTTATATGATCCTAGAGATCTAAGTGTTCTTCTAGGTTTGTATTCAGTGAGCATATCTGTAATGTATTGAGGTCCTAGGCCATTTAGTGATTTATAGACAAGTAGTAATATTTTAAAATCTATTCTGAATGTAACTGGGAGCCAGTGTAGAGACCTGAGGACAGGTGTGATGTGCTCTGATTTCCTGGTTCTGGTCAGAATCCTGGCCGCAGCGTTCTGGATGAGCTGCAACGGTCTGACTGTCTTTTTGGGAAGGCCCGTGAGGAGGCCGTTACAGTAATCCACCCTGCTGCTGATAAAAGCATGAACAAGTTTCTCTAATTCTTCACTGGAAACAAAGCATCTGATTTGTGCAGTGTTTTTGAGATGATAGTATGCTGATTTACTAACTGCTTTGACATGACTACTGAAACTCAGATCTGACTCCAGAGTTTAACAGAAAGATCTTTTTTTTTTCAACACATTTCTAAGCATAATAGTTTTAAAAACTAATTTCTAATAACTGATTTCTTTTTTATTGATTCTTTTTTTATTATTGAACATTTTGATTTTGAACAAAGCCAGAGGTTCCCCCAACAAAAAGTAAAATAAAATAAAAACAGTAATACTGTAATAATAGGAACAAAATCAGGATTGAAACATATCTGAGACAGTCTGTCTCATATTTAACCAAAATTGTACAGTTTTTTTTACTGGCACCATTTATTTTGACTGTGGTGTATTCCAAACTAATAATGTTCAGTCGATAGAGCCCGAACAGATCAACCAGAGCAGATGTATCAAGCCATATTTTCAGGATTGTTGTTTTTTTGCAGCAGCAGCAGCAGTCAGAGCAACTTGGTTGATGGATGAGAAGAGTGATGAATTGTCCAGCAGGAGAAAAAGCAATGGGTCGCACTGGATCTGAGTTTCCATTAGCTTTAATAGTAGGTCTCGTACCTTGGACCAGAATAATGCAATTTGGGGACATTCCCAGTACATATGTACAGGGTGGGCCATTTATATGGATACACCTTAATAAAATGGGAATGATGGGGTGATTTTAACGTCCTGTTTGGCACATTAGTATATGTGAGGGGGCAAACTTTTAAAAATGGGTGGTAACCATGGTGGCCATTTTGAAGTCGGCCATCTTGGATCCAACTTTTGTTTTTTTCAATAGGAAGAGGGTCATGTGACACATCTAAACAATGGTGTGCTTGGTTTTAACGTAACTGTATTCTTTCATGAGTTATTTACAAGTTTCTGACCACTTATAAAATGTGTTCAATGTGCGCCCATTGTGTTGGATTGTCAATGCAACCCTCTTCTCCCACTCTTCACACACTGATAGCAACACCGCAGGAGAAATGGCAGCAGAGGCTTCCAGTATCCGTAGTTTGAGGTGCTGCACATCTTGTATCTTGACCCCATAGGCAATTGCCTTCAGATGACCCCAAAGATAAAAGTCTAAGGGGGTCAGATCGGGAGACCTTGCATACCTGCCAACACTCCCGTTTTTCCCGGGAGTCTCCCGTATTTCAGACCAGTCTCCCGTATTGTTCTGTCTCCCGAAAAACTCCGGGAATTTCACCCCCCACCCCCAACACACTCCACAGCATTTTGGTACAGTCCGGGCTGAAACCTGGTGCTTGTACGCATGCTCTTCCGGTCATGCCCAACCGCCCCATCTCCCCTAACCTCTCACCCCTCACCGCTCTTCAGTTCGCGCGCACATCACCAACCCCCACCCCCCCTCTTCACTTCAGGTAAGAGACCTTGGGGGTTATTTAACTGGCCCACGACGACCAATCCACTTTTCAGGAAACTGTATTCAGGAAACCATTCCCAATTTAATCAGGTGTATCCATATAAATGGCCCTTGTGTAGAGTTTTTGAAATTTTGAATAACAGCTAGGGGGTAGCATAAGCCTTAAAAAATAATTTATAATGAATCATTTGGTGAGCTGGGTTTTTGAAGTTACAAATCAGTTCTCCCAGACATTCCCCCAATCAATAATTGTATTGAGTTCCCTCTCCCAGAAGCCCTCAGTTAGGATATTTGAATATTGTCGTAGAGTCCAAACTGGAATCTATCCAGTCTATCATAGGATGAGGGGATATTTTGAATGACCAAGGCACTCCATATGCTTTCAGCGCAGACCTCAATCTCAAATATAAGAAAAAGGAGAATCCTGGGAGAGGGAATTCCTCTTTCAAAATCTGAAACGATTTAAGTCCGTCATCATCCTTTAACACAAAGATACCATTTTCTGCCCAGCATTTGTATATAAATGGTTTGTTACCAGTACATATATTACTATCAGTGGCGGCTGGTGTTAAAAAATGTGGGGAGGGCGCAAACAACAGAAAAAAAAAAACTTTTGGTAAAGTAAGAGTGTAAAAGCCATTTTTCAGGTGATGCATCAAAAAACTAAAATATGACTAAAGCATACAATAAATGCATCACAAATCAGTTAATTTTAGTTCAATTTGGGTTTATTATCAGTAATGAAGTAATCAAGATATTCAGTAAACACACACACACACAAACAAACAAATGTTGCCTAATCACTGGTCAGTAGCACTACTTGAAAATAAATTATGCTCTCTTTTTTTTTCTGGCTTGAAAATTTCTCAATAACTTTTTGGTTAACGTCAGTCATCTCAGTCACCAGTCTCTTCTCTATTGACAGCATGGCCAATGCATTCAGCCTCTCTTGCGTCATGCTGTTTGAAACAGCACACGGAAATAGTAAAAGGGATGACTTACTGTACATCACAACTTGGCAAACTCCGTTTGTCATAACAAGTGCTGGAAAAGCCCCGAATATTTGAGCGCTCGCGATCACTTGACTACTGGTGAATTTGCAAGGAAGGTCGATCTGGTCCAAGATCCTCGATTCTTTTTTTCTTCATCCAAACGCCTTGTGAACGGATATCTTTGCAAAGATCCAACGGAATTTTCCTTCATCTCGAGAAATTGCATTCTAAGCTCTTTGGTGAGAATGGTCCAATCACATAAGGCCAATCATATAAAAACAAATATGATTCGTTCTAACAACAAAAATGGGAGGGTTCGGGGCGCAGAGCGCTGCGCCCCAAAGACAATTTAAAACCGGCCAATTAGAGCTTATTATCATATCACGTGCATTGAAAATGTTCGTGTACCTACATAGACACCCATTAGTCCGGCGCCCCACACACATATGAAAAAATATTGTTCATACATTTTTTTTCAATAAATGTTAGTATGACTACAATAAATGTTAGAATGTTATAATTAAATAAATTTATTTTGTTAATATTTGTGATAATAAACATTAACATATTAAAGGGCTCTAACTTGAAGGGGGGGCGGCGCCCCAGCGCCCTCTATTGACCAGCCGCCACTGATTACTATTATACCAGATGGGAATGGAATCACAATAACAATCAGATAACTGATTTCTTTTATCTTTGCCATGATGACAGCAGTAAATATTTTACTAGATATTTTTTAAGATACTAGTATTCAGCTTAAAGTGACATTTAAAGGCTTAACTTTTTGACTTAGTGGCCAATTCATATGAATTTGTCTACAATCTCATTCGTACAATTTAGTGCGATTTGCTTATCCCCCAATGATAGTTGGGTTTAGGGGCGGGGTTGGGTATCACACCTCCTTTGTAAAATGGTTCATTTCCCAATGTTGGTAACAACCAAACAAATCCATATAATCAAAGAAAACTAAGCTAATTACTTTACTAATGAAGTTATGTGTAATAAAATGAAATGATGGATGGAAAAAGTATTAAACACATAAAGAAAGAGAGGTGTAAAAAGGCATGGAAAGCTCAGACAGCAGCTGAAATCTCTCAGTAGTCATTCAGCAACCATCGTCAGTGCAAATGAATATCAGCTGCTTCAGTCCAACATCTACATTAGCAGGAGGATGAAGATGAAACCAGTGGACATTTCAGAAAGACAATGAACCAAAACACAGCCAATAATTATTCTCAAATGCTTTCAGAGAAAGAAAATCAAGCTGTAGAATGGCCCAGCCAATCACCTGACCTGAATCTAATAGAAAATACAAAATAAAGCTCAGATTAGATAGACGAGACCCACAGAACCATTAAGATTTTTAAACCCTGTTAAAGTCTATGAAAAACTCACACCTGAGCAATGCATGTGACTTCATTCTCCATTTTAAAGGCGTCTTTAAGCTGCTTTCTGCTTTGTACTTTCTCCTCGTGCCATTCCATTGTAATTACACATAACCCATTTTTCAGATTTGTTTTGTTTAATTTTCATGTTTGAATTGTTTGGGTTTTTACAAAAATCTGGTTCAATTCCATGTCAACAGCTCCTTTAGGAATATTATTCCCAAGAAAAAACATGACGTGTTCAATCTTTATTTCCCCCACTGTATCTCCAGCTCACTATGAGCTGGTCATGTAAACTTGTCTGAGCAAGCAACAATGACAAATAGATGCAGAGCTTAGCAAAGGGTCAACTTTCAGCAAGCCCACCAGGCCTTCACGTTAGACTCAAAGTCAAAGGTTACGGTTGTTAGATATATATTTACCCAAAATTTCCTCTCCACAGACGTCCTATACGATGAGCTCCCGCACACATGTCTCTTCATTGGCCTACACACCTGTCCTCCACCATGTGATTTATGACTTATGTGTTCTTCAAATGCCAGACCAGAGGCTCAGTTCCCATCAACACTGAAGCTACATGTTCAGTAAGTCGCAGCAGATGCTCGAGTTCGGTTTAAAAGGTGCTCATAATTAGCAGCTTGAGCCGCCTTGAACACTCGCGGCTGTCAATGGAGTCTGTTAAGTGGGTTCAAAGGGAGCTGCTGGTTCGGCTCATCTTTTGTGGCTTCCCCTCACGTTCTCCCAGCCCTTCATTTTTATCACGTATATAATTATAATTCGACTTTTCACTCTTCTTAGCCGCCTAATCGGTCAATTACGGTGTAACACAATATTGATTTGTTCCAGGAGAGGCCATTACGGATGCGCGCACTGGAAATCAGCTATAAGCGCCTCTAATATGATAAATGTTTTAATCCCAGGTTTCGTTAATGTGCCATCTCGAGCTTGCTATTAACCGCCAAATAAATGGTTAAATTAAACTAGTTTGGCTTTTTAGACGTATGAGCTCGTGGATGGGCTTTCTCAAGGCATTTGGGCTTTGATGTTGAAGAAGCGCCCTCTGTGTATTATTGCGCGGCGTGAAATTCATCACATTTAACACGAGTCTGATAAATCATCGCGCTTGCTGTGGGAGAACAGCCATTAGACAGACGCAGGATCTGAAGCAATCACTCTGCATAAACACAAAGACAACGGGCCTTCATTTTTTTTCAGATAGGCAGGTGTATATGGGTGGTTCTTCGACTATGGGTGACTTTTACACACTTTTAGGTCTTTTTTCTTGTTTAAGATGTCATTTGTTTTAAATTCGAGAATATCTGATAAAGTGTTTCTGACATTTTTTTATATAAATGTAATTTCCATCACATTCCAAACATTTTTTTTTGTATTTTGTGGTGGAAATAATGGTTGTGAGGCTACGTTTACACAAGTGCATATCTGTTTTAACTAAGGATGTCCAGACCTGATCATGGGATCAGAAATCGGGCCTGATCACGTGGTTTCAGACTCGATCGGAATCAGACGTTACCTCCCGATCTGGATTTGGATATATACACACACACACAGTTGAAGTCAGAATTATTAGCCCCCCTTTGATTTTTTTTCTTTTTTAAATATTTCCCAAATGATGTTTAACAGAACAAGGAAATTTTCACAGTATGTCTGATAATATTTTTTGTTCTGGAGAAAGTCTTATTTGTTTTATTTTGGCTAGAATAAAAGCAGTTTTTAATTTTTTAAAAGCCATTTTAAGGTCAATATTATTAGCCCCTTTAAGCTATATATTTTTCCGATACTCTACAGAACAAACCATCGTTATACAATAACTTGCCTAATTACCCTAACCTGCCTAGTTACCCTAATTAACCTAGTTAAGCCTTTAAATGTCACTTCAAGCTGTATAGAAGTGTCTTGAAAAATATCTAGTCAAATATTATTTACTGTCATCATGGCAAAGATAAAATAAATCAGTTATTAGAGATGAGTTATTAAATCTATTATAATATTATATATATATATATATATATATATATATATATATATATATATATATATATATATATATATATATATATATATATTCTCATTATTTGTTACACGCCTATAGTTATGCGGTAGCACAGAGATAGTCCTCTTTCTTGACTTCACACAGAAACAGCAACTTGTGCGGCATGACATCACTTTGTTGCAGAGACGCTATTGATTAAATGCCAGCAAAGTAGAACACAGAAGCAGCTTGAAGTGGAAAGCGCGAGTATGTCTGCGGTCTGGACGTATTATAAAGTTGATGACGACAACATTTCCATAGCAAACTGTGAGATATGTAAACTTGGGGATTGTCTGCCGGGTATTTTAAGTGGAGGTGCTATTTGTTTCTATTAGATTTTTTTATATATTTACTGTTGCACTAAAGTCCAAAAGTGAAGTTTGTTAAATTGAATTGATGTTATTTATTACTTTATTGTTTAAGCTACCAAGTGCTCTCTTTGTTAACAGAGTTGTTGAATGTTAAAATAAGGTGAATTAAATAAAAAAAACAAGGAACATCCTGGGTCTGTTAATTCGCTCATCTTTATTTTTTGAATGTATTTTTAGAAGCATCGGATTGTGTTTCGGTATCGGCAGATACTCAAAATCAAATGACTCGGACTCAAGGGCAAAAACACCTGATCAGGACATCCCTAGTTTAACAGCGTTCTAACCTTTGGGTCTTTATCATTTTATTTTTGTGATCGTTTTGGCTGCGTTAATGGATTCAGATTACATTTTGGCAAAAGGTGTATTTTTAACTTAAAGTATTTCTCACTCATTTTCTTTCATAAATCTACTTAGGTAAAAGTTATACTCGGAGCCTTCGGGATACAAAGATCTAAATGTCCACAGCGATATTTAATCCCACATTAAGGCAAAAATTTTTCATTCTGTTGGCAGGGATTTAAAATTTTAGCAAAGAAATTTTAAGATTTATAGCATTTTTGCCACATTTGTTCAAGTTTGGCCTGAGGAGCACATAAACTCTATTTTTTTTTCTATGTCCTGGTTTTTAGGCCAAATGGATTAATATTATGTGAGTGTAATTATAGGCATGAATACATCTGCATTAATTATCTACATGACGCAATCATGACTATTGCGGAAATTACATTTTTTTTTACAGTGGTATATATTGTTTGTAGTGTATGTGTGTGAATGAGTGTGGGTGTTTCCTAGTGTTGGGTTGCTGCTGGAAGGGCATCCGCTACTTAAAACATATGCTGGATAATTTTGTGTTTTTTTCCGCTGTGGCGACCCCTGAATAAAGGGACTAAGCCGAATAAAGAAAATGAATGATTGGGAATGACACAATAAATTTCACCTCAAGCTCTTTATTGCCACTTCATCTCATTGATAAATAACTGATGTACCTTTTGAAAAAAAAAAGTACAGGGGCAAAATTCTGAACTTGCTGGAAAAACAAAATATAGTATTTTATTATATATTACTATATACACTATGACATTGGTTCTCAATCCTCGTCCTCACGGCCCCCAGCTATGCATATTGTGTATGATTCTCTCACCACTTTAGAGGTGTGTTCCATTTCACCATAAGTGCTCTGTGAAGCGGACATCACAGGATATTCTGTCAAGATTACAATTTGAAAGTGTGTTCAATTCAAAGGGATACACATGCAAGGCACTGAGTGACTTCTATGCTAAAATGATTAGTTAAATAACCCTTCACGGTTCTGTAACGACTGAAAATGCTTGAAAAGTTTTGTTTTTTAAATGAAGTAAACTTGAAGTTGATATACCATGTGCAAAATATAATATTTTCTATCGCCACTGTCGCCTCACAAAAAGAAGGTTGCTGGTTCGAGTCCTGGCTGGGCCAGTTGGCATTTCTGTGTGGAGTTTGCATGTTCTTGCATGTTTGAATGGGTTTTCTCCGGTTTCCCCCACAGTCCAAAGACATGCGCTATAGGGGAATTGAATAAATTAAATTGGCCGTAGTGTATGAGTGTGAATGTAAGAGTATATATAATAATAATAATTCCCTACATTTATATAGCGCTTTTCTGGACACTCAAAGCGCTTTACACATTGGGGGAATCTCCTCATCCACCACCAGTGTGCAGCATCCACCTGGATGATGCAACGGCAGCCATATTGTGCCAGACCGCACACCACACACCAGCTGATTGGTGGAAAGGAGACAGAGTGATAAAGCCAATATTATATTGGGATGATTAGGAGGCCATGATGGACAGAGGCCAGTGGGTCAATTTGACCAGGATGCCAGGGTTAACTCCTACTGTTTTTCGAAGGACATCCTGGGATTTTTAATGACCACAGAGAGTCAGGACCTCGGTTTAACGTCTCATCCGAAAGACGGCGCTCACTGAGCAGTATCAAAATACTGGGGCGCTAGGACCCACACAAACTGCAGGTTGAGCGCCCCCTGCTGGTCTCACTAACATCACTTCCGGCAGCAACCTAGCTTTCCCATGTGGTCTTCCATCCAGGTACTGATCAGACACAGTCCTGCTTAACTTCAGAGAGCTAGCTGCCGGCAGTGGATGGGTGTTTCCCAGTACTTGGTTGCGGCTGGAAGTGCATCAGCTGCGTAAAACATATGACGGAATAGTTAGCGGTTCATTCCGCTGTAGTGACCCCTGATAAATAAGGGACTAAGCCTTAATAAGGGACCATATATTAGCCTATATATTTATATATATATACACACACACTATTTATAACTAATATAGTACTTCATACTTCACTGGAGCAAAATTCGGAATGCGGCAAAAATTTTACATTGAAAATCCAAATCCAGTGCAGATGGGAAAACACTCAAATCTATCATACGACAAAAATGCCCAGGGCCCCAAGTTGACCATACTTGAAGAAACAGGGTTGACCCTGTGCGTAACCTATCAGCAGGCACATTGTTTCTGCACAGTAATGGGCACAAACACAGAACGGGAGCATGTGGCCGCATGTCAGAAGCCTGGGCTGAATCCGCTGGCCGCGTTGGGCCGATGAGCTCCATACGGAGGCCGGTGCGCCGCGGGCCCTGGAGCCATGCAGTCTCAGGTCAGCAGATGGGCTTGTGATTATTATTTCCAGGCCTCTGTCTTACCTGACCACTTCCCCCTGCGCTCTGTGAACAGCTGGTTCACTCGCTTCACTGCAATGCTCCACGGACGGCCATTTTTCTTCTTGTTCTTTACTCTGTACATAATATAAATCTTTAGCGTGACCCTGCTCTTGGCTTCATCCACCTGTGTCTTACCTCAGGCAATGTCTCCCGCTGAGGATTCTGCTTTTTTTTTTTTCAGAGCCGTCTTCCTCCTCGGATGATAACCGAGAGAGAAGAAAGTAAAGTCTTCTTTTTTTTTTCTCACAGTGAGAATTGTCATTGTCATTGATATTGTCTAACAGATGGCGATACCGTCTTTTGTAATGCAGTGCAGTAAAAAAGTGCTTGGGCAGGCAGGATTGTGGTAAAGGTAGTCAACTGAGGGACATTTGAGGAGAGCAGACCCTTCAAGAGCAGTGGCGATGTTTGCTGTCACTGCTGTGTTGTGCTGGTAAATATTTAATGCAAGACAAATCTTCACATGTACAGACACACTATAGTGATGCAGCATTGCTCAAGACCATCCACTGCTCTATTTTATTATCTCTGTAATATTATTATTACTATTAGTAGTACTAGTATTATTATTACTATTAGTCTTATTAGTAGTAGTGTAACATGCAGACCTCTGAGAGAACAAGACAAAACACATAAGAATGCTTAGAAACAAGTGATAAATTATAGATATGTGATAAGTGATAGCAAATAATAATATAATAATAAATAAACAAAAACAATAATAAAAAATAATAGCATATTATTATTATTAGTAGTAGTAGTAGTAGTCGTGTTAGGAAACAAAACATGGGGAGAACATACAAACTTCACACAGAAATGCCAACTGACCCAGCCGAGGCTCGAACCAGAAACATTCTTACTGTGAGGAGATCATGCTACTTACTGTGCCACCGCGTCGCCCATAATAATGTTTAGTACTGGACAAAGATTAATCACAAGTAATTGCGTCCAAAATCAAAGTTTGTTTTGACATAATATGTGTGTGTGTGTGTTAGAAGTGTGAACCTACACTGGTCTCACGGTTCGGTTCGGTTACGATTATCATGCCATCGATTCGGTTCAATTCGATATCTCGGTGCATCACGGTGCATTGACGATGCTTTCCCCAAACACAGTTTTATATTTGGGGGTGGGGGGCTGTCTATATAAACACACACACACACACACACACACACACACACACACACACACACACACGCATAGACATGCAGCACCAAGCAAGCGACACAGAGCATCACGCCCTCTGTCATTCACACACATATACGCACACACAAACATAGACAGCAACACACAGCATCGCTCTCTCTCATTCACACACATAAACACACACACACACACGTGCTTGCTCGCTCAGGAGCGATATTGTTAGACCGACCGCTCCCGTTCAACTTACACCAGAGTTACCGACCGCTCCCGCGCTTTATTCGGAAATTTGTTACTGCGCCGCAAGAAATCTGATCTGGTCCAGCGGCTCTCGCCTTACAGCCACGGGAATGCAGACCTCTATCCAGAAGTATCGCCGTATCAGCCGAGAGGTGAGGAAAAGTCACGCCAGCAGGTCAAATGGGCCACAGCGAGAGAGAGAGAGAGAGAGTAATGGAGTTTACTTTCATTCTCTCAATCACAGTGAAATAGGGGCTTCTGCTGTAAGTGTCAGTGAAAGAGTGTCCAGAAAACACACACGCAGTGAAATTGTGCACAGTTTGTGCATCAAGTAGGTGAAGCGTTGTAAACACTCGCGCTCGCCTCCCTCGCCATAGTAAGCTACATAGCGCATAGGAGATAAATGACGTCAGTACATAATAACCGGTAATGATTATTACTGAACCGATACCGAATTGTCTCGGTGCACCGAAGAAACAATTAATTTTGACACCCCTAGTGTGTGTGTGTGTGTGTGTATACATACGTATAACACACACATAAATAAAAACAAAACTATATAAAACATTTTTGTTGCAGATATTTCAATTTATATATAATTTTTATCATATACATATTTTATATCTAAATATAGATTTTTGTAATAAATTTAAATTATAAATTTGTTTTCATTAATTTTTTTTGGTGTGATCCTTTAGCCTGTTCATGCAATCAGCAAACTTTTTTACCAAAAAAAAAACGTTTATTGAAATGGTAATATTGCATAGTTTTGATAAAACTATTTTTATAAAAGTAAATAATTTCCGTTAATAAATATATTATACTGGTGGCACAAAAATAGTTAACCTCAGGACCGTCAAAAAAACCAAATGTGGTATATTTATTTATTTAAGTTTGTGTGGGGAAATGTGCACACAAACCAACATTACCAACACTAACATAAACTAAAACTATTATATAATGTCAATTTATCTTATTAAAAGCATTTGTTTCCTGCCTTTCAACTCATGTTAATGTTATCCCAGTCCATTCTAGAATGCAACATTACACCATATTATGTTTTTTTTAATGCATCATTAGTCCAATCAAGTCAGCAGACATCATCATACCTGTTCCCAACAAAGTTAAAGAATTACACTTAAAAGTGTAACACGATATCTGATACCCCACAAATGAGATTGTAAATTTGGTAATCCTAATTCAAATTGTGTCTTCTGTATCTCAAGTATCAAATCGATTGATTATCTTTTTGTCAAATACCCACACCTGATTTATCTGGGGGTTTTTTTTACATCAAAATGTAAGTTTAACATTGATTTTATAAAAAAGAAAATCTATAAGAAAATACACAAACAAACAAATAAACAAAATAATAAGAATATTTAGTGCTGGGCAAAGATTAATCACAATTAATTGCATCATCCATAATCAAAGTTTGTTTTGACATAATGTGTGTGTGTGTGTGTGTGTGTGTGTGTGTGTGTGTGTGTGTGTGTGTGTGTATATATATATATATATATAATGTATATGCTTATAATACACATAAATATAGGTATTTCAAATTATATTATATATAATTTGTATAATATACATACATATTGTATATCTAAATATATATGTATTATATATACATAAGAAATATATACAGTACACACACATTGTCAAAACAAACTTTTATTTTGTATGCGATTAATCGCGATGAATCTTTGTCCAGCACTAATAAAAATGTTTATATATAATCTATATTGTCTCTATATAGTATAACATTAATGCTTTATTTTGATTATTGTGCTTTAAAACTGTATTTTTCTTAAACTTGTCTGCATATTAAAATATTTTTCCTAAGTATTTTACCTTATTTGAGTCTATTTTCTGCATACGTTAATATTTGTAATCTATATCTACAATTTAAATGTTATTAGCATAAACATGTTGAGGTAAAAGGCATGAGATTTACACTTTTTGATAGCAAATAATCTATAGAGGTAAAAAAAAAGAAGAAGTCTGTCATTTACACATTGTTCAAACCTTGTCTTTTGTGGAAAATAGATATTTGTCTGACAGTAAATGGACAAAAACATCTATCAGAACATATTTCGTAGCAGAAAGGAAGTCAAAACGATGACATATTTTGCATTTACACACAAACATCTAACCTGTGGTCAGTATGGCATCGTCTGTGAAGTGAATGTTGACTTATTAAGCGCCATCCGTGTTTTTTCTGTCTGCTTTTTTCTCCTCACAGGACGACGACAGGCAGACTGTAGTTTTTTGGATGAATACCCTCTTTATGTGGACCAATTTATCACGCCACAGGGAAAAATGCTCTACATCTACATGAGCACCTGGTGTCCAGGCCATTTCGACAGAGGAAGAAGAGAGAGAGCGAGCGGGAAAATAGACGGAGACGGCGGGAAAAACTCTTCACTCGCGCGCGGATCACGAGTTGGCAGCGGTCCTGCTTTCCTGCGCGTTCCCGAGAGCTCTGCCAGTTATAATTAAAAGCTCTTTGACAAAACAGCTAATAATGTGTATTATATATGTTATGTTATGTTAAGGAGACAAACTATTTAAATGTGGACGGTGAGCGATCAGAAATGTCTGGCTCGAGGGCGCAGTTAAACTTCAATCGCGTCTCCACAGCAACGGTGTGCACGCGCATGTTTGAGATGAGTGTGCGAGCTTTTTGGGTGATTGACTGAGGTGTTTTACCCTTGTGTATCCTTAAAGGTGCTGTATGTAAGTTTTTGACTCTTCTAAAGCATAAAAATACCATAATATGTGTGCAGATATTTAAGAAACATCCCAAGTGATCATACTTGTTTAACTGAAAAACAATGCTGAAGTCAGATATTCTGCTTTGAAAATGGGTTTTCCGTGCCGGAACTCTGTCTTTGTTTAGATAAATTTCATATGCACGATGCCAGTTTAGCCAATTATAATTCAGCACTCCGGGTTGCCTTGTTGGAAAACAGCGTATTTCATTCATTCATTCAGAAAGACTCTGAAAGCATGCGTCCGTGACCAAAAAGAACAGTATGGGAGACAGATGCAGTTCCACATGAGGTTATTAATTAGCAAATTACATAAATATTACGAACGTAAACATTAGGTGAGCAGGTTACATTGTAACCGCGTGTCCTAACAACACGCTGTGACGAGAGAGGCAGTGATCAGCTATTTGGCTGTTTGCACCAGACGAAACACGGCAGAAATGTAAATACAGCCTTTCAGAAGCACAGAATATGCACTCGCTCACCAAACGGTAAGGTTTAGAATCTATTTAATACATGTTAACCCACTTTAACATCAATGTAGATGCTGAATCACTCATATGTGTTTAGTTCTAAAGTTCAATTTCAGACGGTTTATTGTATTTTCAAGATCTGAGGTGAACTTTCTGCTTTCAGTATATGGCAACAAATGCCATGTAAAATGCATTCAAACTCGCATTGTTAGCATTTAGCACAGAATAAAGCACACAAGGCTTACCTGAGGTGATCTAGCTGTCATAGGTTTCTGTTGTTCAGCTGTGAGAAATAGAAGCCATTTCTAATATATCAATTCGAGGTGTTGGTTAGGACAAAAACTCCTTTTAATATGGAAAATATTCCCTCTATCGCGTGTCGTTGCTTTTATTTAGAACACAGTTTAAATCACTCGCTCCTGTACACAATCTGGCATCCTAGCGTACTTTTATTATGATCCAGGAGTGCAATACCTAGTTCAACCACTGGGTGTCAAACTTACATACTGCACCTTTAAGTTCTCTCTTATTTTTTTTTTCATTAAATTTTTTTTGGTGTGATCCTTTTGCCTGTTCGTGCAAACAGCGTACATTGTGACCAAAAAACTTTTATTGAAATGATAATATTGCATAGTTTTGATAGCTAAAATTGTTTATTATTAATTAATTATTGTTTGTGGTGTTAGTCACTGTATGTACTATGGACTGGGTTTTGTGTGGCTGTGGGGATTGGTTACTATACTAAAGAGGGGTATGTCTGATAAATAATAATAGTGGTGTTAGTTACTATACTATAGACTTTGTTTTGGGCAGCCACGGTGATCAGATACCGTACTAAAGTTGACAACCAGCTTAGTCCCTGATTTATCAGGGGTCGCCACAGTGGAATGAACCACCAATTACTCTGGCATATGTTTTTAAATAAAAAGTAATAATAATAGTGGTGTAAGTTACTGTACTGTGGACCGGGTTTCGCGTGGCCTTGGCGATTGTATACTGTACTAAAGTTGGCTATCGGGGGGTGTTGAGGACTGGGGGGTGGGGTGATGTTTGTGGTGTTAGTCACTGTATGCACTATGGGCTGGGTTTTTTGTGGCTGTGGCGATCAGATACTATACTAAAGTGGGTGGGTTACAGACTGTACCAAAAAGTTGAGGACTGGAATTACGGGAGTTTTCCAGGAAAAACGGGAGTGTTGGCAGGTTTGAATATCCCTCACTCTCACATCATTCGGCTTAGTCCCTGATTTATCAGGGGTTGCCACAGCGGAATGATCCACCAATTACTCTGGCATTTGTTTTTAAATTAATAAATAATATTAGTGGTGTTAGTCACTGTATGTACTAGAAACTGGATTTCGGGTGGCCGTGACGATCGGATACTGTACAAAAGTTGGCGATCGGTGTGTGTTACAGACTACCAAAAAGTTGAGAACTGGAATTTTGGGACTTTTCCGGGAAAAACACTTTCACATCCTTCGGCTTAGTCCCTGATTTACCAGGGGACACCACAGCGGAATGAACCACCAATCACTTTGCCATTTGTTTTTAAATAAATAAATAATAATAGTGGTGTTAGCTACTGTGCTGTGGACCGGGTTTCAGGCAGCTGCGGAGTTCAGATACTGTACTAAATTTGGCGACTGGCTTAGTGCCTGATTTATCAGGGGTCACCACAGCGGAATGATCCACCAATTACTCTGGCATTTGTTTTTAAATAAATAAGTAATAATAGTGGTGTTAGCTACTATGGACCGGGTTTTGGCCAGTCACGGTAATCAGATATTGTACTAAAGTTGGTCTGTACCAAAAAGATGAGGACTGGAATTACGGGAGTTTTTTGGGAAAAACGGGAGTGTTGGCAGGTATGAATAGCTCTCACATCCCCCCACTATTAGTCCCTGGGGGTCAACACAGCGGAATGAACCACCAATTACTCTGGCATATGTTTTTAAATAAACAAATAATAATAGTGGTGTAAGTTACTGTACAATGGACTGTGTTTCGGACGGCTGCAGCAATCAGATATTGCACTAAAGTTGGCGACCGGGGGGGTGTTACAGACTGTACCAAAAAGTTGAGGACGGGAATTACCCGGGGGTCAACACACTACTGTAGACCGTACTATAGACTGGGTTTTCGTTTGGCTGCAACGATCGGATGCTCTAGTAAGGTTGGCGACCGGGGGTTGGGGGAGTTGTTACAGTCTGTACCAAAAAGTTGAGGACTGGAATGTTTTCCGGGAAGAACGGGAGTATTGGCAGGTATGAATATCTCTCACTGTCACATCCTTGCCACGGCGGAATGTACCACCAATTACTCTAACATTTGTTTTTAAATTAATTAATAATAGTGGTGTTTTGGGTGGAAATGACAGCCGGGACTCAAACCAGCAACCTTCTTGCTGTAAGGGAACATTGCTAACCACTGAGCTACTGTACCAAGCTGATCATGCTGACTTTACGCAGACATTTCCTGCAGCATTTTCAAGGGAAAGAAATGAAATTTAACATGCGAGTGCACTAGTGTAAATGAGGCCTTCTGTTTTTTTCTGTTTTTATTTTATTAACACAAGTCCAGATCAAACACGTTGAAAAGTTTGGGACCTGTTTTGATAAAAATGTGTGGGAAAATAGTTCTGTGCGAAAACATAAATCGAAGAGCCGGAAAACGTTTAAGCGTTCAGACAAAGAAAATAGTCTACTGCTTTTTTCCAGCAGCCCCTAGACATCCAGAGGCTGCTAACAGACTTGAAGCAACCAGTGAGACACATATAAAGAGAGTGTGGACGTGTGAGACGTTATTTATTGATAAGGTAAGAAACAACTGTGGGGAAGCAGCTTTGAAATGTGCAGCATTGAGAATCACTGCGGATGCTCTGGCAAACTGTGGAGGCTTTTAAAATTGCGCCATACAGAGCTGCACTGAGTGATAGTTTGGACCATTCGTTTATACACTGGAAAAAAAGGATTCATTGGATTTGCTACATTTTTTTAAGGTAAGTGGTTGCAAACAATTTATATGGGCTGAATTTAAACAAACAAATTATGTTGAGCATTGCTAAATTTAATCTGTTAGTTTAATTTCAGCCAATATAAATTGTTTGCAACCAAGTAAATCCAATGAATCTACTATATGCTACTAAGCGTTAAAGGTGCTGTATGTAAGTTATGCTCTTCTAAAGCATAAATATACCATAATATGTTTGCAGATATTTAATAAACATGCTAAATGAACATTCTTGTTTATCTAAAAAAACAATGCTGAAGTCAGATATTCTGCTTTGAAAATGTGCGCTACGTGCCAGAACAGCTGTCTTTGTTTTGGTCATTTAACCAAAATAAATGCCACTTTAGCCAATTATATTGTAGCACCCCGGTTTTCCTTGGCTGTTTGCACCAGACGAAACATGACAGAAATTGAAATACAGCCATTCAGAAGCACAGAATAGTGCACTCACTGCACTCCAACAAAAATTGTAAGGTTTATAATCTAATTAATACATATTAAATTAATATTATTACATGTAGATGCTGAATTACTGATGTGTGTTGGCTTGCACTGAATCGCAGTTCAATTTCAATTTTTTTATTTTATTTTCAAGATTTGTGGTGAGCTATCTGCTGCTGCTTTCAGTATTTGGCAATAGATGGCATTCAAACTCACATTATTAGCATTTAACACTGAATAAAGCACATGAGGTGTACCTGAGGTGATCATTGTAATGGTTGTTGTCGTGGTAATTGTTCAGCTGTAAGAAATAGAGTTTCTTAAATATAGATTTCCGGTGTTGGTTAGAACAAAAACTTCTTTTAATATGGAAAATATTCCCTGTATTTCCTTTTATTTAGGACATGGTTTAAATCAGCCTTTAGACTCGATATTTAGACACACTTCTGTTGATGTCGTCAATCTGGCAACCTGTGCTTGCATGTGTTTTGAGCTAGGCTTGCAATACCTGTCTTTTAACATTGTGTGTCTGCTGGATTGAATCAGATCGTGTTTAATTCTGAATACCTTAACATCTAGTGTTTTTAGTTTTGCTTTTGCATTTAAGGTGACAGAAAGTCTTGAGGGTGATGCGGTGGCTCAGTGGGTAGCGCTGTCGCCTCACAGCAAGAAAGTCGCTGGTTCAAGCCTCAGCTGGCCAGTTGGCATTTCTGTGTGGAGTTTGCATGTTCTCCTCACGTTGGTGTGGGTTTCCTCCGGGTGCTCCAGTTTCCCCCACAGTCCAAAGACTTGCGCTGTAGGTGAATTGGGTAAACTAAAAATTGTCTGTAGTGTGTGTGTAAATGAGAGTGTTTGGGTGTTTCCCAGTGATGGGTTGCAGCTGGAAGGGCATCCACTGCCTAAAACATATGCTGGATAAGTGGTTCATTCCGTTGTGGCGACTTCAGATTAATAAAGGGAAAATGAATGAGGGAGAAAGTCTTGAGTGGGTGAAAATGTCACTTTATCCATCCTCCGATGCCCTTCGCTGTGTCTTCTTCCTCCTCATATATTCCCTGAGAGAAAGTGTGTGCTGGGGCTTTCCTCCTCCATCCCTCCAATATGCACTCCAGGAAAAAAAAAAAAAGTGGTGTGGAAATGAATTATGTAAATTTTGATTGGAAACGTGTACAGTGTCCGTGGTCCTCATCCCGGGGCAGTGGAGCTGAGCTGGAAATATGGCTCCTGCACCGGCGAGAGCACCTGGAGGCCGGAGAGAGACTCGATTTATCTGCCGACTCGACTGATGCATGCGCTCGTGCTGCTGGGCCTTTTTCACACCCGCTTTCAAGCCCCTGGGTGGGTGTCTTTTTTTTTTATGCTGATCTCGGACCAGAGTTCTGGAAACGTGGCATCAGGTGTCCCATCAGACAAACAGGTTAAATGGGACAACCCTGCTGAAAGAAAAACACCAGCCTGAGCTCACGAGGAAATGTACATTTTGAGGCTTTATTTGCCCACAATTTTCTGTGTTTCAAGCAAATAGAATGATTTTTGGTGACAAATCTTATTTGTAGGGCTGTGCAAAAATACCGATACATCTAACTATCGCGTTAATTTTTTTATTTTACGATAGTGTATCGATAGTCCAACCTCAAGTATCGATTCAAGTTGTGCCAAACGACCTCCTCTTCCGCTCCTGTAGATGTCGCTAACTCGCGATCAACAAAATGCCAAGTAGTACTGTATCAGAAGTAAGCAAGAGTGAGCATGGCGGAAAATATAAAGGTGCCTCCAGCTTTTAGAGCTGACGTGTGGCTGCACTTTGGTTTTAACACTATTAGGGTTGGGTCGATAGACGATGTCATCGTCCATCGCCAATGGCCTATAGACATCACGATGCTGAGGCGGCATCGCCGATCCTCCGCCCCGCCCCCTTTGCAAACCCGTTCGTGAAAAATACACACTTAAGCTGCGTCCCAAATGGCACACTATGCACTCAACACTCAACACACTCAACAGCATAGTATATGTATGTAGTGTCGTCCCAAATGGAACACTAATGTTTTTTTACTAAGCGGAAATTCAAACCGTTTCCCTGATGACGTTTGATGGTTGCCAAATTAGTGAAATAAATGACCAAAGTACCAAATATTACCTGCCATGAATGTAACCGCATTCACCATCGGGAGGCGCTATAATCACTTTTGTAGGAGAATTTTGCTTCCACAATCTAAAACAAATAAAGCTGCGGTCACACTGGACTTTTCTCCCCATAGACTTCCATTCATACGCACGCGAATGCGTCAGACCGGAAGCGCAAGGTCATGCGTCAAGTTTCGCAGGTTGCTGTGGTGCAAAGTTCAAGCTTGGTGAACTCTGACCTGCGAAATCGCATCACTTGACTGCGTGAGACCAATCGAGGATCAAAACATGACCTTTCTGGACAGAAATTTAAAACATGGAGCAATCTCTCGCTTTTTTAAATGTTTAATCATCTTGTTTAATCCCGCCCCTTTTCGCAGCGCCGTATGACAGAATTTCGCACACACAAACTCTAGTGTGACCGCAGCTTAAAGTTATCCAACATGTGCACTCGATAGCTCCGCCCCCTCCGCTACATGGGCAAAACTGTGGTCGTTGAGTGCGTGAAGTGTCCAACATTCCACACTTCATTTTACCGGCTGAATGAGTGCATCATCCGGGTAATTAATGTGCACTTATTATTTTTAGAGTTATCAGTGTGAATGCACTACTTACACTATTTATACTACAAAATGGCGTAGAATAGTGCGTAAGTATGCGATTTGGGACGCACCTTTAGGCCTCGTTTACACTAATACGTCTTAGTTTTGAAATGGCATTTTAGAACGGAAATGATCCACGTCCACACTGGCGTTTCATCTTGCATTTCTGAACATCACGTGACCACACACAGACACAGCCACAGCCACACACACACACACACACACACACACACACTGTCATGCGCTCGTCTGAACTCCAGAGAGCAGTGCACGTCGGACAGTTTATCAAGGATGTACCGCTGGATCGCGTCTCACTATAAGTTAGTTGTTAAACGTGATATTTAATTAATCTTCTCTCAATCTAATGACTCTTCAGTCTTTTGAATCTATCAGGTAACGTGTCACAGCGTCAGTACACTGCTTCAGTCTTTCGCTTTCACGCTTGTACTTATAATTTTAAAGTAATTTTAGCGAAAACCTCAGATACTGTTGGTTGGTTCCTGTTGTTTGTGCACCTTTTTTTACCAACCAAGTGTGTGGATGCCATAACGACACAGATCACTCCGCCTATTCATGCCAGAGTCCCGCGGAAAAAGGTGATTGACAGGTGGTAATTTGTGTGTAACTTATCTTTATTTATTTATGATTTGGTTATGAGTAAAACAAAGGCCACGTGGGTCAGGTAGTTGAAACGGTAGCCTACAAATAATTAATTCATTATGAATTTATGAATTATTCATATATAATTAATTCACCTCCACCTATAACGACGATGCCATCATCCATCGCGATGTTTCACATTAGACATCGTACGATGCCAAATTGGTCAACATCGCCCAACCCTAAATGCTATACCAGGGAGTACTGAATTAGACAAAAAAAAAATGCCATTTGTAAGCTTTGCAATATGTATAGTTCTCTGTTCAATCACACTGTGCAGTTCTAGTGAATTAGAATGGATGGAAAATAATTTGGAATTGGAATTTTAATTTGTCTGCCAACTTTATCCAGTTATATAATGTGACACACATATTAATACAAACTATTGCAATATTTCACAATATTTATTGTATCGTGATATATTGTATCGTGACCCATGTATCGTGATATGTATTGTATCGTGAGGCCCTTGCCAATACACAGCCCTACTTATTTTGGCACATATTTTGGGAAAATGCTTTGGAATTTTCCCCAAAACTCAACACTACACTCTGGACAAATTGACTACCCTTTCATTATGTTTGTAGCTGTTTTTGCCCCATTGCCTTCCATTATAATGACATTTTTTGATTGCGATGCATGACACCATATAATAATGCATTCTTGATCGTTGTTGGTTTTCCCTGTTGGGAAGAGGTTTAGTCATGTGACGCAGTCATGTAACCAATTCTGCTAAAATAGTGAACGACATAGTAAAGCAGATGTTTTGAATGCTGCCCATTTTGACAGTTTTATTATTAAAGATTAATGTCAGTTTGTACATCCTCCATATTGCTGCTCTTTAAAGGTCAGGGAATGTTTACTGGCAGCTGTTGTTTATTAGAAGCAGTCTCAGTTGCGACATTTGTGCTACTGTTAAAAAATCTTAGTAATTTATTGGATACAAATGAATAATTCGATTGACAAAATTCTGGTATCCTCAATGCAATGCAAGAGTTACATTAAGGAGGTGCGCAACAACTTTCATTTCCTGATTCGAGCTTTTATACGCAGCTGATACTAACAGGTGGAGTTTAGTGGAACTCTTCACTTGTCAATCATTCCCCAGTCCTCCATTGGCCGCACCCATACATACATCCTCTTTTTCTACAGATTCTCTGCTCAATGTCAAAAGCACAAGACTTCTCAACTGCAATATGATGTCGGTAACAGCATCTTACATCTGTGCATTTTTTTTTTCTGAAAGAATTAAGAAAGATAGTGTGGGCATTCTTTTATTTTATCTGGATTAGTAAAGGTGTAGCCTAAAGAATAACAATGTATGCTAGTAAAATGAACATTGTACATTTTGATTTCATACGTACTAATCAAGCGGCTTGGTGGCTCAGTGGTTAGCACTGTCGCCTCACAGCAAGAACGTCGCTGGTTCGAGTCCCGGCTGGGCCAGTTGGCATTTCTGTATGGAGTTTGCATGTTCTCCTCGTGTTGGCATGGGTTTCCTTGGGGTGCACCAGTTTCCCCCACAGTCCAAAGACATGCGCTGTAGGTGAATTGGAAGAACTAAATTGTAGTGGTAGTATGAGAGTGTATGGGTGTTTCCCAGTACTGGGTTGCAGCTGGAAGGGCGTCCACTGCATAAAACATATGCCGGAATAGTTGGTGGTTCATTCTGCTGTGGCGACCTCTGATAAAGAAGGGACTAAGCTGAAAGAAAATGAATTGATGAACTATAATCAGTGCAAAAGAGACCCAAAACTCTTTCCCAGTTCACATTCTCTGCTGGTATTGAGCCTTCGCTGTGGGTGGAGCTTCTCCATAATCATTTTACTTCATTTGTGTTGTAGGCCACTGCACTGTAGTTTGTCTTCTGGCACTTCCAGCATGCGTCGTTGTTTTGAAGTGTGTGAAACAACTTGAAGGAGAACGAGCAGTGTATCAATAGGATTTATTTTGAATTCTCTTTCATTTCGCCTTCATGACGCATTAAAAGCTGCGAGTACATGAAGTAAATGTGAGAGCAACACTTTCTTTACATGATCTGTTTAACCTATTTTTTATGCATCAATTTTATGATTCGTTACAATTATTTGGTCCAATTAATGAGTAAATAAAATATGAAATTGTATATTGTGGCTGATAGACAGCGTTCATTCTTTAAAGAGATTCCTTAAAGTTTCTCCTGTAATGAGAGTTTCGTCATGTATTTACGCTCGTGTTGTTCCGTTCAACGTTCTTTCATCCCTCCTCCCCACAAAAACATTACTTGGAGCCTATTTTCCATGCAATTATAATGAACAAGGATTTAAAAGAATGCAAAAGTGCTATCTAAGTTGCCTTAGTAAAGTTTTATCTTAGTTTATTGAAAAAATCTAAAAGTTTTGTCTTATTTTGATATAGAATTGGGGGAAAAATATTGAAATCATTCAAAAATGCTTCTTTTGTGCTTTTTTGTGGCTATTTTCCCATTCGGTTAAAATGAACAAGGGCTAAGGCTTTGCTTATGGCAAAAATAAAAAAATAATTGTCTTATTTTGCTATAAGATTGCAGAAAAATTATTTAAATAATTAAAAAACGCTTCTTTCATGCTTTGTTTTGTGGCTATTTTTCCATCCGGTTAAAATGAACAAGAGCCAAGGCTTTGTTTAATTTGTAAATGTTAAAAATTATTGAAATCATTAAAAAATTCTTCTTTTGTGCATTTTTTGTGGCTATTTTTCTATTCAGTTAAAATGAACAAGGGCTAAGACTTTGTTTATGGCAAAAATAAAAAATAAATTGTCTTATTTTGCTATAAAATTGCAGAAAAATAATTGAAATCATTAAAAAAAACGCTTCTTTTTGTTGCTTTTTTTGTGGCTATTTTTCCATCCGGTTAAAATGAACAAGAGCCAAGGCTTTGTTTAATTTATAAATGTTAAAAGTTTGCCTTATTTTGTTATCAAATTGGGGTACAAAATAATTGAAATCAAGCAAAAATGCTTCTTTTGTGCTTTTTTAAGGCTATTTTTCCATCTGATTAAAATGAACAAGAGCTAAGGCTTTGTTTATTGTTAAAATTTTAAAGGTTTGTCTTATTTTGTTATAAAATTGAGAGAAACAATAATTGAAATCATTCAAAAATGCTTTTTTTGTGGCAATTTTTCCATCCAGTTATAGTTAACAAGGGCTAAGGCTTGTAAAATATATCAATGCATATATATATATATATCATGTTGACATCCACCCATATCCTTGACACATTCAGAAGAAGTTTGAATGAATGATTTATGAATTCATACTTATAAGTAGATTTTTTTTTTGTATGAATCATCTGATCAAAACCATTCAGGGTGATTTCTTTGCAAACTGAACTTTTGCAAATGTAATTACGTTATTTTGTAATTGTAGTTATATGAAAGCCATGTGAAAAGATCTAATCAATTCCATGTGTGTTCAATAAAAAGGTCAGGAGAGGGTTTTCTTCAATGTCAAAAATCTTAGTAATTTATTGGATACAAATAAATAATTCGATTCACAGAATTCTGTTATCCTCAATGCGATGCAAGAGTTACGTTAAGGAGGTGCGCAACAACTTTCATTTCGTGATACGAGCTTTTATACGCAGCTGATATTAATAGGTGGAGTTTAGTGGAACACGTCACTTGTCAATCATTCCCCAGTCCTCCATTGGCCGCACCCATACATACGTCCTCTTTTTCTGTTTCTCTGCACATCGTCAAAAGCACAAGACTTCTCAACTGCAAATATTCTGTGTTGTTTCAACACATTTCTGCTCACAGAAAGTTTTGCTGCAGAGCTCAAGTTAATTTTAGACAATCAGGCCTTTGCCTTTCAGCTTCATCTACTTCTGCAAAAATGCTTCATTAGTATGCAAGGCATATCACACTCGAGAAGAAGTTTGGTTAATATATATCACCTTAAGCAATGCAAATACAATTGTTTAATGAAAAGAAAAAGAGACAAAAATAATAAAAATATATTCCTTTCTCCAACAATGTATATTTTTTATTAGCGATTATTTTTAAAATAATAATAGTAATAATAGTAATAATTCCTTACATTTATATAGCGCTTTTCTAGACACTCAATGCACTTTACACAATGGGGGGAATCTCCTTATCCACCACCAGCTGATTGGTGGAGAGACAGAGTGATGATATGGGATTGATTAGTGGGCAAATTTGGACAGGATGCCGGGTTTAAACCCCTACCCTTTTTCGAAGTTCATCCTAGGATTTTTAATGACCACAGAGACGGTTTAACATCTCATCCGAAAGACGGCACTCACTGACAGTATAGTGTCCCCTTTACTATACTGGGGCATTTACATAAACGCCAGCTGACCCAGCCGAGGCTCAAACCTGCGACATTCTTGCTGTGAGGCAACAGCACTACCTACTGCGCCACTGCGTTGCTATCAAGGGATCATACAGAGGAAAATAAATGAATGAATAAATGTTCCTTTAAATTGGTGAGGAGTCATTAAAATAGCCTACAAGTACAACAATACAGATGTTTTGCTGGGTTTTAAGAGCAGTTAGCTTCAACTGTCTTGTTGACTTCAGCTGGTTGATTTGGACAGAAAGCTGCAGTCTTTAGTTGGGAAGCTCTGGCTCTTTGATCATTTTTCTCAGATGAGAATGACTTACAGCAGTTGCTGTGAGAGAAAAAACTCTTCTTTTAATGCTTTTTTTCTATCCTAAGACATGATTTCTCCAATGAAAAAAAATGGTTTATTTTATTTTTGATATTTTTGAGACTGACGATCAATCTGAAGTAAACTAGAATGGATGGTTCACCTATTAACAATTCATTATTTTCTCACCCTTGTGTTATTTCAAGCTGGTATGACCTTCTTCACACTGTTAAATATAAAACTGTTATTGTCTGAAAGTCAGTGGGGTTCAAAAACAAAACATTCATTTTCATTTCGGCTTAGTCCCTATTAATAAGGGGTCGCCACAGTGGAATGAACCACAAACTTATCCAGCATATGTTTTACGCAGCGGATGCCCTTTCAGCTGCAACCCATCACTGGGAAACACCCATACACTCCCATTAACGCACATGCACTACGGACAGTTTAGCTTACCCAATTCACCTATAGCGCATGTCTTTGGACTTGTGGGGGAAACCGGAGCACCCGGAGGAAACCAACGCCAACACGGGAAGAACATGCAAACTCCACACAGACCAGTGACCTTCTTGCTGTGAGGCGACAGCGCTACTAATATCCTTTTTTTAAGATATTAAAGGGCACCTATTATGCAAATATCATTTTTATAAGAGGTTAAACACAGTTGTGTGGCAACAGTCTGTGAATATAACCAGCTCCATATGATAAAAATGATTCATTTTATTTTTTTATAATCACACCTGATAAAAACAGTCTGCAGAAACACTTTGATTGACGTTTTCCCGTTGTACGAGTCCTCAGAGGGGGAAAGCCCCGCCCATTAGTCACCGTCTCTCCTTCATGAGGATAGGACGTTAGTCTTGTGTTTGAATCTGCCACTATGCTGACACATAGGCATTGTAGCTCCGCCCTCTTTTGCAAAATAGAATGATCTCATTTGAATTTAAAGTGACAGTCACAAAAATGGCACAATTACGATCAAAGCCTAAAAGGGGCAGTTTCAAATAGTTATAATATTTATGTGGTATTTTGAGCTGAAACTTCACATACACACTCTAGGGCAGGGATGGGCAAACTTGATCCTGGAGCGCCGGGGTCCCTGCAGACTTTTGCTCCAACCCTAATCAAACACACCTGCCTGCAGCTTTCTAGTGATCTTGATATTTATTTTATTTTCGGCTTAGTCCCTTTATTAATCAGCACACCACAGCACCACAGCAGAATGAACCGCCAACTGATCCTGCATATGTTTTATGCAGCGGATGCCTTTCCAGCCAAAACCCAACACTGGGAAACACCCATACACTCTTGCATTGACACACATACACTACAGCCAGTTTACTTTATTCAGTTCACCTTTACCGCATGTCTTTAGACTGTGGGGGAAACCGGAGCAATCCCACGCGGACACAGGGAGAACATGCAAACTCCACACAGAAATGCCAACTGACCCAGCCAGGGCTTAAACCAGCAACCTTCTTGCTGTGAGGCGATCGTGCCCACTGCGCCACTGTGACGCCCTAAGGATGAAATGTTATTACAAAATATAAAAACATTGGCTCAAACTTTTCTTTCTAACAACATATAACTTTAATTTAAGAAAACAATCCATATCAGCCAGAAACAAGGCTATATAAGGTCCAGCTCCATTATTTTTCTTCAAAGGGAAATATATTTTTAATTTTAAGAATAAATAAACTATAAACTTACACTGTGAGCTCCTAGGTTGTTAATTGAAGTAGGACTGTGTTGCTCCCGCCTGATACCATTATTTCAACTTATTAAAAAAAAAGTACAGCAGTGTAAGTTATAGTGAACAATTGCATTACCCATGATGCTGGACACAAGTTTTTTGTCCTCAAGCAGCTCTTATGTTATAGGTCTCAAACTGGATTCCTGGTGGACCGCAGCTCTGCACAGTTTTGCTCCAACCCTAATCAAACCATACCTGTCAACATTGGGATGTGAAAATAAGAGATACTCAATGCAGAATTAAGTATTAGCATGAGTAAGTTACATGCAAAGTTAAACCCATTAACAGAGGTGAATTACCATCGCGTGGTGCGAATTACACAGAATGCATGACACATTTGGTACAAATCAATCTTGTCTACTGCGCAAGTTCAATTAATTCAACTCGAACTGAAAATTTGAGAGAGAGTGACATGGTATACAACATCTGGTGTGAACCTAGAACCTATCCATACGAACATATTTTTTTTTTTTTTTGCAGTGAGAGGCCCAAGCATTGACAGCAAGCATATTGAAAGCTGTGTATGTGACCAGGACACCTTGCATTTTAACTGCCTGCTGCGCCTTGTTTTTGATGGAGTGCCTACAGTCAACTCTGTGTTGAAAAAGCTCCCGATGTCATGCGCTCCACCACCAAGACCATTGATACACTGTTTGCCGAGCAACATAAGAAGCTTAGCACTCTGCTCTTTTCTAAAGTAAACAGAAAGGCAGCGTGGTGCACCTCATATTTTTAGAACTGAAACGTCTTCGGCCCCACTTGACTGTTGTAGCTATGATAAAACTGAAATCCTTCAGCGTAGTGATATGGAACTGTAATGCATTTTGGAACTATTTTAAATGTTTATCTGAAAATAACTGCACACCTTTGACTGTTCATCAGCCAATCAGAATAAAGCATTCAGCAGCACTATAGCAAAAAAAAAGAAATAATTAAGGACTGGCTGTTGATTATATATAAAACAATACACACGTGAGTTGTTGTGTGTCATGATGCAAAGTTGAGCGGGTGTTACACTTGGGTGTGCATTATTTTCTAATGAATGGAGTCAATTAGTCCATTTAAACTATGCTTACCACACCTAAAGACATTGTTCAGATTATTTATTTCAAGAAATGCAGTGGCGGATTTAGCCATAGGCAATATGGGCGATCGCCCAGGGGTGCGTTTCCCCAAACCATCGTTAGCCAACTAAGGTCGCAAGTTCTGTCGTTACAAACATAGTTCATTGATTTGCTGTTTTTCCGAATCCATCGCTCTAACGAACATTCGCAAACTGCGTCGCAAACTTGAGCTCTTGAAACGACACCTCTGGAGCTGTAGTTAGAAGCATAGTTCCTGGCTGTGTTCTATTCCCACTTATCCCCCCTATGCCCTATTAATCTAGAACATTCTAACATTCAAAGTTGGAATTATTAAAAATAGAAAAGCATTAAGGTCATCTCTCTTAGGTGTAATTTGCTTTCAAAGTATTTACAGTTCAGTTTTAGCGATCTTCATGTTTACAATTGTGCTCCCTTCGCAGTGCACTTTGAAAACATTGATGTAATTTTGAACACAGCCTTATGGCGAAAGCTATAGGTATATTTAAAAACGGAAATTATGTTGCGTCTCCAAAGCTTGCGAAAATAAAAAAACATAGCATACGTTAATTATTTTATTTTATAGTGGGTTATTTATTAAGTTTCTCTGCTGTATATGACATGGGCCTGTTGGTTAGAACTTTCTGCTGTGGTTTGCATGTGTCAAATTGTAATTTTTTTTAAATAAATAAACAATATCCTAAATAATAATAATCATCATCATCAATAATATTATTATTAAAGTAAATATATTTATAATAAATCGCCTCATTATTTATTTATATGATTTATATATGATATTAGAATAGTGTTAGCTTTTGTAAGTGATTTTATGTTTTAGAATAGAATATGTAATGTTCAACTTCTCAATAATATTAGTAAAGCAAACATTGGCCCTATATGTGCCATTTACATTTATTTCAGTTAATATGGAAAACGAGTGCATGTTTTTACCAAAACTAATATTGGATTTTATTTTAAATGCGTGTTTGTGTAAAACAATATAATTTGCACAAAGAAATGATGGGGTTGTTCTCTAAAGAAGTTACTCCACCCCGTTTAGAGCATCATTATGGGCGTTTTACGTTATAACTAACGTGGTTCAAGCGATGGATCTGCGACAGAGAAACTATGGGTTTTGGGAAACACTCATCGCTACATCGTTCTTTTGCCAAACGATGCATCATGCTATGATAGTTAAGCCGCGAGTTACGTCGTTGTTTGGGAAACGCACCCCAGGGCGGCATCTTGCTGGAGGTAGCCCGGGGAAACAAAAAAAAGTGCCCCGGTAAAAGCTTTGAGATGAGATTTACATTATGCAAGTGTATAGAGCGGTTATCCAAGCATAAAGACGTTAGGGGCCATTCACATTTATCGTTTTGTTGCACACGCAAGTTTGTTATTCTTTATGTGCAACCGAAACAACGCTGGTGAAAACAAACTGACGCATGTGTGCAGAAAGCAATTCCCGCACGCCTCACACGTGCTGATCCTGATCCCGGTTGTTTACATGCACGCTGATATGCGTCGACATGCAAGTCGACAAAATTAAAGTTTATAACGATGATGATACTTTGACTAAGCATGGCTATGAAGCAGAAACGAGGAATAATGAGTAAGGTAGGTAACTAAGACATCATAATATTAGTTCTCGGCCATGAGTCGGGTCTAAAACAACAGATAATTCTATAAAACATATGTTTTTCTATTCTATTAAACTCTCATATTTAATATTCATGCAAAAGTCTTAGAATATTACCCCAGTTTTATCTTTACATTTTTTAGTTACATTTAGGATTAATTTCTGTTATTTTTTGTAATAATAATAATAAACAAATTGTTATATTTAATGAAAATAAATACATATATTTAAATGTATTTTAAATGAATATTTTTAAAATAAATATTTAAATATTTTAAATATATATAAAATCCACCACATAGTGTCTTTTTTTCTCGGGGTATGGGGGAAGGGGGATCTTTGGGGTGGTTTCGCCCAGGGTGTCATTTAAACTAGAGCCACCACTGAAGACATGTGTCAGATTTTTGTCCTTAAAGCAGTACTCTGTGTGGAACTACTTTCTTTCGCATCTCATATAAAGCATTTTGATTTGTTGCGTTTTTATTTATCGATTGATTGTAGGCTGTGAAATAATTGAAAATAACTGAAAATATTCTGTGTAGTGATATAGAACTGTAATAAAATATCTTTATTCAATCAGAATCATGCATTCAACGGCCCTGTATTATAATGGACCCTTTTCACAAGACTGCTATGACGCATTTAACGGTCATCATCATCTTAAATCTTTGAAAATTTGTAATATTTCGATTTTTTTTTTTTTTTAAACGTACACTACCTGACGAAAGTCTTGTTGTCACTCCCAGTTGTAAGAGCAACAAATGATAACTTGACTTTTAGTTGATCATTTGGAAAAGTGGCAGAAGGTCGATTTTTCTGATCTGATCTGTTGAACTGCATCCCAATCAAAAGGAAAAATCATGGTTTGGGGTTACATTCAGTATGGGGGCGTGCGAGAGATCTGCAGAGTGGATGGCAACATCAACAGCCTGAGGTATCAAGACATTTGTGCTGCCCATTACATTACAAACCACAGGAGAGGGCAAACTCTTCAGCAGGATAGCGCTCCTTCTCATACTTCAGCCTCCACATCATAGTTTCTGAAAGCAAAGAAGGTCAAGGTGCTCTAGGATTGGCCAGCCCAGTCCCCAGATATGAACATTATTAAGCATGTCTGGGATAAGATGGAGGAGGCATTGAAGATGAATCCAAAGAATCTTGATGAACTCTGGGAGTCCTGCAAGAACGCTTTCTTTGCCATTCCAGATGACTTTATTAATAAGTGATTTGAGTCATTGCAGAGATGTATGGATGCAGTCAGGGGAGTCAGACACAATATTCATTCTGTTTCCACTGCAGCATGACTTTATATTCTATACTGTGCATTATTTCTGTTAAGTGAGAAGACTTTTGTCTGAGCAAAGTCAGACTTTACTGTCCTAATTAAATAATTAAAAATCAACGCATGATCTCCCTGCTGAAAAAACCAGCTTAAACCAGCCTAAGCTAGTTGGCTGGTTTTAGCTGGTCGACCAGCCTGGTTTTAGAGGGGTTTTGGCCATTTCCAGGCTGGTTTCCAGCCATTTCCAGCCTGGTCTTAGCAGGTCAGGCTGGAAAATGACCAGCTTAAACCAGCTTGACCAGCCTGGTTTAAGCTGGACATAGCTGGTTTTGGCTGGTCAACTCCCAGCCTGACCAGCTAAGACCAGGCTGGAAACCAGCCTGGAAATGGCCAAAACCCCTCTAAAACCAGGCTGGTCGACCAGCTAAAACCAGCCAACCAGCTTAGGCTGGTTTAAGCTGGATTTTACAGCAGGGCATATTTTATTTTGGTAAAATAAGCGTAATCTAGAGGCCTTTGCCTTTCATATAAGCCACTTCATATGACGACTTCCGCTGCTGAGAAACCTGGAAATGTGAAAAGGGTTGATTGTCACCATTTACACTACTTGTTAACTTCAGCCAGTAGGTCAGAAAACTACTGTTCTGCCACTAACAATGCTAAAACACATCAAAACGACAATGCTGTGCTAAGCGCTAACGCAAAAACACTACAACACAAGTATGGATAGCGAGCTTTCAGCACACGTTACCTCACAGCACCCAAGGGTTGACTTTACATTACGTAAGAAACAAAGCTGAAAGGAAAGAGCGTATCAGTCGCAGGTGTGTGAACGCTGGAGCATGAGGGTAATGGTAGCCTGTGGAATTGGTCTGTCTGGATAAAATGGCACTCTTCCATGAAATCTCTCCAAACAACACCCCTGTGGAAGGGCGCAATGGAACGATCCGCTGTGAAAAAGACAGCTCCTAAAAGCCTTCGCATAAAACAGCGCCTCAGCAAACGTCCATTTAAATCATGTCATCACTTCTGCACTCCGGCTGTAAATATTGAGTGAGCAGACGTTCAGGCAATAAAGCGGCTCCGGGTTTTACAAAACAAGAGTTGCTAGTCGCTCATGGTTTTGTCAGCGTTCAGATTTGTAGCCACTTCTTTCTCATTACCTGCGCCCGTGCCAGAAGGCAGCTGTGAAATTGATTAGGACTGTATTTTTGCAGAACGAGGCCCTGCATTCTCTCAAACTTGAGTTATGATTTCACGCGGATATGTAATGCTGAAGTGAGGATTTCATTTTTACACCGGTATGACTGGTGAAATGACTGGGCTTTGCGCAAGGTGATTGAGACGTGATGTAATTACAGCTAACAGTGCTATCATTGTGAGGACGCCATTTCATTCACGGGAAACCTAGAGGAAGTCAATTTGTTTTTGATTTGGAAAAACATTTGAATTTCAAAGTATGCAAATACTAGTTGTTGTCTAATTTTTATAGACCATTTCAATGTGGTGATGTCATTGGCCCATTAACGTTTCCTACTTATTATCAAACTGTTTCAGAACTGTAACTAGAGGCAATTCAATCATAACTTAATGTTAAAACAGCTTTCAACCCTGCTGAAAAATCCAGCTTAAACCAGCCTAGGCTGGTTGGCTGGTTTTAGCTGGTCAACCAGCCTGGTTTTAGAGGGGTTTTGGCCATTTCCAGGCTGGTTTCCCGCCATTTCCAGCCTGGTCTTAGCTATATGCTTTTTTTATAATGCTTTTTGACTAATTTAAGAGCAGTTAAAAGAAACCATTCAATTTGGACCGGGAACACTAAAGTAAGGGGCGGGAGCTGAACATGTCAGGAGTAGGGATGGGTATCTTTGGGATTTTAACGGTATTATACTTTTATTGTTACCACTAATCTGTTCGGTATTTTAACGGTTCTCTTATCGGTACTTTCTGTAGTGTTTTTTTTTTTTTTGTTATATAAAAAACTAAACAAATTGAACAGAATTAACAACACTTTATTTTATTATTCAGTTTTTAATGTAAAATAAAACGAAACCAGTAATTGTAAAACAAATAAATAAAAATTTTCCTGTAAAAGAATGTACAGTGCTTTGAAGGAAAATGACTCTCAGTTTTTAACCTTTTTATTCTGGAAAAAACCCTACATGTTTGCTGTGTCTGGCAGAAGTCTGGATCTTTCTTGGTTTCTTGTGCTCCCTGCAGTTGAAAAATACCCTCTTTGAGTTACAAATGCTGTTAAATAATCAGATAATGTTTATGACTTTTCTTTAACACATTTACATAAATGAGTTACCAGTGTTTAGGGAGTTAAACGTAAAAATAAGCAGTTTTTTTTTATAATGTCTTAATAAAAATAGTTTATTATTAGGCTATATTTGTAAATACAGTAATGTAAAAGCAGTTTTAATGTTTAAGATTTATTTAGGCTACTGCATAATAAATACTTTTTTATTGTAACCGAATGCGTGTTTATTAAACTATTAATATTATACTCATTTAGAGAGACCTTATGTGATTGACTGCTAGCATAACGATGTGGAAGATGTACCTTCAGCTAGTCAGTCGAAAACTTTTCATTTGTCTTTCTGCAGTTATTGCACTTTTGAAAGATGCTTAGCCAGATTGCTTGCGTTTCTGCTTATTCAAGAAAACAACTTGTTACGTTTGTTGCAACAGCATTGTCGCTCTCCACTCGGGAAATACAACCCGTTTGGTTCTCTCCGCCACTCCGCAAGCTTACGAGCTGATTCGCGAGCTATGTGTGTGCGCTTAGCGCGAGCCTCCACTTTTGCCAGATTGCCAGACAAATATCGCAAATTAGAAAAGGTTGGTCAGATAAATTATGCTACTGTAAGTAATGCTTATTCAGCAATAATTCTCCAGTACCGATAGCAGAACCGTTAACGTCAGAGCTTATCGATACTTCGGTCTTTTATAATTTAGCACCGATACTGATAAAGTACAGAGTTTCGGTACCCATCCCTAGTCAGGAGGGTTAACGTCTTATGACATTGTGTGCCTCAGTCATGTCCTGTCATTTTGACTGTAGAGAAGTCCCATATGCTGCCTGACATTGCAAACTGATGCCTGGAGTCATATCTTTTTAATTTATTATCATAAACCAGTAACTGACTGGTAGTGGAAAAACTTTTTACTGTTTACTGCACTTTGTAATTGTTTGAAGTATTAACTTTTAACAACAGTTTAAATCTATGTTGCTAAATAATCAATGGCTGTCTGACTTACTTATTTTACAAGGAAATTAACTGTAGTCGAATTTTAAAGGCTTCAAAATACAAAAAAGTACAAAATCAAAGAACAAATTATTGCGATGTTATCGTGAACAATATCTAGCCCCCCAAAATAAACTTATCAAAATGCTTATTTTATAACCAAACTTTATTGTGAGTTCCCCTGGGCTGTAAGTCATAAGGTCAACCTAGGCTCATTATTGATACATACCCCTGTATACATTTCTGGAGAGCACCAAATACATCCCAGGCCACTGTATACGCTATTTCAGATCTCAAATTTCTCTTGCAAGTGCCATCCGTGCATGCTCTTCTTGTGTAAATCCACCAGAGACCACTGTCGACTGACTGCCTGACTGACTGACCGACCAATACTGCCATCGTCATGGTCAACTTCCCTTTGCGTCTCAAGTCAACTTACGCAGCGAGCTACTGGGCAAACTGGTAACAGCGAAAAAGTGGTCCACACGGAGGTAAGCAGTCAACTGGTAACATGAAAAGAACAGAAGCCATCAGCGGTGTCACAGCACCCCGTAGCGTTCATTTTAAAGATGAAATGCAGCCATACGTAGCTCTGGCTACATAATTCGCACTCTCCAGAAATGTATACAGGAGTACGTTTTCACAACGCACAGTGTATCATTTCAAAATATGTACAAGAAATAATCAAGAGTGTAATGTTTTCATCTAATGAAATTAAAATCTAGTCATTCATCCAAACCAATCCTATTAATGACTTTCAATTATCATTTTATGATTTCTCATTTCATTTATTTCACTTTAAAAAAAAAACATGACCACTTAAGTGCACAAAATAAATGCTTGCTCAGCCCTCCTACTAAAACATTGAACAGAAACACAATCTACAAACCAACTGCTATCAGAGCAGGAGGCAGGCTTTCACCCGCGGGCATCATCTAATGCCATCCTGCATCTCTGCCCGTCACACGTGCCCGCGGTGTGGAGACCTGGCAAACAGCGCTGCGCCTCGCCAAGGAAGATTTATACCTGGAGCTTGACCCACTTCTGTTTGCATCTATATTAGCGAGGACAGAGGGAGAGGGAAAGGTCACAGAGAGCCCAGATCTTCCGCTGATGGATCAAGATGATGGAGCTGCTTAATTTAGTTAGCAACAGTTGTTCTCCTGCTCCGCCGCCACAGATGGTCTGCAGAGTTTACAAACGAACACTTGAAGCGGTGAAGAACGCAGGTCTGAATGGGGATATCGAGAATGCTCCGTTGCAGCTGGCTGAATATACTGTTGAAGTCAGAATTATTAGCCCCCCTACATATTTTTTCCCAAGTTATATTTAATAGAAAGAAGATTTTTCAACACATTTCTAAACATAATAATTTTAATATTCATTTCTAGCTAGTTTCTTTTATCTTTGCCATGATGACAGTACATAATATTTGACTAGATATTTTTCAAGAAACTAGTATTCAGATTAAATTGACATTTAAAAATCTACAATAAAAATATAATTAAATTAAATATAGTATAATAAAATTAAAAGTAAAGTAACAAAAATCATGATAGGATCAGGGTTGGGGCCAAGTAGGAGCGCTTACTCTGATTCGTTGAGCTTTGCGAGGGTTGTGGAAATTCCAAATTGAACCAAAACAAACTATTACAATTGGCTTAAGACTGGCAAGGAAAATTCGGCACATGCTTCAACCAGCAGAACTTGGAAATAAAAAAAAATAAAAAATAAAAATATATTAATCATGATAAATACAACATTATGTTTAGAACGTTAAATGTAAAATTATAATAAAAATATAGATAATTTACGGAGGGAGTAAAAGCAAATCAATATCTTCAATAATTCAAGTCAATAATTTCAAGCAAGTCAATAATTTAAAGTAATTTTGTTCATTATAATACTAAATGAGAAAGCAAACAAAAATAAATTAAATGTTGAAAAAATATTAAAATATTAGCACAGTAATTTTTATAACAGTACATAATTTGAATAATAATACAGTATGATTATTTAAGTCAGAACACACCCAAACGATTATGCTTGCAGCTAAGCCAAGTCAGCCCATATATGACCAAGCCCCGCCTTAACTATGTAAATTAGTCAAGTTAAGCCGCAGTCACACTAGAGTTTGAGATTGCGAAATTCTGTCGTCGCTGCGAAAAGGGGCGGGATTAAACAAGATGATTAAACATTTAAAAAAGCGAGCGATTGCTCCATGCTTTGAATTTCTGTTCAGAAAGGTCATGTTTTGATCCTGGATTGGTCTCACGCAGTGAAGTGATGCGATTTCGCAGGCCAGAGTTCACCAAGTTTGAACTTTGCACCGCAGCAACCTGCGAAATCTGACGCATGACCCTGCGTTTCCGGTCTGACGCATTCGAGTGCGTATGAATGGAAGTCTATGGAGGGAAAAGTCCAGTGTGACCGTGGCTTTAGGGTAATTATGCAAGTCAATGTATAAAGATGGTTTGTTCTGTAGACAAAAATAATATCAACATCAGGCTAATATTATCAAAATAGGCTCATTCTGAAAACGTAGCTATGCTACGAGGCGGTATGACGCCGCTCCTTTTCGCGCTTACCAGCTGATCGCTTACCTCCATATGGATGGCTTTTCCGCTGTTACCGCTGTTTGTCAAGTGGCTCGCCGTGTATGTCGGCGGACTTGTGACGTAGAGTAGAGTTGACCACGATGACGGGTTGCTTTTGAAAACACTATTGTTTGGTTGGGTTTAGGGAACAGGGTGTGAGAGGGGATTGGTCGTCAGTCAGTCAGTCAGTCAACAGTGGCCTCTGGTGGATTTACGCGAAAAGAGCAGGTGCAAATGTTGAAGTACACTGACTATAAAATGTTTTTAAATAAAATCTGCTTTTATTCTAGCCCATATAAAACAAATAAGACTTTCTCCAAAAAAAAAGGAAATTTAAAAAAATTCCTTACTCTGTTAAACATCATTTGGGAAATATTTGAGAAAAAAAAAAATCATAGTTGTATGTATGTGTGTGTCTGGTCCTGGTAATCTTTATGTTGTGGTGGCCAAATGTTTAGAAGAAGATACAGTCTGATGCAGTAGTAGTGGTGCAGTGTTTGGTGCATGTTTGGTCAATTTACATTTTTCCTGTGTGGAATTTTACAGTACAAAAACTGAAATAGCACTTAAAATGTACTTTAATAATCTAAAGTTGTCAAGTTATTTCTTAAGTCATGTTATTTTATATGGTGGCTCAGTGGTTAGCACTGTCGCCTCACAGCAAGAAGGTTGCTGGTTCGAGCCCCGACTGGGCCAGTTGGTGTTTCCAAACACATGCGATATAGGTGAATTGGGTAAGCTATACTGGCCGTAGTGTATGAGCGCAAATATGAGAGTGTATGGATGTTTCCCATTACTGGATAGCAGCTGGAAAGGCATCTGTTGTGTAAAACATATGCTGCATAAGTTGGCGGTTCATTCCGCTGAGGCAACCCCTGATAAATAAAGGGACTAAGCCGAAGCAAAATTAATGAATTAAATTAAATTAAATTAAATTAAATTAAATTAAATTAAATTAAATTAAATTAAATTAAAAGTATTTTTAAAGTAAAAAATATTAACATTATTATATTTTATTAATTATAATTATATATATATAATTATTATAATATATAATTATATTGTTATTATTTTAAGTAGATTTTTCATTACAAGTAACTCAAAGTTATTCCGAAAGTTTTTAAAAGATGTTTAAAAGTTAAACTAAATAAAACTGTAATTTGGCAAGTAGATGAAATCCAATAAATGCAAGTTTAAATCTCCAATGGTGCAACTCGCTAAAAAAGTAGCTTTAAAAAATACATTTATTTGCCTTAAGTTTGATGCAATTGGTTAGCACGGTTGGGTAAAATAAGTAAGTGCTAAATTATGTCTGAAAATAACTGAGGAATTTAACCAGTGGTGTATAATTACTTGCTTAAGTGAAAACACATGAACATAGTTAAAAGGACCTAGAACAAAACCTTGAGGTACACCAGAATTTATAGATTTTGTTTATTTCTGGAAAAACAACAAAATGTTTCCAATGTTTTCTGTCCTGATGAGGTGCATTACAATTGACATCAGAAGCTGTGACTTTAGTGCACTTAATAGTGTGCACATCTCCCCCAGCAGGCACACAACATCATAAGACGTTAAGATTAGGTTAGTTTGTGATGTCGGGTGACCAAAATTCAATGTCTAGCCAGCGTCTAAGGACAATGTTATTTAGACGTTCCAATAACAATGTGAAATGACTTTGATATTTGGCAAAATCCAACATCATATTGACGTCAAATACTGACATTTATTCACCAGGTATGGCAACCAAAATCCAACGTCTGATAGCTGATAGGTGTAACATCATTAGATGTTGATATTTGGTTGATTTTAGGTTGTGTTAGAAAGTGACCGAAATCCAACATTGAGCCAACATCTTAAACCATCGTCATATTGACGTCAGATACTGACATATATACGTCAGGTATGGCAATCAAAATCTGAAAGCTGTAACATCATTAAACATTAATATTTGGTTGATTTTAGTTTGGACGTTGGACATTGACATCGTCCTAATGTTGGGTTCTGACATCAACCCCATTTTTGCTACCAAACAAAGTGCAACGTTCCCACGACATTGTGGTACAACATCAATCTGACGTCATGTTGACATCCTATGCTTGCTGGCCTCGCACAGTTGGTGGTATAGTTCACCAAAAAACTAAATTCAATGTGGCCTAAGTTAGTTTGACGTCCAAAACTGATGTTAAATAATGTTAATATTTGATTGTTTTTAGGTTCAATTGGTAAGTGACCAAAATTCAAAGTCAAGCCAACGTGTTAAGCCAACATCATAGTGATGTCAAATACTAACATTTATTCGTCAGGTATGGCAACCAAAATCCAACATCTGAAAGACGCCATAGTAGTAACGTCAAGCTGTAACATCATTAGACGTTGATATTTGGTTGATTTTAGGTTGTGTTAGAAAGTGACCGAAATCCAACATCGAGCCAACATCTTAAACCAACGTCATATTGACGTCAGATACTGACATTTATACGTCAGGTATGGCAACCAAAATCTGAAAGCTGTAACATCATTAGACATTAATATTTGGTTGATTTTAGTTTGTACGTTGGACATTGACATTGGCCTAATGTTGGATTCTGACGTCAACCCGATTTTTGTTACCAAACAAAGTGCAACGTTCCCACGACATTGTGGTACAACATCAACCTGACGTCATGTTGACATCCTATGCTTGCTGGCCTCGCACAGTTGATGGTATAGTTCACCAAAAAAACTAAATTTAATGTAGCATAAGTTAGTTTGACGTCCAAAACCGACGGTAAATGATGTTAATATTTGATTGTTTTTAGGTTCAATTGGTAAGTGACCAAAATCCAAAGTCAAGCCAACGTCTTAAGTCAACGTCATAGTGATGTCAAATACTAACATTTATTCGTCAGGTATGGCAACCAAAATCCAACATCTGATAGACGCCATAGTAGTAACGTCAAGCTGTAACATCATTAAACGTTGATATTTGGTTAATTTTAGTTTGGACGTTGGACATTGACATCGGCCTAATGTTGGGTTCTGACATCAAACCGATTTTTGTTACGAAACAAAGTGCAACGTTCCCACGACATTGTGGTACAACATCAATCTGACGTCATGTTGACATCCTATGCTTGCTGGCCTCGCACAGTTGGTGGTATAGTTCACCAAAAAAACAAAATTCAATGTAGCCTAAGTTAGTTTGACGTCCAATATCGACATTAAATAATGTTAATATTTGATTGTTTAGGTTCAATTGGTAAGTGACCAAAATTCAAACTCAAGCCGACGTCTTAAGCCAACGTCTGATGTCAAATACTAACATTTATTCATCAGGTATGGCAACCAAAATCCAACGTCTGATAGACGCCATAGTAGTATCATTAGATGTTGATATTTGGTTGTTTTTAGGTTGCGTTTTAAAGTGACAAAAACGCAACGTCTGTCTGATGTTGGACATTGATGTCGGCCTGACGCTGGATTCTAACGTCATCCCGATTTTCATTTCCACCAAAAATGCAACGTCCCAGGACGTTGGGGTACAACGTCGATCTGATATCATGTTGATATCCTGTCCCTGCTGGGCTGAAAATGCCAACAAATTAAATTCTCATGATTAATAACCTCAAATGCAGAGCTAAAGGGAGTGGAAGGGTAACATAAGAAAAACACAAAGGTTTGTTTTATAAAACTGACCATTGATTGGCATCTTTATGGGTGTCTTTGGTAAATCGTGGTCATGATTAATCATAATAGTCGTTATATTTCAGTTTACGAATAAATCCAGTTCAACAGAGCACATTTTAATTTAAGAAAAACCAAAGACAAAATGGTACTTTTATTGTTTCGATGCTTAAAAACATTTTGTCTTTGACCCAAATACATGCGCATAAGTTCACCCTGTTAACTCGCATGATTTCATTTCTTTGCCTTGTACAATATTAATCATGTTCATTATTTTTTGTGCATTTTCAATTGTTAATTTTCACTTTCCCCTTTTCCATCTGACATTTTAATATTGTCACATATATAAAAATCACCCTCTCATTGTATATATTTAAAGACGACACTGTTACGTAATAAAATAATCCATAATAGTCCACTGAAGGGCCATAAAAATCACATTCTTAACCACAAATGATACTCGCTGAGAATAATAACAGCTGCTAAAAAAAACATATATATGCGTTTGGCACAGACTCATTTACATGATAGAATAACCTTCCAAAGAGGGAAATAAAACATAAAAAACACAAGGATAATATATGCGGCGTGTTTGTGGTCATGCACTTCAGTTGTTTATTACCGAGAGAATTGCATTAAATCACCCCACAAGAGGAGCGTGTGTCGGGGGGGGGAACACAATGAAGCAGGCCTGTGGATATAATGAACTCCTGTGGGGATAAAGCACACCTCGCTATAAAGGCCTAACCGCAAATTAAGTGCTTGTTGGCATCATGTCTTTGTAGAACACAGGCGTAGATGTAACCTGCGCGAGTTTGAGATGCGTTTGAGCTCACGATGTTGTCTTTTTCCTCTGCTGAAGGAAAGACAAAGAAGAAGAAACGTCATGGCTCTTTCCCAGTGGCGTCTGCTGGGATACTTGCCGTCTTTTGATTCTTTTCCATGTCTGGGTTTATGAAAGATACCGAAAAAAGAGTGCGAGACGATCTAGCATGTGTTTATTACAGTGTATTTTACATATTTGGTCAAACCAAACAGTGCTTAGGAGTTATTGTGAGCATTGTGAGTGATTTGTATTGCTGGATAACTTTAAGGCCAGACGTTTATTTTTAAGAAGGAATTATTTGTTTAGATGGAGAGTTGCAATTCAGTATTGTCATTTCAATGAAAACTGTAAAAAAAAATCCAACTCAGGCTCATTCTGAAAATGTACCCCTATATTCATTTATGGAGAGCACCAAATATGTCCCAGGAGGTATATTTTTTGCAGTTTTTGTTTTCGCAAATCCACCAGAGGCCGCTGTGTACGTTTTTAAGATCTCAAATTTCTCTCGTGAGTGCCATTCGCACATGCTGTTCTCGCATAAATCCACTAGAGGCCGCTGTGTACACTTTTTGAGGTCTCAAATTTCTCTCGCGAGTGCCATTCGCACATGCTGTTCTCGCGTAAATCCACCAGAGGCCGCTGTGTACACTTTTTGAGGTCTCAAATTTCTCTCGCGAGTGCCATTCGCACATACTGTTCTCGCATAAATCCACCAGAGGCCGCTGTGTACACTTTTTGAGGGCTCAAATTTCTCTCGCGAGTGCCATTCGCACATGCTGTTCTCGCATAAATCCACCAGAGGCCGCTGTGTACACTTTTTGAGGTCTCAAATTTCTCTCGCGAGTGCCATTCGCACATGCTGTTCTCGCATAAATCCACCAGAGGCCGCTGTGTACACTTTTTGAGGTCTCAAATTTCTCTCGCGAGTGCCATTCGCACATGCTGTTCTTGCATAAATCCACCAGAGGCCGCTGTGTACACTTTTTGAGGTCTCAAATTTCTCTCGCGAGTGCCATTCGCACATGCTGTTCTCGTATAAATCCACCAGAGGCCGCTGTGTACACTTTTTGAGGTCTCAAATTTCTCTCGCGAGTGCCATTCGCACATGCTGTTCTCGCATAAATCCACCAGAGGCCGCTGTGTACACTTTTTGAGGTCTCAAATTTCTCTCGCGAGTGCCATTCTCACATGCTGTTCTCTCATAAATTCACCAAAACCCGCTGTATATGCTTTTTAAAATCTCAAATTTCTCTTGCGATTGCCATTTGCGCCTACTGTTCTTGCGTAAATTCCCCAGACGCTGCTGTCGACTGACTGACCGACCGACCGACCAACCGACCGACCGATCCCCTCGTCACCCCCTTCCCTAATCCCAATCGATAGTGTTTTCAAAAGCACCGATTGACCTGATACATTTCCCTAAACCCAACTTTTAAAAAAGCAATTCAAAAAAAGAAAAGCCCTTGCCTGACTTTTACCACATTTTCAGATTTTACCACATTCTCACCCTGTTATTTACTTGTTTATTTAATTTTTGGCTTTTGTTTTTGTCTCACCTGTTTTCTGGAACTGTTCTTTGCCACACTCGAACCTCATCAACTCATCGACTCAAGTCCGCCAACATACATGGCAAGCCACTGGACAAACTGGTAACAGCTGAAAAGCCATCCACATGGAGGTAAGTGATCAGCTGGTAAGCGCGAAAAGGAACTGCATCATACCGCCCTGTAGCATTCGCTTTAGAGACAAAATGCAGCCATACGTACTTCTGGCTACATAATTCGTGATCTCCAGAAATGTATATAGGGGTACATTTTCAGAATGAGTGAACTCATACGAAGTCGTACGAATTAGCCACTAAACTGACAAAACGTAAAATACTTATGTTTCCTCGTGATATCAGGCTGATATATCCATGCCTAGTGATGCCAGAAAGTGATTAATTTTTTATAAATTCTTAAAATATTGGTCCAAGTCCAGAGACTGTTGTGTACAGCACGGCTTTATATAAAATTCACGTAAATGTGTGATATGACTGAAAAATGGCCATAAATGAGTATTTTTTTCAATTCAAATGAGTAGCAGTTTGGACCCATAAACAATATTCCATTCGTCACGACTTAACAAGTGCATTGCTTATAGATTGGTTGCGTAGTCAAATATTAAAGCAATTTGAGACACTGTTGAAATCTTTACTGGAACTGTAGGTAAAAAAGTTAATGGGTTCATTTTCTAGGAAATACTCAATCAGGAGTCACCAATCCTGTTCCTGGAGAGCTATCTTCCTGGAGAATTCAGCTCCAACCCTGATCAAACACTCCTGAACCAATTAAGTAGGACCTAAAGCAGTACTTGAAAATTACAGACATGTGAGTTTGATCAGGGTTGTAACTGAAATCTGCAGGAAGATAGTTCTCCAGGAACACTGTTGGTGACCCCTAATATAAATTAATTATTTCTTGCAAATGCAAAAATGTCTTTTTTTTATTACTGACAAAAGAAACATCCAAGAAGCAGAAAACACAAGCAAAAGTCTCTATGAGTTCTTGATGAAATGTCCCTTGTGATTTTTTTTTCCTTCCAGTACTAAGCTATTTATCCTGTATCTGAACAATGGAGGTAAGTCAGTCGAGAAACTTGTCACAAAGAACTTTTTCCTCCTCAAAACAGGGGGGGCCCGTCCTGAAACCTTTAATCAATACCAGAAAACATGAACTTCAAGGGACACGAGGAACCTCTGACCACAGATGAAGATTAACCACCGCTGCATCGGACACGTCGTGCCCCGTTTTCATCAGCTACCAGCCGATCCATCCATCACCAGCGATCAGATGGTGTTTTTCTAACCAAGCAACACAGGGTGACATGTATTTTCCTCAATAGTCCTAGGTGAGCTCCTGTATCATAAATCACATCAGACAAAGCCCAGCTTGACCTCTAAATGGGGAAGATATTGAGGTATTCAGATTCTCAGTGGCGAGGGTTGCTCATATCCTCGGGCGTTTTTTAGCTTGTCTTGGTTTGAGCTTTGAACAATGTTTGAGTAATCCCACGGGCCAGGCGGGAATAACAAACGATCCATGTCTTAGGCCCCATGGCGTTCGCTCTCTAGTAGACTGAAGAGCTCTCGGTGTCTTCTTACATCTGGTAGAGCAGCACTTCTGGCTTTGTTTCAGCTTTACATTGGAAGTGACAACCGAACACAGTGCAAAACTAAAGTATACATCTTAAAAAATTCCACATATTATTCATTCGTTTTCCTTCGGTTTAGCCCCTATTTATCAGGGGTCGCCACAGCGGAATGAACCACCAACTATTCTGGCATGTTTTACGCAGTGGGTGCCCTTCCAACTGCAACCCAGTACTAGGAAGCACCCAGTGCTTAATTTGTAAATTGCGAGGTCCTGGAACAGATTGGGGTAACAGATCCGGCATGTTACCAGAGAAGGGAGAGATGTCGCGGTCAAAAGTGAAGAGGGTTGGGGAGTCGTGAAAAAAAGTGCAGGAGAGGGCGGGTCTGCGCGTGAGGAGGGGGATCGGTAAAATGAGGTGCCAGATCAGATTTCAGAGGTGCCGAATCTGGATCCAGCTTGTTCCGGCACAAATTAAGCCCTGGAAACATCCATTCACACACGCAAACCACTACAAAAATAAACCAAACTAAACTAAATAAACTACAGCCAATTTAGTTAATCCAAGTCACCTGAACCATATGTCTTTGGACTGTGGGGGAAACCGGAGCACCCGGAGGAAACACACGGAACCAACACCACGGAGAACATGCAAACTCCACACAGAAATGCCAACTGGCCCAGCCGGGTCTCGAACCAGCAACCTTCTTACTGTGAGGTAACAGTGATAACCCCTGAGCCACATTTTAAATACTTATGATTTAGGTTTTGGAGGGCTTCTACAAAAGGTGTAGGTCTCATTCTTCATTGCTGTTTCTTGTAGTGTCTGAAATGGCTTCCGAAACACTGTGTCCAGTTTCTTTGTCTATCTTTTTTCCGAAATTGAAACATTTAGTAGAACCTTTTATCCAAAGAGACTCAGACCCATGATCCCATGGTTTGGGATTCGGTGTCTTGCTCAAAGATCTCATCGCTCACCTTTGCTATTGAAGGTGGAAGGTGGCGGAGGGTGCGCCGGACCTACTGCCACAGCCATTACACATATCAACCTGCAGCCCAAGTCCGGTTACTCACTGAAGCTAAGCAGGGCTGAGCCTGGTCAGTACCTGGATGGGAGACCACATGGGAGAAATAGGTTGCTGTTGGAGGTGGTGTTAGTGAGGCCAGCAGGGAGCACTCAAGCTGCGGTCTGTGTGAGTCCTAATGCCCCAGTATAGTGTAGGGGATACTATACTGTCAGTGAGCGCTGTCTTTCAGATGAGACATTAAACCAAGGTTCTGACTCTCTGTGGTCCTTAAAATCCCATGGCACTTCTCGTAAAGACTAGGGGTGTAACCCCGGTGTCCTGGCTAATTTCCTTCCATCTGATCATGACCTCCCAATCATCCCCATCCACCGAATTGTCTCTCCACTTGACCTATAGCTGGTGTGTGGTGAGCTCAGTGGCGCCATTGTCATGTGACTGCCGTCGCATCATCCAAGTAGATGCTGCACACTGGTGATGGTGTGGAGAGACCCCCCTCATGATTGTGCAGCAATTTTGGTGTATGGCCAGACATGATAAATGCGCTAAATGAATACACACTACATTACATTACATTACATTACATTACTGCGGGAACTCAATGCAGAAGTACTGTATCAATGTTTTTTTCAGTATTTAATGTTTTAAAGTATTTAATGTTTTCCCTTGGGGCAGCACGGTGGTGCAGTTGGTAGCACAATCACCTCACAGCAAGAAGGGTCGCTGGTTCGAGCCCCGGCTGGGTCAGTTGGCATTTCTGTGTGGAGTATGCATGTTCTCCCCGTGTTCGCATGGGTTTCCACCGGGTGATCCGGTTTCCCCCCACAGTCCAAAGACATGCGGTACAGGTGAATCGAATAAGCTAAATTGACCGTAGTGTATGTGAGTGTGTGCAGGAGTGTATGGGTATTTTCCAGTGATGGGTTGCGGCTAGAAGGGCATTCGCTGCGTAAAACAACTGCTGGATAAGTTGGCAGTTCATTCCACTGCGGCGACCCCAGATTAATAAAGGGACTAAGCCGAAAAGAAAATGAATGAATGAATGAATGAATGAATGAATTCTCATTTACTTCCGGCCGCAGCTGTATGTGATCTAGCCCTTCCAGCTGCAACCCATCGCTGGGAAACACTCATACACTCTAATTCACAGACATACACTACGGACAATTTTAGCTTATCCAATTCACCTGTATCACATGTCTTTGAACTTGTGGGGGAAACCGGAGCACCCAGAGGAAACCCACGCCAACACGGGGAGAACATGCAAACTCCAAAACAAAAATACCAACTGACTCAGGCAAGGCTCGAACCAGCGACCTTCTTGCTGTGAGGCGACAGCGCTACCCACTGCGCCACCGTGCTGCCTAAATGACAATTATTTAAATTATTTATTAAACTTCCTATTAATTGTATTTTATTAACGTCTAATCTGGGGTCGCCCAACCGTCACAGTAATGTAAAAACAGATCTGGATCTGGAGTCTTCTCTATTAGTATAGCTGATTTACCATGTGGATAGATGATAACAGCCTTCTAAGCCTACCAGTAGGTGCAGAAGGCCCCTACTGGCCTATATCTATCAACTGATAACCACTGATAATGCCCATTCAATCCAGTAATAATATTCAAAGCTGGTAGAGTGGCATAGGTAGGAATTCTGGGCATAGGAAGTCTTCTGGGTCCAATGGAGGGGCAGTCCCCCTTAGTAAAAAATGCTTTCCAGGGCCCCACAAGTAAAAAGTATGACTTGAATTACTGACAACTCCTTTCAAACTATTCTGAATCAGTTCTATATTTTCTTTTGGGGGGAGGGGAGTAATAAGTGATAAAAAATTGTACATATATTTATATTTTCATTTCAAAAATCTAAACAAACTAGAGTGTACTTCTTTTAGTGCGGCAGGACTTCACAAACGAGTCGGGCTTGAAGATCATGTCTGGGTGAAATATAAATTGCTAACCCCCTCTGCGATACCCATGCCTGTTTGTCTGCTAACCGAGATCAAAGGGAGCGCTATCGATGTCCTCAAATTGCCCCTGGAACCTCAGCATCCAGGATTTGATGCAAGCCTTCCTAAAAGTGCATCTGCATACCATTTAAACTCCTCTCCACCGAGCCTCTAAATTCATTTATGATTTAATTTGCTCTCCAGGTACGTTCAAGTGTCCCTCATTCCAGCCCGTAGTGCTCTGCAGGCACCCACTAGTTTCTTTTGTGTTAATTAGTCACTTGCCGTGCCTTAACAACCCGAGATCAGAGTCGACGGGGCAGTTTCTCTCTGTTCAGCAGCCTTTGATGATGGTTTCGGCGAGAGGGACTGGAGCTCAGGAGCTTGTGTGATGAAGCGCCGCCCCGAGCGAGCTCTTTTTCCCATCAGCCCCTTTGGCACTGAGAGGACGCGAGCATGGTTGCCTTGCAGTGCCTGCATTGGTTCTTATTGGCTATGCTATTTTTTTCCACCAGCAATCCTCATTTCCTAGATGAAAGGCACTTACTGTAATATTGCCTCAGTATTTTCCTAGAACTGTGGAGACTCAGTTCCATTTTTGCACAATTCGACCGTGTCTTTGTGCAATATGAGGTAATGGTGGATTAAAGAGCTTGGAAAGGGATTTCTGGAAGACCGGTTTGTGTCGCTGAGTAGTTTAGAGTCTTTTCGGAGAGCACAGGTCCCAGTCAGAGGGTCTGGATAAATTATTGATCAATGAGACGAGTGGTGAAAACACAGATTAGCACTACACCAACCCCTCTCTCTCTATCTATCCCTCTCTCTCTCTTTCTCTTCCAGATACATCAAGCCCAATGTAAAAGCTCCACTGCGCAAAAAAGCCTTCAAGTTCAGTTCAATTATTCAGCATCCCTCTTCCATTATGAATTATTGAGGTAAAAGCATGTTCGCGTATATGGCTGTGCGTTGAGCTCAAGACACAAGTGACTCATTGGAAAGATAATGAAGAGAGGCTGCCATTACAAGAGTCGCTTTAACTTGCAGGACAAATTAATGAATGCACTGTAGAGTGCCACTTACTTTCTTAATTCATGTTATTGCGAACACTATATTGTGCATGTTATTTCCCTTCATAATTGACATGTATTACATTTGTGTTCTGAAACAACTTTGGGTCTTTATGGTTGTGTAGGTCATGTAGGTCAGGGATCACCAAACTTGTTCCTGGAGGTCCGGTGTCCTGATGATTTTAGCTTCAACCCTAATCAAAGACACCTAAACAAGCTAATCAAGGTCTTACTAGGTATACTTGAAACACCCAGGCTGGTGTGTTGAGGCAAGTTGGAGCTAAACCCTGCAGGGCACCGGACCTCTAGGAACGAGATTGGTGACCCCTGATGTAGGTCATTTAAATATAATACACAATGATAAGCTAAAATAATAGCCAAATATCATTTTTAATTAACTTCATGTCTGACTTTCTTCAGCCATGATTATTCTTTTATAATAATTCTTGAGCTTTTTTGTCTTGTTGAATACCCTCTGAACCACAATATTACGCGAGTGAAGTCAGATGCGAAGGGCAATTTACACAGACTTTAAGAATTGATGCACCGTAATGTGCAAGCAAAGATACTTTGTTAAAGCCAAAAACTCCCGGCATCAAAGGAATTTTCTGAAACGTGATTCACTTTACTCGGCCAATTAGCCAAATTCGAGTTCCTCTGCGGAAAAGCAAACTTCAAACTGTCTAATTGTGCCCCGTTCTCTCTCGATACAACAGCGTTACAATGCAGTCACAAGGCTAAATCCCATCTGTTGATGCAAATAACTCGTCGGCGTCTGTCAAACCATCCGCTCTGGTGAATCGAGCTCGAGCGCCGGCTTCTGTCGAGAGGCCTCACTCCGCTTTATCTTGGCTTGGCGTGAGAGAAAAAGCAGATGATCCAATAAATTATCGATAACGCCCCTGTAAACCCAAGCCACTTTGGCCGCGTGGCACTTGGCGAAGAACGGGCGGCCCCTAATCATTCATTCTCAGCAACTGCTCTCTGGCTCGCGGCCTCTTTTTCTGGCCTCCACGGGCTCAAACTCTCCACAAGGTGTTTGACTAGACTGCTTAAATATTTTCATTGAAGAGTTTCTCTAAATGGGCAAAGTGCACCCTCTCGTTTTCAGATTTGAGCGGATGAGAAGAATTATTTAAAGGGGGACTGCGGAGACAGGAAGCGGGCCGAGAGAGAGAGAGAGAGACAGGAAGAGAAATAATGAGAGAAAGCAAATCCGTTTGACTCGCTGCATTAGCTTCCCTCTTTCCCATCAGTCTGTTGTTAATGAGCGTTCAGTTGTTTCCAGGGCCGAGGCTGTAGCTCCTCGTTATTTCATGAATCTCTCCAGCCGTGCTGTGCAAGGCATGGGCTCGGTTTCTTTGCGTCTTACACCGGGATAAGCATTCGTTTGGCCGAGCGAGGCCTGGTCATTACACACTGGGGAACTGCACTAATGGAAACAGGGCACGGGGAGGAACCGCTGGCCTTTCTCTTACCGAGAAAGTCACTCTCACTTGAACCTTTTAGTAGACCTTGTAGTCTTGATATATATGCCCACTGAGCAGAGGCCGTTCAGGCAGACCGTTTCTGAGTAAAAGGCCGTTGTTGTTTGCTAACAGGTGAGGTGGTAGTAGGTTTTTTTTGTAGGTTTTTTTAACAGTAATGTAGCTGAGGCCTCACAGCAAGAAGATTGCTGGTTCGAGCTCCGACTGGGTCAGTTGGCATTTCCTCCAGGTGCTCCAGTTTTCCCCACAAGACCAAAGACATGCGCTATAGGTGAATTGGGTAAGCTAAATCGTCCGTAGTGTACAGTATATGTGTATGTCCTGGTCCTCCAGGTTGGGGGTTGGGTTGGGACAAAAATTAGATGTTATGCTAAATATCGACTTCGATATAAACAGCCCTGGGAGTAAGTAATGTGGCTGACTCAGGTTCATGTCTGGTGTTTGGTGTACCTCATTCATTCACTCATTTTCTTTTCAGCTTAGTCCCTTTATTAATCCTGGGTCGCCACAGCGGAATGTGACCAACTTATCCAGCATATGTTTTATGCAGCGGATGCCCTTCCCCATACGCTCTCATTCACACACATACACTATGGCCAATTTAGCTTATTCAGTTCACCTATAGCACATGGTGGACTGTAGAGGAAACCGTATCACCCGGAGGAAACCAACGCGAACACGGGGAGAACATGCAAACTCCACACAGAAATGCCAACTGACTCAACCGAGGCTCGAACAAGCGAACTTCTTGCTGTGAGGCGATTGTGCTACTCATTGCACCACAGTGACACTGTTTAGTGTAACTAGTTACTCTGATTAAATTACTTATCCACTGAAAAACTAAGCGATTACTGTTCATTTTAGGTCATTTATATACAGTTACTTGTACCCTTCAGACACAACAAACACTGCCTTCTTTCAGCTCCACAATATTGCACGGATTAGACCATTTCACTCATGACCTTATCTATGCCTTTATCACATCACGTCTTGATTTCTGTAATTCACTTTATGGGGGTTAACCTACAAGCTCTCTCAGAAGATTACAGTATATTCAAAATTCCCGTGCACAGGTTCTGACACACACATCATCACGCCACCATATTACCCCTGTACTTCAACAACTACACTGACTTCCTATTAAGTCGCGGATTAATTTTACAACCTTGATTTTAACTTTCAAAGTAGTGCATGGGCTAGAACCTGGTTACATTTGTGATCTGGTGACTCTCGTCACTCCAGCCCGCAGTCTTCGTTCGGCATCGGGACTTACACTGTATCAGCCACACTGTAAACTCAAGACCATGGGTGGTAGGGCTTTCTCATACAGTGTGCCTAACCTGTGTAAGGGTCTACCCATCAGCATGAGGAATTTCGCTTCTCTGGACTGTTCTCTTATTTTTGTTAATGTTTTTTTTCTAACTTTTGTTTCGTAATTTTATTGTTTAGTTGTGTCTTTTTATTGTTGTGCTGTTTCTGCTATTGTTAGTATTTTGGCTTGTACCGCTTTGAGTCTAAGAAAATGCACTTGCCTTAAATACTGTATACTTTTCTCTCTTTCTCTTTTCGGCTAAGTCCCTTATTAATCTGGGGTCGCCACAACAGAATGAACTGCCAACTTATCCAGCAGCAGCGCAGCGGATCCCCTTCCAGCTGCAACCATTCTCTGGGAAACATCCACACACACTCATTCACACTCATACACTACCGACATTTTAGCCTACCCAATTTACCTGTACCGCATGTCTTTGGACTGTGGGGGAAACCGGAGCACCCGGAGGAAACCCACGCGAACTTAGGGAGAACATACAAACTCCACACAGAAACGCCAACTAATCCTGCCAAGGCTCGAATTAGCGGCCTTCTTGCTGTGAAGCGACAGCACTACCTACTGCGCCACTGCGTCGCCCTCCTGTATACTTTTGTTTTGTGTTTATTTTATGCTTAAAAATGTTAGATGTCTTAGAATCCATCTCAGTTTCAATTCGTCTTTGTTTCTATAGCAATTTTACAGTGTAGATTGTGTCAAAGCAGCTTAAAATAGAAGTTCTAGTAAATTGAAACCATGTCAGTCCAGTTTTCAGAGCTGACGTTCAGTTTAGTTCAGTTTAGTGTCCAAACTCTGAAGAGCAAATCCATCAATCCGCAGCTCCGCAAATCCCAAACCAAGCAAGCCAGTGGCGACAGTTACGAGGAACAAACTTCACCAATTGACGAAACCTCGAGAGAAACCAGACTCAGTTGAACACGACCATTTCTCCTCTGGTGAAACTCTGGCGGTGTTCAGGTGAGCCCACGGGATCAATTCGGAGACTTGTCACTGGGGTCTTTCAGGAGTCAATCTCATGCTCTCCACTCCTCGTTGAGCACCACAGAATCTGCTCAGGATACGGCCTGGTCCAAGATTATGGAGACCTCTAGAAGTCCATGGTTGGCATCATCTCTTCATATGTGTTGTCCTTGAGGTCCTCGATGGTTGGCATCATCTCTTCACGGGTCTTGGATCACATCAATGGCGCTGCACAGTCTCTAGAGGCCTGGGGATGAGTATCCCCAGATGGAAATGGAGAACAAAGAAAACAATTAGCGTAGCTGCTGTTCATAGTGTATTTAAAACGAGAGATATTAGTGCTATAAATCAATGAGTGTGAGTTGGATTGGCTTTTACCAACTGATGACCAATAAAAACCACAACAGCGATTTGGATTTTAGCACTTTAGCATTTAAAGTGACAGAACTGTAGTGCACTAATAAACAGAACATTGTTGTCTGTTAGCGTGGATGCTAGTTACCCTTATTTGTGTATTTTTTGCATGAATTGGCCTTGGAATTGACTGCCACACAGATACTTTGATTTTGTTAAGATTACAACTACAGTACATTCCAAGATAAAACAATAAGTCTCTTGAGCAATGAAAAAATCAACCTGCTGGGTTCGCTTCTTGGGTTATATCGACATACTGACCTCATGAGTGAGTCTAGATGTAAAAGACTCCCTGAGGGGAACGTGTCAGTTTGAATAAAGTGCATCCATTGACTTTATCAGAGAGGAATCAATATGGACCATTTAAAAAGCAGTTTCATGTCCCGACGTTTGATTTTCCATCATGCTTATGTTCAGCCGCAACACAGTTGCTTTTTGGTCATCCTGTGCAGCATAAATACGTTATTTGAAAAGGTTACTATTGCGTTTATGGGCTTTCAGCGCACAGCTAAACTATCGATAAGGATGTGTTTTGCAATGTAAATCTGTACCCAGTGTGTGTTTGCCTCTCCTGCTGTTTTTTTTGGGGGGGATGAGGGTCTATGGGAGCACACATGCAGATGCCAGAGCCCCTCAGTTCTTCTTACAGTGTACAATTTGAAAGGCTTGCAATCTCTAGGGTGAGAAAGAGGCAAGAGAAACAGAGGCAGACAGAAAGAGAGAGGCTTTCATTAGGCAGTCAGGCCTGTAACCCAGCTGGATGTGACTGCCAGTTGGCTGGGCAGTATTTGCAGTCTGTTTGTATGTTTACGCATGGATTCAAGCACACACATAAAACACACTCATGCATGCTCGCTAACAACACCCTTCATTATTAACAGCATTTCTGGACACTCCAACACAGACTCTTTTTCAGGATGAGGCCATATTGTTTTATATTTTTCTCTAACAATACGGCTTTATACATAGTGTATACGCCAAGCTTCACACTTCAAAGAAAGTGAGCTATCCCATCACCAAACTTAATATTTATGGGATTTCCAAAACATGAGTCTAATAACTTTCAAATTTTGCATATTATGATTAAGGACAGAGCTGGGTAGATTACTTATGAATTGTAATCAGTTACTGATTATAAATCAAACAGAAAAAATCTGAAGTCAGTAATTACTGTAATGTCTTTATTTTAAAAATTGTACATTCATGGTAATGTAATGTAGCTACTTTAGCTGGATTACATTTAGATTACTTTTGTGCTAATACTTATTTGACGTCACATATGAAAAAAATCTGAAGTCAGTAATTATTGTAATGTCTTAAAATTTTTACATTCAATGTAATGTAGTCTGAGTACTTTTGGATTACGCTTAGATTACTTTTTGTGCTAATACTTATTTGACGTCACATATGAAAATATCTGGTCAGAAATTACTGTAATCTATTTTAAACTTTTACGTTCATGGTAATGTAATCTGACTACCTTTGGATTACATTTAGATTACTTTTGTGCTAATACTTTTTTGACATGACATAGTATGAGAAAAACCTGATCAGTGATTACTGTAATGTCTTTAATTTAAAATATGACATTCATGGTAATATAATCTGGCTACTTTTAGATTACATTCAGATTACTTTTGTGCTAATACTTATTTGACGTCACATATGGAAAAAAAATCTGAAGTCAGTAATTACTGTAATGTCTTTTGTTTTAAAATTTTATGTTTAATGTAAGGTAGTCTGACTACCTTTGGATTACATTTAGATTACTTTTGTGCTAATACTTATTTGATGTCACATATGAAAATATCTGGTCAGAAATTACTGTAATCTATTTTAAACTTTTACGTTCATGGTAAAGTAATCTGACTACTTTTGAATTACTTTTAGATTACTTTTGTGCTAATACTTATTTGACATCACATATGAAAAAATCTGAAGTCAGAAATTACTGTAATCTATTTTTTAATTTGCATTCATGGTAATGTAATCTGACTACCTTTGGATTACATTTAGATTACTTTTGTGCTAATACTTTTTTGACATGACATAGTATGAGAAAAATCTGATCAGTGATTACTGTAATGTCTTTAATTTAAAATATGACGTTCATGGTAATATAATCTGGCTACTTTTGGATTACATTTAGATTACTTTTGTGCTAATACTTATTTGATGTCACATATGAAAATATCTGGTCAGAAATTACTGTAATCTATTTTACACTTTTACGTTCATGGTAAAGTAATCTGATTACTTTTGAATTACTTTTAGATTACTTTTGTGCTAAAACTTATTTGACGTCACATATGAAAAAAATCTCATGTCAGTAATTACTGTAATGTCTTTTTAAGTTTTACATTCATGGTAATGTAATCTGACTACTTTTGAATTACATTTAGATTACTTTTGCGCTAATACTTATTTGACGTCACATGAAAAAAATCTGAAGTCAGTTATTAGTGTAATGTCTTTTATTTGAAACTTTTACGTTCAATGTAATGCTATCTGACTACTTTGGGATTACATTTAGATTACTTTTGTGGTAATATTTGACGTCACATGAAAAAGTCAGTAATTACTGTAATGTCTTTATTTTTACAATTTTACATTCATGGTAATATAATCACAAGAAAATGTGTAATTACCTTGTTTTTTGACATATTTATTATCATTACCATAATTTTACAATAAATATCATGGTTAAACGATAAGCATATATCAAAACCAAGATTAATTATACTATATGTTTCTTAGTTTTGTTTGTAGTAAAACCATGATGCAATTTTGCTGATGCATGCTTTATGTAAATCCAACGTTCATATTTGGTCATTTGTGCATTATACTGCTGTAATATGATCAAAATATGACTGAATGAGGGAGTAGATCTTTTGTAGAAATAGAAAAATAAAAAACTGCTTCATGGTTGTGATTTTGAAACTCTTTCTTCTGTCTAAAATACCTTTTTTTCATCTTTTGCCCCTCATTTTTAAAAATCTGCATCACTATTTCATAACTGCAGATTAAAATTTGGTGCGTTTCCTGTGTATAACCTCACTCATGAAAATTACGGCCTATAACCGAGAAAGGTTTTTCAGATTATGGATGTTCCTTTATGCCTATATTTGATATGTAACCTGCTCCAGGCACAATGTTCCAGATATTACCCAGCTTTCCAGTTTAGCTGTGTTTTAAAGCAATTCAATATGCGCTTTTCAAATGATCCCAAAATATGTCGTCTTGTTCCTTCTAATGTTAACTGTTTGTGTGCTAGGGATGAACGTTTCTGTGTTTTAGTGAAAGCACTGACTTTATTTCCCCCTGCAAAATATTAATCACATAATATAATTAAAGTGCTATCGAATCAATTGAATTAAAAGGGAATAATACGAATAAATAATTAAATTATTTTACATATACTTCCCATTTCAAGCTTGAGTACATATCCTTATTAAATGTAAATGATTTCCACATGAACATTTCCATTCGACCTTCTAATGAGTGGCCCGCTATTAACTGTTCACAAGCGATAACCAGTGTTTGAAACTCGTTTTCAAAGGGGATTTTTTTTTTAAGGACCACTGGTCATGTACTTGTTTGTGGCCTGATAAGGCACTTCTAGCCTTTCCGCCATCTCTGCTAATTAGGAGCTCTGTTAGGGTCCTGCACCCTCCACTGATGTTTCATCCACACTGCTTCTCCATCGTTTAGAGACTCAGTCCAGAAATATTCCTTCAGTACTGAAAAACACAGCAGGATGTGCTTCAAAATTTGAAACTATACAAATCACTTTTATGCTGTCTCAGTATACTAATATCGCTTGGATTTTCTCAATCTTTTTGGATTGATAGTGAGTTCAACACAGTATGTTTTGTGTTTTGGTTCACAACTGATGCTACAAATTATATATTGTTTATTTATATATATATATATATATATACAGTTCAGAATTATTAGCCCCCCTGAATTATTAATTTTTTCACCAATTTCTGTTTAACGGAGAGAAGATTTTTTCAACACACTTCTAAACATAATAGTTTTAATAACTCATTTTTAATAACTGATTTATTTTATCTTTGCCATGATGACAGTAAATAATATTTTACTAGATATTTTTCAAGACACTTCTACACAGCTTAAAGTGACATTTAAAGCTTAACTAGGTTAATTAGGTTAACTAGGCAGGTTAGGGTAATTAGGCAAGTTATTGTATAACGATGGTTTGTTCTGTAGATTATCAAAAAAATATAATTTAAAGGGGCTAATAATATTGTCCTTAAAATGGTGTTTAAAAATGTAAAAACTGATTTTATGCTAGTCAAAATAAAACAAATAAGACTTTCTCTAGAAGAAAAAATATTATCAGATACTGTGAAAATTTCCTTGCGCTCTTAAACATAATATGGGAGATTTCACGAGTTCGCACTTCATAAGTTTAAGAATTAAAGCATATTTGGCGTGCTGTCCAGGGAGAGGGCTCTGAGCTCGGGGAAGACCCCTCCCCAACTCGCGTTATTCCCCGTATCGGGGAACAGAGAGGAGTTGGGGTTCGAGCGAAGTGTCTAGCCCGGCCCCAGAACGCTCCCCCCGGGTAGATAATGTTTAAGAAGTGAGGTGTTGGGGTGGTGGAGGGATGCTAAAGTCGTGAGATAATGCAGGTAGGACAATTTTGGTATTTATGGGGGTTTGGTCAAATACTAATTGGATAATAGAATGATTGTCAATGACGTAATGAAATTCTGAAACGTCTGCGCGTGCTCCTCCCGAAATTTGTTTATAAAACATCACATAAAAAAAATAAGTAAAATTCAAAGGGGGGCTAATAAATCTGACTTCAACTGTATATATATATATATATATATATATATATATATATATATATATATATATATATATATATATATATATATATATATAAATATATATATATATATATAAATTTGTAAAACATGTGCTGGATAAGTTGGCGGTTCATTCCGCCGTGATGACCCTAGATTAATAAAGGGACTAAGCCAAAAAGAAAATGAATGAATGAATGAATATTATATTTAAATAGTCAATCTGTTTATAAATGAAACAATCCACTTTTTTGAAGAAATAAAAAAAAGAGTTAAACAGTTTTAATCATTTAAAGTTGTTATTCTTTGTTGTTTTTATTTTATTATAAGTGTTTCTTTTATTCCTGTTTATGTAAAGCACTTTGAATTACCATTGTGTATAAAATGTGCTATATAACTAAACTTGCCTCGCCTTCCCATTTTTAATACATTCAGTCAGTCTCCAGGTCTGGCGAAAGCACTCTTAGCTTAGCTTAGCATAAATCATTCAATCAGATTAGACCATTAGCATCTCACTCTAAATAGAAAATTTACCAAAACTCTTTTTTACGCTGTAGTTACATCATGTACTAAGGTGGAAAATCCTTTTGCTAAAATCATTTAGGTTAAATTTTTCCTCATTAATGTACACACAGCACCCCATATTGACAGAAAAACACAGAATTGTTGACATTTTTATTTATTAAAAAAAAAGTGAATTATCACATGGTCCTAAGTATTCAAACCGCTTGCTTTATATTTAACTCAGGTGCTGTTCGTTTATTCTGATCATCCTTGAGATGGTTCTACACCAGCTGTGTTTAATTCTACTGATTGGACTTGATTAGGAAAGCCACACACCTGCCTATATAAGCCCTTACAGCTCACAATGCATGTCAGAGCAAATAAGAATCATGAGGTCAAAGGAACTGCCTGAAGAGCTCAGAGACAGAATTGTGGCAAGGCACAGATCTGACCGAGGTTACTAAAAATTTCTGCTGCACTTAAGGTTTCTAAGAGTATAGTGGCCTTCATAATCCCTAAATAGAAGATGTTTGGGATGACCAGAACCCTTCCTAGAGCTGGCCGTCTGGCCAAACTGAGCTCTGAGATCACTGTGGCTGAGTTCCAGAGATGCAGTTAGGAGATGAAAGAAGGTTGTAGAAAGTCAACCATCACTGCAGCCCTCCACCAGTCAGGCTTTATGGCAGAATGGACGGAAGACTCTCCTTAGTGGAGTTTGTTAAAAAAAAAAACACCTGAAGGACTCGAAGATGGTAAAAAAATATGATTTCCTGGTATCATGAGACCAAGATATAACTGTTTGGTCTTAATTCTAAGCGGTATGAGTGGAGAAAACCAGGCACTGCTCATAACCTGTTCATTACAGGCCTAACAGTGAAGCATGGGGGTGGCAGCATCATACTGTGAGGGTGATTTTCAGCAGCAGGGACAGGACGACTGGTTTCAACTGAGGGAAAAATGAATGTGGCCAAGTGCAGGGATATCCTGGACGAAAACGTTCTCCAGAGTGCTCAGGACCTCAGACTGGGCTGAAGATTTACCTTCCAACAAGTCAATGACCCTAAACACACAGCTAAAATAATGAAAGAGTGCCATGGTGCTCCACCGGAAAAAGGTGGTTTGCCATCTCCAGGTTGGAGCAAAGTCCTTACCCCAGGTGGAGGAGTTCAAGTATCTTGGGGTTTTCTTCACGAGTGAGGGAAGGATGAAACGTGAGATTGACAGGCGTATTGGTGCAGCGGCAGCATTCGATTTACGGGTCAATCTACGTTCCTACTCTCACCTATGGTCATGAGCTTTGGGTCATGACTGAAAGGACAAGATCTCGGATACAAGCGGCTGAAATGAGTTTCCTTCGCAGGGTGGCAGAACGCACCCTTATGGATAGGGTGAGGAGTTCTGACACCCGGGAGGAGCTCGCTGTAGAGCCGCTGCTCCTCTACATCGAGAGAAGTCAGCTGAGGTGGCATCTGCCTCCTGGACGCCTACCTAGGGACCGGAAAGAGGCCTCGGGAAAGACCCAAGACATGCTGGAGGGACTATGTCTCTCGGCTGGCCTGGGAACACCTTGGGATCCCCCCGGATGGGCTGGAGGACGTGTCTGGGGAGAGGGAAGTCTGGGATTCTCTCCTAAGACTGCTGCCCCCGCGACCCGGCCCCGGAAAAGCGGTAGACAGTGAATGAATGAATGTGTCAGGGTTTGTGGTGGGGAAAAGGAGCGAGGACTCGGGTGCAGAAATAATGGGTATTTATTTATAATAAAATAAAATAAAAAGGCAAAATAAACAACCCCGAGGGGGAAAACATTAACAAAACAAATACACACACACAAACTTGGCTGGGCTGGCAAGACAGGAGCAGGAACACGGGGGAGAATAGACGACGAACTGGCACAGGACAGCAGACATCAGGAGATTTTAAGCAAGAGTAAATTAACACAAACAGGTGAACATGATAAACTAATAATGGGTTAACAAGGAGGGTAGGGCTAGACAATACAAGACTAGAACACGCAAGCACGCGGTGCATGTAAACACACCACGTGCTAAACAGATCACCAACAGACGACTGAACAGGGGACACGAGCACACGATAGATGTAAACATCTTACCGTGTGCTCACACATAAGCACCGCGCATGCTTCATCCCAGCGCCAACAGAAACCAAAACCAACCAGACTGAGACGCTGAGAATGAAACAGCGCGATGCCGACAGAACAAAACAAACACGAGTACGAGCGCGCGTGCGCGTCACAAGCACGCGCAGGCCGTACACGTCCGCCTCAAGCGGGAGCGTGCACGGTCCGCACGCACTCACGACAGCGCACGCACACAGAGACACACACAATGACAGAACACAAGTGCTCGACCCGAGAAAACTCGAGCCGAGCACGACAAAGCATGACAAGACAGAGCTAGTGTCTGGACTCTGCCACCAAAACAAGAGTTAACAAGACCAGAGTGGCAGAACCCTGACAGAATGGCTTCACAACAACTCCGTAACTGTTCTTAAATGGCTCAGCCAGAGCCCTGATAAACCCAATTGAGCATTTCTGGAGATACCTAAAAATGGCTGTCCACCAAAGTTTACCATCCAACCTGACAGAACTGGGGAAGATCTGCAAGGAGGAATGGCTGAAGATCCCCAAAACCAGGTGTGAAAAACTTGTTGCGTCTTTCCCAAAAAGACTCATGGCTGTTTTAGATCAATGAGTGCTTCTATTAAATACTGAGCAAAGGGTCTTTTTAATGAATCTGCAAAAATGTCAACAATTCTGTGTTTTTCTGTCAATATGGGGTGCTGTGTGTACATTCATTAGGAAAAAAATTAAATTATTTTAGCAAATGGCTGCAATATAACAAAGAGTGAAAAATTAAAGGGGGTCTAAATACTTTCCGTACCCGCAGTATATTATAACATTTAAAAAATAAATGTGTCCTATTCGAGCATTTTATGCGCATTTTAAGATTTTATCAGCTTCTTGGCATTGCGCTTTTAATGCGTTATCCCAAAGTTACGTATTTTAAAATACTTGGACAGAAACATCTAGTAAGAGTGTTATGGGTTGTGGTATCAAAAAAAAAAAAACAGAAAACAAAGGCAGATGCAATAGTGGCCCAGGTTACGCGAGCTCAATAACTTATCATGAGCGCTCCTTTGGGTTCATGTCAAAAGATTCAACCCCCGCAACTCTTGTTGTCAGGAGAACAATGGGCATTTCACAGCTTTACCAGGTTGGCGTTGAAAAAATGTTACCAGAATAGGATAAAACAAAGAAAGCAGGCCAAAGCCGAACGAGGGCAACATCTACCCGTCCCAGAGGGAGCAGCAGTGCTCCTCTATAACTCCCCTTAAAAGTTTGGTGGACTACAAAGGCACTCAAAACAAGGCCCGCTTGAGCTTCCAGTGCGTGCAAGACTCCAGATATTAGACGATCGGGTTGTTATCGGTTTTTAAATGAACTCAAAAGTACTAATGTGTGTAAAAAAATAACATGTTTGGGGGGTTTCGAGGCTTAATTAGTAAGGTCTGACCCCACAAATGATGCCATAATTCATTTCATGACTGTAAGGAATTGATGTACGCTGCCTTTTTAAAAGTTTGCAGTCTGTGGGATTTAGTTTTAAATAGATTATTCAACAAGGACTGGTTAAATCAGCCAGAGAAAACAGCCCACGTGAAAAAATACTCTAATAATTTATAGCAAATGTGTAGTGTTTTTAAACTTTACTATAGTAAAGTACTTAAATGAATCTGTTTTTGAAATTCTATAGTTGCTATGTTAACACAAGAACTATAGTAATATAAATAAATGACCCAATAGTGTGGTTTTCTGCAACTAAAGGGTATGTTATATTCAGCCTGATCTCACGAGGAAACGTAAGTATTTTATGTTTTGTCAGTTTAGTGGTTAATTCGTACGAGTTCAGTCGTACGAAAATGTACGATTTTAAAAAGGAGGCGTGGCACCTAACCCCACCCCTAACCCCAACCGTCATTGGGTGATGGGCAAATCGTACTAATTTGTACGAATTAGATCGTACGAATTCATACGAATTAGCCACTAATGAAAAAGTTACGAATTGCCGTGAGATAGCGTTGGTTATATTACAGTACACCACAGTATTTATTACAGTTGATCGGTTCACCACACATCAGTATGCTGGAGCATTCATTAGCAAAGTGTTGTAAATAATATATTATACACTGTATAATACACTTTACAGTAGTATGGTTCAAAAATACTTAGGTATTTACTATAAATTAATACAGTTTTTTTTCTATTTAGAAAGGCAGCTATTTATAATGTTTATAATGACTTCCATTCATTCATTTTACAGTTGTTATTATAGTTATCGTTATATTTATTGTTAGAGTTATAGGAATCGCTATAGTAATCATTTTAATTATCGGTATCATTAAAGTTATAGTTATTGTTATAGTTATCGTTACAGTTATAGTTATTATATTTATCATTATAGTCAACGTTATAGTTATAGTTATTGTTATAGTCATTGTTATAGTTATAATTATTCATTCATTCATTTTCTTTTCGCCTTAGTCCCTTTATTAATCTGGGGTCGCCACAGCGGAATGAACCGCCAACTTATCCAGCATATGTTTTATATATAGCGGATGCACTTCCAGCTGCAACCCATCACTGGGAAACATCCATACACACTCATTCACACACGTACACTACAGACAATTTAGCCTACCCAATTCACCTTGGGGGAAACCGGAGCACCTGGAGGAAACCCACGCAAACTCGGGAGTTATCATTATAGTTGTTGGTATTGTTATCATTATAGTTATTATTACAGTTGTCATTATAGTTATCGTTATATTTATTGTTATATTTATAGTAATCATTATAGTAATAATTTTATTTATCGGTATCATTATAGTTAGAGTTATCGTTATAGTTATCATTATAGTTATCATTATCATTATAGTTATAGTTATAGTTATCATTATAGTTAGAGTTATCGTTATAGTTATCATTATAGTTATCATTATCATTATAGTTATCATTATAGTTAGAGTTATCGTTATAGTTATCATTATAGTTATCATTATAGTTAGAGTTATCGTTATAGTTATCATTATAGTTATCATTATCATTATAGTTATCATTATAGTTAGAGTTATCGTTATAGTTATCATTATAGTTATCATTATAGTTATCATTATCATTATAGTTATAGTTATAGTTATCATTATAGTTATCGTGACTGGTGTGAACGGGCCTCTAGACCGTCAGAAACGTGTGTTGCGCAGTTTCTCAGCCCATCATTTGCACTGTTTTTGTCATCAGGTGTTGTTCTCCTTCTGCCACATCATGCATAGAGAGACAATCACCATGCAGTGGCCATAAATTTATATATATATATTTACAATCCCAGCATGCATCCTGCCGGCCGGAGTGTTTATCTCCCCTGAGTGTGTGTGTATGTGTGTGCGTGCGTGCGTGCGTGTGTGTGTGTGTGTGTGGGTGTTTGCGATAGAGGAATTCGGTCAGTCAGTCAGTCATTCAGCCGTCTGCAACACTGAGCACAGGGACGAGGATCATTGTCCCGTCTGTGTAAAAGTCATAAGCGCTGATACCTGTGTGTGTGTGTGTGTGTGTGTGTGTGTGTGTGTGTGTGTGTGTGTGTGTGTGTGTGTGTGTGTGTGTGTGTGTGTGTGTGTGTGTGTGTATGTGATGATTTAGGAAATAAGCGGCCGATCATTGCACTGTCAGACAGATGTGTTATTCAGAGACTGTGGGCTTATCGCTGCTGAACGCACTCATTCATGCAGAGACTTGAGGAGATGAGCAATCACAGAAATTCACGAGAAGAAAACCCAGACAATGATATGCTGCAATACTGGAGATGGAGTTCGACTTTTTTGTTTGTTTGTTTGTTTTTTTGTTTGTTTGTTTGTTTGCTTAAGAAAATTTGGCTTTTTGGTTAAAAGATAGGATAAAGAATTTCTTTTAGATTCATTTTTTCGTTTGTTTTTTGTTCTGTTTAATTTTATTTGGCCCTTTTACATAAATAGACCTTCCTGGTAAATTACCGGTAAATTTCCACAAAGTGATCATGTGTGAACAGACCCTTAAAAAATTCTGGAAAATTGTTTTTCAGAAAATGTACAAAATTGAGAAGTTTTAAAGTAAGAGGTGGTCAGATTTTACTCACAATCACACTGATATTCTTGTCAGGATTCTGCCACTTTGGTCTTGTTAATTCTTGTTTTGCTTGCGGAGTCCAGACTCTAGTCCTGTCTTGTCTAGTATGTTGTGCTCGGCTTGAGTTTTCTCGAGTCGAGCACTCATATTTCTTTTCTGCCTTTGTGTATGAACGCCGTATGAGCTCGGGCCGTGGGCGATCCCGCTTGACGCAGGCACGTGAGGTACGGGCGTGCTCTGGATGTGCGCTCTCGTCCTGGTGTTTGTTCTGTCTGCAGCGTACTGTTTTATTCTCAGCCTCTCAGTCTAGTTAGTTTCAGTTTCGGTTGGCGCTGGGATGGAACATGCATGTCTCGTGTGTGAGTGCACTGTACGTGTTTTTATTTATCGTGTGCTCGTGTCTTACATTCTGTTTGTGTTGGCGTTGTCTAAGCATGTGGCTCGGTGTTTACATTGTGGCTGCGTGCTTTAATGTTGTGTTCGATGTGAACACAAACAGAGCTTTCTGGTAAATTACCAGTAAATTTCCGTGAAGAGATCATGTGTGAACAGGCTCTTTCAAAAACTCCAGAAATTTTGTTCCAGCAAATTTCCAGAAATAATAAGTTTTAAAGTAAGAGGTGGTCCGTTTTTACTTGCTGGGATTCTGCTTAAAAAAGACTTGAAGAAAAAAGACTTGAAGAGATGAGCAATCACACAAACTCAGGAGAAGAAAACTAGCCCAGACACTGATATTCTTGTCAGGATTCTGCCACTTTGGTCTTGTTGATTCTTGTTTTGGTGGCGGAGTCCAGACTCTAGTCCTGTCTTGTCTAGTATGTTGTGCTCGGCTTGAGTTTTCTCGAGTCGAGCACTCATATTTCTTGTCTGCCTTTGTGTATGAACGCCGTATTGGCTGAGCTCGGGCCGTGGGCGATCCCGCTTGACGCAGGCACGTGAGGTACGGGCGTGCTCTGGATGTGCGCTCTCGTCCTGGTGTTTGTTCTGTCTGCAGCGTGCTGCTTCATTCTCAGCCTCTCTCTCTCTAGTTAGTTTCAGTTTCGGTTGGCGCTGGGATGGAACATGCATGTCGCATGTGTGAGTGCACTGTAAGTGTTTTCATTTATCGTGTGCTCGTGTCTTGCATTCTGTTTGTGTTGGGGTTGTCTAAGCATGTGGCTCGGTGTTTACATTATGGCTGTGTGCTTTAATGTTGTGTTCGATGTAAACACAGACAGACCTTTCTGGTAAATTATCAGTAAATTTCCGTGAAGAGATCATGTGTGAACCGGCTCTTTTAAAAACTCCAGAAATTTTGTTCCAAAAATTCTGCTTAAAAATGACTTGAGGAAACAAGACTTGAAGAGATGAGCAATCACACAAACTCAGGTGAAGAAAACTAGCCCAGACACTGATATTCTTGTCAGGATTCTGCCACTTTGGTCTTGTTAATTCTTGTTTTGGTGGCGGAGTCCAGACTCTAGTCCTGTCTTGTCTAGTATGTTGTGCTCGGCTTGAGTTTTCTTGAGTCGAGCACTCATATTTCTTGTCTGCCTTCTTCTTTTGTATGATTGCCGTATTGGCTGAGCTAGGGCCGTGTGCGCTCCCCCTTGACGCAGGCACGTGAGGTACGGGCGTGCTCTGGATGTGCGCTCTCGTCCTGGTGTTTGTTCTGTCTGCAGCGTACTGTTTAACCAAATAGCCTAAATGTGATCAGAATTTAGTTATATTTATTAAATATATGTTATTTATTAAGCAAAACAAAAGCCAGTTAAGCTATAATGAACAGACATTAGGCTACTGTTTGATAAGGGATTGTTTTATGTGAAAATAAAAACCCTGTTAAACTTCCCATATGCAAAAACGGTAATGGTGTTTTTTGCCAGATAATGGGTGATTGTGGAGTTGGTGGGCGAACATTTACCATCTCTTTGTAAATAAATATGAATACACAGAGAGATTCTCTCTGTTAAAGTTAACTTGAGAAGTTTAGCTCGGCTGTTGCTTGTGAGGAGGAGAGCGTTTGTCTGTGGTTTTATTTGGACAAGCGATTGATTATTAAGTGCTTTTAGGGAGTTTATTGAATGTTTATTTTTTAAATCAAGTCTTAATATTTGTTATTGTTAATCAAATAGCCTAATTGTGGTCAGAATTCCACAGTTATTATAATTTTGCCTGTATTTTTCAGGCTTTACAGGCATTTTTAAAGGAGGTGTTTGTTCTGTCTGCAGCGTACTGTTTTATTCTCAGCCTCTCAGTCTAGTTAGTTTCAGTTTCGGTTGGCGCTGGGATGGAACATGCATGTCGCATGTGTGAGTGCACTGTAAGTGTTTTCATTTATCGTGTGCTCGTGTCTTGCATTCTGTTTGTGTTGGGGTTGTCTAAGCATGTGGCTCGGTTTTAACAATTAAGGTAACTTATTGAATTTGTGTTGGCACAACATGAAGGAGGAAAATAGGGAATAGCCTAAATATACAGTTGATGTCAGAATTATTAGCCCCCATTAGATTTTTTTTTTATATATATATATTTCCCAAATGATGTTTAACACACCAAGGAAATTTTCACAGTATGTCTGATAATATTTTTTCTTCTGGAGAAAGTCTTATTTGTTTTATTTCGGCTAGAATAAAAGCAGTTTTTAGTTTTTTAAAAGCCATTTTAAGGCCAAAATTATTAGCCCCTTTAAGCTATATATTTTTTTCAATAGTCTACAGAACAAACCATCATTATACAATAACTTGCCTAATTACCTTAACCTGCCTAGTTAACCTAATTAACTTAGTTAAGCCTTTAAATGTCACTTTAAGCTGTATAGAAGTGTCTTAAAAATATCTAGTAAAATATTATTTACTGTCATCATGGCAAAGATAAAATAAATCAGTTATTAGAGATGAGTTATTAAAACTATCATGTTTAGAAATGTGCTGAAAAAATCTTCTCTCCGTTGAACAGAAATTCGGGGAAAAACAAAACAGGGGGTTAATAATTCAGGGGGGCTAATAATTCTGACTTCAACTGTATATATATTTTTGGGTGAACTATTTCTTTAATAAAAAAAGCACAAAAATAACCATTAAATAATATGTAAAATCTTAGTTTTGGCACTTATTTATTCATATCTGCAAACATGACAACAATTTGGAGGTTATAATTACTGAAATTACGTCATTTTTGATATCCAAACTAGATTAAAAAACATAATTTATGAAAATATCTTATTTCTCAGTACTGCATTGGGGCTGGAAGGGCATCCGCTACATAAAAACATGTCAGAGTAGTTGGCGGTTCATTCCGCTGATAAATGAGGAAATACGCCGAATGAATGAATAAAAATATCTTATTATAGGCCTATAGAGCTATGACTTATTGCGCAAACTCTTAGAGAGCAGAGAGAGAGAGAAAAAAAGCCAAAACAAGCATCACAGTTTGGCGGTTGTGTGAATGTGAGCTGATTCTGTCATCAGTAAACATGCAGTCATTCAGCCGCCCGTCAGCAAAAAAACACTCATATTTTCCTCACAGACCGTCATCGTCTTTTTTTCCCCCCTCCTTCTTCTTCTCCTCTCCAAAACTTTCAGCAGGAGGAAAGACACTTGTAATCAGGTTGGCCGGGAACAAAAAGTGTTTAATGTCCTAATGGAAAGACAGAGTTCCACTTTTGAAAAAGCCACACATTACTTGTAAAGTGACTCCTCGGTGTCGTTACCTGAGCGCCGGCGGTTTATTTTTACCTCGCTTTTTCCTCCCCTCCTCATTCTTTAGCCGCTTCGGGAGATGGCGTTAGTTTGGCTTCATCTCTGACAAAAGATAAATGAGCTCGGGGTCTGTGGTGATCCACTATGGCTGCCAGGGGGTTCCAAAATAGCAAACTATTTTTCATAACGGGCCAAGTGATATGGAGTAGGATGCAGCAGGCGGGCGAACATTTACCATCTCCGCGTAGTGTGTATATATAAAAATATATATATAAATATATGCACAGAGATTCGATTCTTTTGCTCTCTGTTAAAGTTAACTTGAGAAGTTTAGCTCGGCTGTTGCAATTGTGAGGAGGAGAGTGTTTGTCCGTCGTTTTATTTGGACGGAAGATTGATTATTAAGTGCTTTTAGGGAGTTTATGTTTATAATATAGTCTTAATATTGTTTCTGTTAATCAAATAGCCTAATTGTAGTCAGAATTTCACAGTAATTATAATTTTGCCAGTATTTTTATGTTCATTTAAAGGCGTTATTAGGAGGAGCAAGGTTAAAAAAAAAGCTTTTTGTTGTTGTTCAATTTTCAGTGTATAATTAGAATTAATTGTAGTTGTGTCACACATGCATATGTTATTTTTGTATTTTCATTTATTTAAAAATAAAATTAAACCTGTATGCTATTTATTAAGCATGTCAAGCCTTAATATGATACGAATAATAAGAATGAAGTGCTTTTAGAGGGTGTTTTTTGATTTATTAATTTTTTATCTATCCTTAATAATTGTTATTGTTAACCAAATAGCCTAAATGTGATCAGAATTTAGTTATATTTATTAAATATATGTTATTTATTAAGCAAAAAAGCCAGTTAAGCTATAATGGACAGACATTAGGCTACTGTTTGATAAGGGATTGTTTTATGTGAAAATAAAAACCCTGTTAAACTTCCCATATGCAAAAACGGTAATGGTGTTTTTTGCCAGATAATGGGTGATTGTGGAGTTGGTGGGCGAACATTTACCATCTCTGTGTAAATAAATATGAATATACAGAGAGATTCTCTCTGTTAAAGTTAACTTGAGAAGTTTAGCTCGGCTGTTGCTTGTGAGGAGGAGAGCGTTTGTCTGTGGTTTTATTTGGACAAGCGATTGATTATTAAGTGCTTTTAGGGAGTTTATTGAATGTTTATTTTTTAAATCAAGTCTTAATATTTGTTATTGTTAATCAAATAGCCTAATTGTGGTCAGAATTCCACAGTTATTATAATTTTGCCTGTATTTTTCAGGCTTTACAGGCATTTTTAAAGGAGGTAACAAAACAGCTTTTTTGTTCAATTTTCTGTTTATTATTAGGATTAATTGGAATTTTATGTCACACATGCATATGTTATTTTTGAATTTTAATTTATTTTAAAATAAAATTAAACCTGTATGATATATATTAAGCAAAAGAAAAGCCAGTCAAGCCTTAATATGATAAGAATAATAAGAATGAAGTACTTTTAGAGGGAGTTTTTTTATTTATTTATTTTATAAATGAGTCTACTCTTATTCTAAAATCTATTAAAGTCTTATTAAATCTAGTCTTAATATGTGTTATTGTTAATTAAATGGTGCCTAATTGTGGTCAGAATTCACAGTTATCATAATTATGCCAGTATTTTTGCACAGATCAATTGTAAAGGCGTTAATATAGTTAAGGATGAGGTTAAAAAAGTTCTTTAACCTTTTTTGTTTTGGTTAAATTTTCAGTTTATTATCAGGATTGATTGTAATTTTATATATTTGAAGCATGCATATGTTAACCCTATTAAACTTTCACAAATACAAGTTATATTTTACATTAGGCCCAATAAAGGGTGTGTGTTTTTGCCAGATAATGGAGCAGGTGGGCGAACATTTACAATCTCTGTGTAAGTAAATATAAATATACACAGAGATATTCAATTCTTTTGCTCTCTGTTAAAGTTAAGTTGAGAAGTTTAGCTCAGCTGTTGTTTTTGAGGAGGAGAGTGTTTGTCTGTCGTTTTTTTTTTTTGGACGGGAGATTGATTATTAAGTGCTTTTAGGGAGTTTATGTTTTCAACATTTTGTTATTGTTAATCAAATAGCCTTATTGTGGTCAGAATTCCACAGTCATTATAATTTTGCCTGCATTTTCAGGTTTTACAGGCATTATTAGAGGAGGAGGTTAAATTTTCAGTGTATAATTAGAATTAATTGTAATTGTATGTGTCACACATGCATAGGTTGTATTAATTGTAAATGTATGTGTCACACAAGCCTTAATATGATAAGAATAATAAGAATGAAGTGCTTTTAGAGGGAGTTTATTGATTTATTTATTTTTTATATATCCTTAATATTTCTTATTGTTAATCGAATACAATTAATTATAATTTTCAGTCTAGCCTTACAATGAACATATAGTACTATTTGTTATTAATCTTTTTAAATATGATAAAGGCAAATTATGCTTTTTTTATTATATAATTATTAATTTAATAATGCATTAAACAATTAAAAATAATTATGTATTTAATTTAATAATTATTATTAACTTCAACAATTAGAAATAATTTGTCATTTGAAATAATTGTGATCAGAAATAATAAACGGCTAGAAAAATGCACAAAATAATTGATTGATTATATACATTACAGATATATATACAGTGCTTAGCATTATTGATTACACCCCATTTTGAAAATTTATATTTGTATCCATTTCTCTGTGATTTATTAAACAAATATATTTATTAAAATAATATTTTAATCACAGAACATCTTTAGAAATTGAAAATAATACAAATAAATTTAAGCAAAATATTGCAAAAAAAAAAAAAAAAATTTACAACCTACAAAATCTCAACTAAATTTTTAATTTTTTTGCTTCTCTTGATTTTTCCTCTTTTTAAATTTTTTTATTAAATATTTTTTAACAAAAATTTGGCTGTACTAGTTTTTGGACCGTTATCGTAAGTTATTTTGTTAGATAAGCTCCAGATTTGGCTTCAGTACTGACTAATCTAATGTATATACACACATATAATATTGTAAAGCTTCCTATTAAAATATGAATTTAAAAGATAGATTTGTGAGGGGTGTACTCATATACGCTGAGCACTGTAATACTGACAAAGTATATAACTTTAAAATAGTTATTTAATTAATTATTGTAGTCAATTTGTTGAGTATTTGAGAAATATTTTTCTTTTTACGACCATTTATCCAGTGCAGTATGTTTTATTTTCCTGTGTGTGTGTGTGTGTGTGTGTGTGTGTGTGTGTGTGTGTGTGTGTGTGTGTGTGTGTGTGTGTGTGTGTGTGTGCAATGACAGAAAATGACCTACACAGAATTGATTTTGTACTAAAATTGTACATTATTATAATAAATTACTGTTCAATTTACAACGTCAACATTATAATGCAATTCCAGCAAACACAGGATCTGCACGAATCAAACGCCTGTTTCGGTTCTTTCCCTGCTGTGTGATGTAATTAATGTGGTGTTGTAGAACAGCTCAAATCCTTTGATAACCTCTGTTCTGCATCTCAGATCCGGCCATTAATCATCCTCGCAAACATGAGCGGAGAAGAGGGCAACGTTGAGAGTGAAAAAAAAAAGCAAATGGAATAAAGCGAGAACTAGATGATATTTTTTTTTCATCCTCTACAAACTGTCCTGTGTCAACAAGAGCAGCGGTGGAAATTTGAAAGAAAGTTCCATTTAAATGAGCGCCGGCGAGTGGCGGAGGCACTTTGAAGAGCTGAGAGCGAAGCAAAAAAAAGAAAAAGAGCAGCGTCTCGGCCTGCGTTTCGGAGCGGATGTTGACACCTGATGAGTGATCAAACGTTGCTTTTTCCTTCTCCCAACCATCCTGTGTTGTAGTCAAATAATTCAGCAGACCTGTTACTAGAACGTCCCTAAAAAAAAATCAACATTTACGAACCCTCCGATCGCAATCTTGTGGGCTCTCAAAAAGACACTCTTGTGGCTCGGGATTGTTGTTTAGTAGTAATGGAAGATTTAATGTAGTTTTCCTGAACCGGCTGGAAACACAATGGCAACAGGTGACATGATGAAAGGAAAATGGATGAAATATAGCAAGGCCTCCAGCATCTGCTGAATGTTGTAGGTCAAAAGTGCAGAGGACGCTTTCAGTAGAGTGTATTTATTAATAAAAATAGCATTTTTATGTATTTTTATATGTATTTTTTGCCTTTTGTCTTTATTATCAGGCTTGATAATGATAAAATGTCATGTCACATCAGTTAAGATAAAGTTATCGTCCAACATATCAGCCAAAATTCCCATACATCAGAACCGAACGTCAGGCCGACGTCAATGTCCAACGTTGGACAGATGTTGCACTTTGGGTATTTTCCAACGCAACCTAAAATCAACCAAATATCAATGTCTAATGATGTTACAGCTTGACATTGTGTGAACGTTGCCACTATGACGTCTATCAGATGTTGGATTTTGTTTGCCATACCTGACGAATAAATGTCTGTATTTGACGTCAATATGACGTTGATTTAAGATGTTGGCTCGACGTTTGATTTTGGTCACTTTCAAACACAAACTAAAATCAACAAAATATCAACGTCATTTAACGTCGTTATTGGACATCAAAACATTGTCCTTAGATGCTGGTGACCTAAATCTAATCAAATACTAACGTTTTATGATGTTGTGTGTCTGGTGGGTATACTTTTATACGAGGGATACACCAATTTGTACATTTTGGTCGATACCAATAACCGATAACTAACCGATAAATAACTGATCAGTAAAACAAAAATTCTTGATATGAGTTTTATAAAAGCCTGATTATACATTTTTAAGCCTGATAGCAATAACAAAAGGCAAAAAATACAAAGAACAGCTGAGTTTAGTTTAAAACGTTAATTACAGAAAACAAGGAAAACTCCAACATATGCGGAAAGTTGTAGATCAAAAGTGTAGGACGCTTTCAGTGGACTGTGTTTATTAATAAAACCTTAAACATTAAACATAAAACATTTTGCCTTTTGTTTTTGTTATCAGGCTTAGAAAAATGTAAAACAAGATTTATGTTTATCAACATATTGGTTATCGGCATCCAAAAATAAAGTTATCAGTTACCATACTGGCCAAAATTCCCGTATATATGCATTGCTAGAATAAAATTGTGTATTATTTAAGCTAATGAATGTACACTTGTACGAGGGATGCACCAATTTGTACATTTTGGCCGATACCAATAACTGATAACTAACCAATAAATAACTGATAAGTAAAAATCTTGATATGAGTTTTCTAAAAGCCTGATTATACATTTTTGAGCCTGATAACAATAACAAAAGGCAAAAAAATACAACGAACAGCTGATTTTTTTTTCTTCAAACGTTAACTAGAGAAAACAATGAAAAAATCAACATCTGCTGAATGTTGTAGGTTAAAAATGCAAAGGATGCTTTCAGTAGAGTGTGTTTACTAATAAAAAGTAAATTTTTATGTATTTTTTACCTTTTGTTTTTGTTATCAGGCTTAGAAAAATGTATAACACGATTTATATTTATCAGCATATCGGTTATCGGCATTCAAAAATAAAGTTATTGCTTAATGGTATCAGTCAAAATTTCCACATACATGTGTAGCTAGAATAAAAGTGTGTATTATTTAAGCTAATCCATTTTGAGGGATAAAACGATTTGTAAAATTTTGGACAATACCAAAAACCGATAAATAACCGATAAGTTTTAAAAAAATTCTTCTAGATATGAGTTTTCTAAAAGCCTGATTATACATTCTTTTCTAAGCCAGATAACAAAAAGGCAAAAATATACATGCACAGTTGATTTTATTTTAAAATGTTAACTACAGTAAACAAGGAAAGCGTCAATATTTGCTGAATGTTGTAAGTCAAAAGTGTAGTGGATTCTTCAGAGTGTCTTTATTAATAAAAAAATAGCATTTTATGTATTTTTTGCCTTTTGTTTTTGTTATCAGGCTTAGAAATCAGCATATTAGTTATTGACATCCAAAAATCGGTTAAAGGTATCAGCACTTAAACCCGCCCCTAAATCCAACCGTCATTGGAGGATGAGTAAATCGTACTAAATTGTACAAATTCATACGACTTGGCAACTAAATCAAAAAGTTACAAATTGCTGTGAAACTGTTGGCATATTGGTTATTGGCATCCAAAAATAAAGATTAAAAAATCAATTAACAGTATCAGCTAAAATCCCATATATATATATATATATATATATATATATATATATATATATATATATATATATGTATATATATATATATATATATATATATGTATATATATATATATATATATATATATATATATATATATATATATATGTATATATGTATATATATATATATATATATATATATATATATATATATATATATATATATATATATATATATATATATATATATATACAGTTGAAGTCAGATTTATTGGCCCCCTTTGAATTTTTTTTTGTCTTTTTAAAATATCTCCCAAATGATGTTTAACACAGCAAGGAAATTTTCTTATTTTAAAAGTCTTATTTGTTTTATTTCGGCTAGAAATAAAGCAGTTTTTAATTTTTTATGAACCTTTTTAAGGTCAAAATTATTAGCCCCTTTAAACTATTTTTTTTTCAATAGTATACAGAACAAACCATCATTATACAATAACTTGCCTAATTACCCTAACCTGCCTAGTTAACATAATAAACCTAGTTACGCCTTTAAATGTCACTTTAAGCTGTATAGAAGTGTCTTGAAAAATATCTAGTAAATAATTATTTACTGTCATCATGGCAAAGATAAAATAAATCAGTTATTAGAAATGAGTTATTAAAACTATTATGTTTAGAAATGTGTTTAAAAAATCTGCTCTCGGTTAAACAGAAATTGGGGAAAAAAATAAACAGGGGGGCTAATAATTCAGGGGGGGCTAAAAATTCTGACTTCAACTGTATGTATGTGTATATATATATATATACCAATAATCCATGAAAGCCAATATATTAGCCGTAAAAGTACATTTTGATAGGATATTTTAAAACTATTATAAAAACACTGTCAACAAAATCAAATAATTTGATGCACAAAGCTCTATTTGGCCTTTTTTATGGATACACACTTTTATACAAGACATACTTCGATATTGAAATCTTGACCGATAAATCTTAATTTTTGTAAACCAAAAATCGATATATCAATATAAATCTTGATATGAATTTTCTAAGCCTGATTATGAAAAACACTGTCTACAAAGTCAAATAATTTACAGCACAAAGCTGTGTTTGCCCTTTTTAATGGATACACATTTTTATACACAGGATACATCGATATTGAAATTTTGGCCGGTAACAATAACCAATATTTTTAGATACTGATAAATGAGCCAATAAATGAAAATCTTGATATGAATTTTCCAAACCTAATTATAAAAACACTCTCTACAAAGCTTTTTGCCTTTTTTTAATTAATACACATTTTTATGCAAGGGATACTACGATACTGATATTTTAGCCGATATCAATAACCAATAACACTTAATTTAAAAAAAAACAAAAAAAAACAATACATAGTCAGTAAATGTAAATCTCGACATGAATTTTCTAAGCCTGATTATAAAAACAAAAGGCAAACATACACAATGGACAGCTGATTTCATTTATGAAACATGAACTGCATAAAACAAGGAAAACATAGATCTTTCTTTGCGCATAAACATTAACAAATTGCAATTTTATTATCCCCTTATTTCACAGTAAAATCTTCCCTTGTCTTCCCTTTAGAATAAATTCTTCTAAATAAGTCAGCTTAATTCTATCACTTTAGAATCTCACAAAAAGTTGTAATTGGTAAATTCTTGCCTGTTGTCCTTTTTAATGATTTAAATCTGAACATACTTCTTGGCTCACATACATGTACTGCTTTTCGCCTACTACACAGTATATTATGGAAGTAGGCATATGCAGTTGTGCCTTTCTTAAATATTTCCAGTGCATTTAGCTACTTCATATTTGCAGCTACTGTAGCTATTTTTTTAAAGGCTCAGTTTAATTGATCTGCTTCAAATTCAGAGTGGCTTCCCACTTGGCAAGCTACACTTTCGTAGTAGCTTCTGGCTGGAAGAGCTCTCAGATCAACAGAAGCAAGTATTTGGACCAACAAATGACCATTCAGCCTGGTTAATCTGTCACGCTGTGGCATCTTGATATTGTTTTACCACATGACAGATTAGAAGAACTGAGTTAATTTTCAGCCTGTTGTTGATTTAATTGCAGCCCTCACTGCCGTGGGCTCATTGATTTACCGTTTGGAGCTGGTCTGAGATCAGCTGAAGTGCAGCGGTGAATGACAGCACTCCAGCGGTGCGGGGAAAACTAAGGTGAAGTCTGCCAGACTGGGCACACCTGGGCCTGCGGGCAGATGGTAAGGGCTCGGAGAGGTTACGCAAAACCGTGCCCAGCCATATGTCTTTCAACAGTACAGAAACTTCTGGAAGCCGCGAGAGCTCCATCACGGCTGTGACCCGAACCGAGCGTGTTCCAGCGTGATCCCAGACCAGGTGTTGGGCAAATTGTTTCCGTGCGCTTCCCTGATTGGAGAGCGGCTGGAGAACAAGAGGAGGGCCGCAGCGGCCATGTGGATGAGGCATTGACCTTTAGCTGAGAACAGGAGCGTCATGATGGTAAAGTTTACATTTTATTTTGAGACCAGTTTATCATTTCTGTAGTAGCTCTTAAGAGACGATGTTTTGCTGTAGGGATGTGGTAAAGGTAGATATCTCCATATGATGTGGGATTTCACTTTTTTTGTTATTTAAACACTCCACGATGTTCCAAACTTGTATATATTTCAACAATGTAAAAGAAAATATTTAGAAAAATGTTCAAGCAGCTCATTTTGATGTACTGTAATATGGACATAAATGCCTTCAAGCTCCAAACAGATGAAAACAACAGCATGAAAGTATCTTAAAAGTGGCCTTCATGAACTAGTTTTGAACACTAGTGACAGCTTTTGGGGTGTTTATAATGGGTAGTTATAAGAACTAGCCAACCCCCCCACCAAGAACTAAACCTTTTATCTTAAATCCGCTTTTCCTTGTTGAGTTCGCACCTTCACTTGGAACTCACTTATGACAGCTTGATGAAAGACAGTGTTTTCTACAGGTGGTTTGTCAAGCCCACTCACCTGTGTGTGGCACACTCAGAATTGCATAATATTTTGAGGTTATCGTGTGATGTGAAGGGGGGATTTTGGAAAAAAAAATTAGCTTTTAGTTTGAAAGATACTAGTGAATCAGCAGTTTATGTGAGAATGGAAAGACTATTCCACCAGTGAGGAACGTTGAATTTAAAGGTTTTGGAAAATGACATTTTTTGCTATTTCTGCGGAGGATTTTGTAAAAAAATATGCTGATTTATGCAGAATGATTTTGGGAGTATCATAACTAAAACCTTAATATATGAAATAAAAAATAATACCTTTTTAACTTTATTTATTTATTAAATTTATTTATTATTATTTAATGTTTACAATACAAATCCAATGAGATCCACTTATTTGGTAAACAAAGCAAGTCGATCATATAATATATTCACCAAAACACATTAAATATTACGTTACAAACTGTACTGTAAATAAATCAAATGAACACTTTCATATTAGTCAAGAATATTAGTGAAATTAATTTAAAACCTGAATTTACACACATTTACTCAAGTAAATAAACAGAATCAACGATGGGCTATAAAAATGTGCGGAATTCTGCGCACGCAGATTCCGTGTGGGCCTACTTATAGCCTCTCTATGATTATGCCACAAGGTGGCGCTCACTTATAGGCCATGTATTTGGTCAGTAGGTGAAGAGTAGAAGTCTTTTATGGCAGTTCAAGGGCATTTTGAGAGCATTTACACTACAAAAAGCAAGAAATTTTTTTTTTTTGCCTCTGGAATTAGTCAAAAGTTCAGTTCATTTGGTCCGGACCAAAGGCAACAAATGATACATCGTAGAATTTTTCTGTCGTTTTTGGGTCCTTTTCACACCACACTGATTTCTTTGGTCCGAACCAGTTGAAAAGAACCAAAATGCAGTCATGTGACAAAATCACTCATTGGCCAGATGTTATTGAACGTATTTCCTAAACTGCTTTTCGATTGGTCAGAGTTAACGAGTGGGAAAATGCCAATGGAAGTCCCGCAAGTAAACAAACCGGCAGACGTAAAATGTCGCTTTTTACTATGGAGAGACGACTGCGCTGGCTGATTGTACTCCTGGTCATAGTATACTATATAGTTTGTATACATCACTTTAGACAAACTATACAATTCGAAAATGAAGCGCGGCTGTGGCTGGAAAACAATGTTTAATGCATTGCAAACGGCGAAGGCACATCGCAAGTCACAGCAGGAGGCATGAATTAATTTAGCTAAACCGCGACATGGTCATCTTCCGCAAATATTACCAACGATCCATCATGTTTTTCCCTCTCTCTCTCTCTCTCTCTCTCTCTCTCTCTCTCTCTCTCTCTCTCTCTCTCTGCTTAAAATTGTTGGTAAAGCGCTGTCAACAAATATTTTTCCTCCACAACCCATGAGACAGGACAGCACATTGGACTATGACAGCTGGATTAGTCCAGAAAGACAAAGTACTTTTTGCGGATGGGTCTGTTTTAGTTCGGACCATGTTCTCACCACAAATTAACTGCTCCAGGGTTGGTTTTAAAGCATACTGAGACCACCTCTTTTACGCTTGGTCCACTTTTGGTGCACAATCGAGTGCTATTGCTACATTCACACCTGCCCAAACGAAAAGCACCAAGAGGGAAAACAAACTCTATTGCCATTCAACAGAACTAAATAGGGCAGGTGTGAAAACACCCTTAGAGTCCATTTACACAATTGAGAATAGTCCGCTTGTAAACGGATCAACATAAATGCATCTTCCTACCTTTGAGTAATTATGCTTTCCAATAGCTTTTTTGTCCAGCCTTGGAACCAGAAATATAAGCTTCTAGTCAACTTTCTAAAACTGAAGTGATCATATTTGCACTCCCCATAGAGTTCCTGCTGAGAATTTCCTTTTCATTATGCACTGAGCTTGCATTGTTGATAATGACTTATGATATGTAACTCTGAATCCATTCCGGTTCCAATGGAAACTCTGACTTTGCTTTGTTAGCAAAGGTAAAAAAAGGCCAAGAGCTTTTTTTTCTTTATTTCGGAGAATCTTGGAGTTCAAGGTACGACGGTTTATTTGCCACTTTAAATGACATTTAAAAATGACGTTTTAAATGTTATCTGACGTTCGCCTATGCAAACGACATTTTCGGCAAAAAGCCGAAAAGAATACAAGAACACTCTTCTGCCCATGTTTTGAACTTAGCTCTATTTTTAGCCTCAGGATTTAGGCTTAAGCGATCCCTGAGCTCCTTAGACTTTCATTCTTGACTAATTTTCATGGTAGATTTCAGTATTATGGTAATACCGAGTCTAGAAGAGAAACAAGCTTAACCATAAAGCAGCCACATACAGTTGAAGTCAGAATTATTAGCCCCCCTGTATATTTTTATCCCCAATTTCTGTTTAACGGAAAGATGATTATTTTTTCAACACATTCTAAACATAATAAATTTTTAATAACTCATTTCTAATAACTGATTTATTTAATCTTGGACATGATTACAGTACATAATATTTTACTAGCTATTTTTCACGATACTAGTGTTCAGCTTAAAGGGACATTTTAAAGGCTGGTTAATTAGGCACAACCCAGGATCATTCTGAATATGTACCCCTATATACATTTCTGGAGAGCACTAAATACATCCCAGGAGGTACATATTTTGCAGTTTTTGCGAATCCACCAGGGGCCGCTGTGTACACATTTTGTGATCTCAAATTTCTCTCGCGAGTGCCCCTGCTCTTCTTGCGTAAATCCACCAGAGGTCGCTGTCGACTGACTAACTGATTGATTGACTGACCCACCCTCCTCCTTCCCTAAACCTAACCGATAGTGTTTTCAAAAGCACAGATTATCTAGTGCCCACCCACTTCCCTAAACCCAACCAACAGTGTTTTCGAAAGCAATCCAGAAAAAAAAGCCCTCACAACCACGCCAGACTCAAACCCCATCATCACGGTCAACTTCGCTCCACGTGACAAATCAGCCAACGCACATGGACAAAGTGGTAACAGCGGAAAAGCAAAAAGTGCAAAAACGAACAACGTCATACCGCCCCGTAGCGTTTGTTTTAAAGACAAAATGCAGCCATACGTACCTCAGGCTACATAATTTGTGATCTCCAGAAATGTATATAGGGGTACATTTTCAGAACGTGTCTATGTTGATTAGGCAGGTTATGGTAATTAGGCAAATCATAAGCTACGTTTCCATGCACCTACTTTTATGCGCATTTTGGATATGCATTGTTGTAAGAGATCATGTGATGATGATAATGTATATGAATGGAAAAACCAGCAGGCTGAGCACACTGTAAAACATCTGAAATGTTGTTTTGGTCATTCTAAAATGCTTCAACCGTTTCAGTATTAATGTTATTATATTATTAATCACCTCCAGAACTGTCAAGAGCGCCTGTTCTCTGTGTCTCATGCCTTCAAACACCACCACGTGTTCATTGCATGTCGGCATCATCTTTTGAGGCACAACTCATTTATTAAATGAAGAAAAGATTCATGCAGGTTCTCCTACCACAGCAAATTCCGTCCTAATCAGGTTAATCAGGAAGTGACAATTTTGCTCTCTTTGACTCATTGGATGGAAACGCTGCTTATTCGCACATCTTTTATGCAATATTCCAGTTTTGCGCATAAACGTAATTCGCATTTTTACATGAAAACATAGCTATTGTATTACTTATATTGTATAAATTGTAATCTAAAAAAAGATATACGTATTGCTTAAGGGAGCTAATAATATTGACATTAAAAGGTTTTTTTTTATTATTTAAAACTGTTTTTATTCTAGCCGAAATAAAACAAATAAGATTTTCTCCAGAAGAAAAAAAATATTTCTTGCTCTGTTAAACATAATTTGGGAAATATTTGGAGGAGATGTATATACAGTTGAAACCAGAAGTTTACATACATTCTAAAAAAAAGGAACATAACCATTTTTAAAAAAAATGTCTGATAGTAAATCACTAAACATTTACTATATTGGAAGTTTCTGATTGGCTAATTGACAACATTTGAGTTCATTGGAGGCACAGCTGTAGAATAGTATAATAGAAAACCTCAAACACACTGCTTCCTTGTGTGACAACTTGGGAAAATCAACAAGCCAGAATCAACAAAAAAGCCAGATTACAATTTGCTAAATTACACTGGGAAAAAGACAAATGTTTGGAGACATGTCCTGTGGTCTGATGGAACTAAGATTGAACTGTTTGGCCATAATGACCAGTGTTACATTTGGAGTACAAAGGGGAAAGCTTACAAGCTTAGGAACACCATCCCAACTGTGAATTATGGTGGCGGCAGCATCATGTTGTGGGGCTGTTTTTCTGCAGGAGGGACTGGTCCACTTCACAGCATAGAAGGCATCATGAAGATAGAACCTTATGTAGAAATACTGAAGCAACATCTCAAGACATCAGCTAGGAAATTAAAACTTGGCCACAAATGGGTCTTCCAAACAGACCATGACCCTAAGCATACTGCCAAATTAGTTAAAATGTGCTTTAAGGACAACAGAGTGAATGTTTTGGAGTGGCCATCACAAAGCCCTGAGCTCAATCCTATAGACAATTTGTGGGCAGAGTTGAAAAAGCTTGTGCGAGCAAGACAGCCTACAAATCTGACTCAGTTACACCAATTCTGTCAGGAGGAATGGGCCAAAATTCCTTCAAACTATTGTGAGAAGCTTGTGGAAGGATACCCAAAACATTTGACCAAAGTTATACAGATTAAAAGCAAAGCTAAAAGAATACCAAGGAAATGTGTGTAAACTTTTGACTGTCCAGAAATTAATAAAAAAATCTCAAAAAAAATTCTCTTATTATTCTGGCATTTACCAAATGTAAATGTAAAAAAGTAGGTAATCCTAACGGACCTAAAAAAGTAAATGTTTAGTATGATTTACCATCAGACATACAGTAAATATATATATATTTCCCCGGCCTATGTTTATCTAGCCAGCAAGCATTTGAAATTTCGATAAAGAACAAAAGAGCAAGAAAAACAAGCACATCTTGCATGACCTAATGCAGGACTTGACCAAATTAGATTGAAATGATTATAAAAAACACCATCATATACATGATGTTTGACCGTTCATCACTTTAATCACCAAAGTCTCGATCGCTCTTCTTTCCCGAACACAATGCCAGTCTGTGCTAATGGCAGTGCCAGCCGTGTTCTCAGGAATGATTGATAGGCAGAATTACATCAAGGTGACTTCTCTCCCTCTCCATCAGGTTGTTTAGCTTGATCGATAATAAGAAACACGTTTAATAGGCAGGGCTGAACAGTAAAAAGGCCATCTATCAGTGCAGTTTGCGTCTTTTCCCGCCGTCCCCGAGATGACACCACGCCATAAACCTGCAGGATCATTGTTATTCATCTTTAGTAAAGTAGACTTGAGAAACAGGCAAAAATGTGGCTGTCTGTTTGGTTTGTGCGTTGAATTTGACTTGCAATTTCTGTGACCCCTTCATAGAAATGACAAACTAACTAATCTTCAAACTAATATCACAAAACTATAAAGGACTGTAATGTCGTGAATATTTGCTCAGTATTATATCAGTATTAGTATAATATGGGTGGCATGGTAGGTCAGTGGTTTGTACTGTCGCCTCGCAGCAAGAAGGTCGCTGGTATGAGTCCTGGCAGGGTCAGTTGACATTTCTGTGTGGAGTTTGCATGCTCTCCCAGTATTGGCGTCGGTTTCCTCCGGGTGCTCCGGTTTCCCCCACAGTCCAAAGACATGCGGTAATAGAACCAGATTAATAAAGGGACTAAGCCGAAAAGAAAATGAATGAATGTGAATACAGTACATGTATTATTTTATTTAAGCTTTTGTTTTGTTATCATGTGTTGTTTTGCTGTTTTGTTTTTTTCTTTACTTTAATTTCTGCTATTTATTTTGCTTCGCCTTTTGTTTTTGTTTTTGTTCGCCTTTTGTTTTTGTTTTTGTTCGCCTTTTGTTTTTTGCTTTGTGCGTCAGTATCATTGTACTTGTATTGTGTTTGGACTTTGTGTTTAGCTTTTGTTTTAAATGTTTGTGTTTTATTGAATTTTTTGTTTTGTTTCCTTTTGTTTCGTTTTTGTTTGTTGTTTTTCTTTTTGTGTTCAGTTGTTGTTTAGGGTTTTGCTGCTATTCTTATTGCTTCAGTTTTGTTCTACTTTGTTTTTTATTTGCTTTAAATTGGTTTTGTTTTGTGTTTTACTGCTTAAGTTTTTGTTTAGTTTTCATTCGCTATTTTGTTGCTTTTTGTTTTCTATTTTTTCTCCTTTTTTCTATTTTTTTACTCTCTTGCTCTTTTGTTTCTATTTGTTTTTGTTTTGTTTAGCTTGTTTAGTTCTTTTTATTTCTTGTTTTTTATTTTGTGTTTTGGGAGCTTTAGCTTTGCTGTTTATTTCATTTTGGTTTTAAATCTTTGGTTTTGTTTAACTTTTTGTCTTCAATATTTTTATTATTGGAAATTTTCGCAGACATTCACTTGAAAATACACTTTTTTTAAACATAAACTGAAAACTTGCATTCTAACAATTAGAGATTTGAAAATTAAAATAAAATAAAATAATAATAATTAAAAAACAAACAACAGTCATAAAAATAATAATTAAACAAAAAAATAAATAAACATGCATTCCCCCAACTAACCACCCACCAGTGCTATCCAACAATAAACGTAGGTACTTAAGGCAGAGTAAACATATTAATCACAAGTTTGTAAAAAGGAAATAAAAGGGGAACAATTTTTTTTCAAATAACAAAACCTTGTCTATTAGGGTATATCAGATTTTTTCCAGATGTAATGTGCCGGTTAACTCTGTCAGCCATAATTTAAGAGTTGGAACTTCTTCCAAAACAAAAGGATAAGGTTTTTGGCAGAGATCAACCCATATGAAGCAAACTGTTGTTGTACCTGTGTAAGTGTCAAAAATTCTTCAGAAACTCCAAATATAATTAATATAGGATCTAGTTCAATCGGAATGTCTAATGTAACTGAAAAAACTTGAAATATTTTTTTTTTCCAGAAACTCTGTAGTTTGGGACACATAACATAGGAATGAGACAGGTTGAAATCTAAAAACTGACATTTGTCACACACTGGGGACACTTCTTGAAATATTTTATTCAATTTACACTTGGAATAATGAAGCCTATGAAGCACTTTAAACTGAATGAGACAATGTCTTGCATTAATGGAACAGTTTTGTTTAACTTTTTGCATCTTGTTTGCTGATTTACGTGAGCTTTTTTTGCTTTGTTTTCGGTTTTTGTTTTGTTGCATTGCTTGGTTTGCTTTTGTCCTGTATTGATTCACTTCAGCTACCATGTTTTATGTTTAGTGTTTCCCAAAACCCAAATCCTGACACTGACAACAACCCACCCTTCCCAACCCCAGTTGTAATGTTAACCACAGGTGAACCCATAGGACGGATTCACGTACTTTATTTGGCGACATTCATTGCAACCCCATCATGGCTCATTGCCTGCAGGCAGAGGTGTCGACTGCCGGCTGCTGGAAAAGCCCTTTAAATGAGTGAAGGCTTGAGTCGTTCATGCCTGTTACACCAATGAAAGCCTTCCTCCAGAGAGCAACATTCACAGAACAGATGCACACACACACACACACACAACCGCCGGCCCTCAGAGGAGACCTGACCGCTCTGATGAAATAATCACTTCAAGATAGATTTCCTATGGCGAGGGCAGACCGAGAGAGACCAGCGGGTCATTTTATTAGAAGGGAAAACACACACACACACACACACACTTATGCTCTTTCAGGCAGACTGACAGGCAGGGGGGCTTTGCATAATTCTGCCGAAGATGTTCGCCGTCCCCCTGGTGTGATGTTGGGTTTTTGCGCAAGTCTTTGGGATGATATTATCAGAGGATCACCTCAGCTGCGGTTCAGGCTTCTTTTTATCCGTCCCACGCTCTGACCGTTTGCCCAAATGCCCCTTCATGCATCCAAACACACACACATACACATGGCAGACGTTGCCTAAGGGCTACAGCAAAACCCCAGCATCCACTGCCCAGTGCACAAAGCCATAAATGACAGATCAAACATTACTGTTATTTTTTCTCCTGTTTGCTCTGGCTCGCTTTGTCTGTGTTTTTGGAGTGGCTAATATGGCTTGGTTCAGGGAAAGGCCCATAGAGTAATGCTGTGTTATTTAGTAGCTCTGTGATACAGTAACACTGTAGGAAATCATTTTAATTTAACATAATGCATTTTGGCTGTGAGTTGATGCCAAATGGATTCAGCTTTTTCATTCAGATATGCTGTTCTCTCTGTGTGCTCACTAGTTTCATTAAATGCAGGCTTAAAAAAATCCTAAATGCTTAATAATAATGTATAATTAGATTATTGAATTGATTGCTAAATGATTATTGTGTTTGCACATTTTTTTATGTGAAGATTAAGCCTTTTATAGAATGTTTTAGTATAAAATACATTGAACTTTTTTAAAAGAACTAGACTTTCTGTCAGAAACATCATGCTTTATTCAATGTGTAACTTTCCAGCCTCTCTAGTTTCCTTGTAATTAATTGTGAAATTTATTAGCAATGTCTGAATTTAATTATTTAGTTTTTTATATATTTTTTTCATTGCTATGGCATCAAAAAAAAAAAAACATGAGATCGTCTTGGTAAATGTTGGTAAAAACTGTGATATTTCTAGTGTAATTGCCTAAAACATGATATCATGCCAAAGGTCAAAAGTTTTGATATTATTATGTTAAGTATAAAAAATGTTCTATATATATATATATATACAAGGTTTCCGCTACATTCATTCATCCGTGGCGGGCCGCCACGCCAAAATTCATCCCGCCACGGCTACATTACAGCTTCTTATTTAAAACATTTAGTCGTGTTTTTTATAGCGGAGTATAATCGCACCAAAACATATTAGAGGTAAACCGCGCAAACTTTTCTGTAACCGTAGTAGTGCTGTGTGCTATTTGTTCAAGGTGACATGCTGACTGACTCTCTGACAGACTGACTGACAGGTGCGTGAGTCCAGCAAACACTGCGTAGCTTTCAGTTAAGATGAACACAGTTTCCATAAGTATACTTTATTGATAAAGGTCAATGGCTTTGCATACAATGACTTTATCTTGCTGGAGTTTAATGCCGTTTCACTTTACTTCAGGACGCGTTAATGTCGGAAAACGCACAAAAACGCACTAAATCGCGCTTCAGCAGTGCTTACTGGAGAGCGCACGAGAAGATCTGCACTTGAACGTGTAAATTTGAGTGCGTGCAAGAAGTTCTGTGCTCGAACAGAGGAAATCGGCGCGCAAGCAAAGAGATTCGCATGCTCGTATTACATGAATGCTATCTCGACTTGTAATACTGCGTGTAATATTTGTCTTTGAAATAGTTGGCAGATCTGTGTAAAAAAAAAGTCCTGCCGCCACTGCTGGAAAAAATCCTAGAGGAAACACTGATATATATATATATACAACAGTTCTGACTGGTTTTCGAATCTGATTGGCTGATAGCCGTGCAATATTCTGCAATATCAGCACTCGTACAGCCTCCTCACCCTTCTGTATTACTACACACACACAGAGTGACAGCAGATCAATAAACTCACTATAGTTTGACAAATATGGCTGGTGTAGACAACATAATGTACTTTTGAGGCTTTTTAGGAGAGAATGTAGTTGTTTAGATTGTTAATATGCAGTTCATTTAAAAGGATCGTGTCTATTTTAATTATTTATAATTTCTGGCATTGGCATCCATCCGCCTTTCAATCTGAGCAAAGACGGTTGACGTTCTGCCACAAGATGGCGATAGAGACCGCATGATAAGCCCTTAGAAGAGAAAAACTCAGCGTAAATTTCAACTACAGCCGATCAAATCATTATAAAACAAATAAGTGACATTTGAGTCGATCTCTCTCTTTTGTATGTTGTGGTGCTGTATTTCTACCATAGTAGTGTTTCTGCTAGTGTTTCCTTTGCTTTGGTTTTTTCAGGGTTAATTATAGTGATCTCCCGATTGCAACAGAGAAATTCTGGGAAAACTCTGTAGACTGATGGCATTTAATGCAGTTCAGCCTTATAATCTTAAAATGTGAGCAAAATCAGCTATTTTGTCATTATTTTAGATATTATGCTAGAGAATCAGTCAAATATTAGCTCTAAAGTGACAATGGTGAATTAGCAGCGGTTTCTGCTGTTTTGATAGTCAGCTGCAGATGTGAATGAATGGCAGAAGAAAGTAGCTCCTCATACAAAAGGGTTTTGAGACTCTCCATGTTTGATTTTCCTATTTATATACATGATTATGCTGTCTAACTGTTGTATAAACACAATATCACACTTGTAGCAGTGCGATATGGCTGTAAATCGTCACTGGTGGGATACTACTGCCTGTGGCCTTGCACTCCTTGAAGTGTAATATTGGTCATATATATATATATATATATATATATATATATATATATATATATATATATATATATATATATATATATATATATATATATATATATATATATTTGTAGACACACAATAACATGGTGACATGATATGTATCTGTAAAAGGGTATTCCTATGGTAAATTTTAAACAAAAAATTATATTAATTGTTTAAAATATGTTACCATGGTATATTTCATAAACACAGTAAAATATGACAAACCACAGTGATTGTACAAAAAAAGTAACATTGTCATGGTGAAGATAAACTTATAATAAAAACTTTAAAAATATTGTTATTGTTAACAGCTATAACAAATCATATGACTGATTCAATTCAGTGGAGAGTTAATTAAGCGATGGAAACATAACTATTTTACGCATTGTCAGAAAAGTGTTTACTTCATATGAAGTCTTACATGTCGTTGTTACGTGGGTCTGTGTTGTTGTTTTTTTCTTTGTTTTTGAATGAACTGCCAACTTATCCAGAATATGTTTTACCGGATGCCTTCCAGGCGCAACCCAACACTGAGAAACACCCACACACTCTTGCACACACTCACACACACTACGGCCAATTTAGCTTATTCAATTCACCTATACCGCATGTCTTTGGACAGTGGGGGAAACCGGAGCACCCAGAGGAAACCCACGCAAACACAGGGAGAACATGCAAACTCCACACTGCGCCACCGTGCTACCTAATTTTCATAGTCACGTTTTGTTATTAATTTAGTTCAGCAAAGGGAAGCAGTGGCCCGGAGGACTCACCTGTTTTTATTCTTTTCACGGGAGCTATAGGTAAGATCTCTCCTGGAAGAACAGCTTTAGTCAGGGAACTGTTTTATTTAGCTGCTCTACCTGTCTACAGTTATTTGTAAATATTTTTTTTTTTGTCTCTTTTTGTAAAGTTTGATTTAATGAGGTTAAAGATATATATATATTGACGGGGACGTCAATCTGTCATATTCAAGCCGCTATGTCTTTCATATTTTCGGCTCAAACCTTGACTTTATTGATAGAGCCAGTTTTTGATTTTGGGCCATAACAGTTGTTAATATGCAAACGCATGCCCCCTAAACCTACCCCTCAATGAGGAATGAATATATTGTACTAAAATATACGAATGAGATTGTAAAAATGAATACTACTAAATCCAAAGTTAAAAATTGCCATGAGATTGCGTTGAATTTATCAGTACCATCCATCCATCTATTTTCTTTTCGGCTTAGTCCTAATTTGGGGTCGCCACAGCGGAATGAACCACCAAAATATCCAGCGTATGTTTTATGCAACTATGCCCTTCCAGCTGCAACCCATCTCTGGGAAACATCCATACACACTCATACACTATGGACAATTAATCCTACCCAATTCACCTGTACCGCATGTCTTTGGACAGTGGGGGAAACTGGAGCACCTGGTGGAAACCCACGTGAACGCGAGGAGAACATGCAAACTCCACACAGAAACACCAACTGACCCAGCCGAGGCTCGAACCAGTGACCTTCTTGTTGTGAGGCGACAGCACTACAATAAACTAAATTCAGAAGGATTATAGTTTGCAGGGTTAAATGAAGGTCACTGCGTTTCAGTTATCAGACTGCATGACAGCTATGATTTCTTCGAAAGCTAGGCAGTTACATTGTTGTTTGTTAGGTAAGGTCAAAGTCACCATCAGTCTTGCAGAACTCCTAAAGGTACAATCCATTTTGTTTTAAATCCATAGTCTCCATTTGGCTCTCTTCGTTCGAGAAGGAGCGAGCTCTCCTGTCAGGCCGCTCCATAAACCACCATAGCTTCTATGAACCGCCCATATGTGTCTCTACTCTGCTGAGTTCAGATATCAAACACGAGCAGACAGACGAAATCCCAGGACGAGGCAGCGAATAGCCAAAACCGTGGCACCTCACCTCCGTGAGAAGATTATGCAAACCCTGGGGGAAGGTGATGGATTCTTCCCCTTACCCGGCATGAGAGGACCAGATGCCGGAGAAAGATTCCGGGCGTCACCAGAAGTAAAATATGAGCGCTTGGTTCAGCAGCTCAGAGAAAAGTTTGCAGGCTTTTTAGAGTTTCTGAAACTTCTTATATTCTTTAAGAGGACGAGGGAGGGAGGAGGGAGGAAGAAAGACATCTCTGGGCCTTTGGTCTAAAGGTTTATGAGTTTCTTTACCTAGGTCAGAGCTTTTTACCTTCAGACTTCTTCTCATAGTAGTACATTTCAGGTTGCGTATCCATTAAGAACTATTGTTGCGCAGCCTTTCGAGGGATTTCCAAGGTCAAAACAAGTACAGACATATGGCGCATTGACGTGCCTTTCATGAAAGGTTAGAGTTGCGTGAAGAAATATCCCTAATAGTGAAGAAAAATGCATGTCTTATCAAGGTTATTCTTGTAAGACGTCACCTGGGAACGCTACCTTGCTGAACCGTAGCCCGAGACGTATGCGACTTTTCAAAGAAATTCTTTCAGCGCGCAAAAACTTCAGCCTCTCTCTTTCTCTCAAAATGAGATTTCCCAAGCCATTATCCATTATCATTCCTGTGAGCCATTAGCTAATGCATAGTTTATTTAGAAAAAGGGGGCATTAGGCAGGTATGGAAGGCGAAGGGGGAGCGGGAAGACAGATCTGGTGGCGCAGGCGGAGGTAGCAGTGCTGCTCTGAGTTATGGACATCCAGCAGAGAGGAGTCTCTTCATTAGGGCGGTGATTAAAATTGATGGGAGCCCAAGGAGCCGGGACTGGGCTCGGCTCCCTCGAGCATAGCTCTCATTCTCTGCTCGTTTATTTGGGAGTTTGAGCTGATCAATAAACAGTGCCTGGAGCTCACCATGAGGTCTGGCCGGGGGGAGAGAGAGAGAGAGAGAGAGAGACGGAGGGAAGGAGGGGGAGAAAGAGAAATGCGAAGGCAAGACAGAAGCGACATGTTTTGTTTCACGGATAAACACAGGGGTGAGTGAAGAGAGGCCTGAACTACAGGTGACTGAAGGTGAAAATCATCCACTGAGCAGCGCTTCTAGACAGTAGACAGACAAGGTAGATAGATAGATAGATAGATAGATAGATAGATAGATAGATAGATAGATAGATAGATAGATAGATAGATAGATAGATAGATAGATAGATAGATAGATAGATAGATAGATAGATAGATAGATAGATAGATAGATAGATAGAATCATTCATAGACGGACGGACGGACGGACAGATAGATAGAATCATTCATAGATAGATAGATATATAGACAGACAGACAGACAGACAGACACCTAAACCCTAACACTAAATAACCCTAAACCCTAACACTAAATAACCCTAGACACTAAACCCTAAACCCTTAACCCAAAACCCTAACACTAAATTACCCTATACCCTAACACTAAATAACCCTAAACCCTAACACTAAATAACCCTAGACTCTAAACCATAAACCTTAACACTAAATAACCCTAAATCCTTAACCCAAAACCTTAACACTAAATAACCCAAAACCCTAACACTAAATAACCCTAAACACTAAACCCTAAACCCAAAACCTTAACACTAAATTACCCTAAACCCTAACACTAAATAGCCCTAAACCCTAACACCAAATAACCATAAACCATAACACTAAATAACCCTAGACACTAAACCCTTAACCCAAAACCTTAATACTAAATAACCCTAAACCCTAACACCAAATAACCATAAACCATAACACTAAATAACCCTAGACACTAAACCCTTAACCCAAAACCTTAACACTAAATAACCCTAAACCCTAACACTAAATAACCCTAAACCCTAACACTAAATTACCCTAAACCCTAACACTAAATAGCCCTAAACCCTAACACCAAATAACCATAAACCATAACACTAAATAACCCTAGACACTAAACCCTTAACCCAAAACCTTAACACTAAATAACCCTAAACCCTAACACCAAATAACCATAAACCATAACACTAAATAACCCTAGACACTAAACCCTTAACCCAAAACCTTAACACTAAATAACCCTAAACCCTAACACTAAATTACCCTAAACCCTAACACTAAATAGCCCTAAACCCTAACACTAAATAACCATAAACCATAACACTAAATAACCCTAGACACTAAACCCTTAACCCAAAACCTTAACACTAAATAACCCTAAACCCTAACACCAAATAACCATAAACCATAACACTAAATAACCCTAGACACTAAACCCTTAACCCAAAACCTTAACACTAAATAACCCTAAACCCTAACACTAAATAACCCTAAACCCTAACACTAAATAACCCTAAACCCTAACACTAAATAACCCTAGACACTAAACCCTAAACCCTTAACCCTAAACCCTAACACTAAGGCCCAGTTTCACAAACAGGGCTTAGCTTAAGCCAGGACTAGACCTTAGTTAAATTAGGCTATTTAAGCCACATTTTTTTAAAAACAGCCTTAGAAAAATACATTACTGGTGTGCACCTGTAGACAAAAAATGACACTGACATATTTTAAGACATCTCACTGCAAGTCATTTTCAGTTGAGACAGCTCAAAATGCAATTTAATCTAAGACTAGCCTTAAACCTTGTTTGTGAAACCGGGGGTAAATAACCTTAAACCCTAACACTAAATAACCCTAGACTCTAAACCCTAAACCTTAACACTAAATAACCCTAAACCCTTAACCCAAAACCTTAACACTAAATAACCCTAAACCCTAACACTAAATAACCCTAGACTCTAAATCCTAAACCTTAATACTAAATAACCCTTAACCCAAAACCCTAACACTAAATAACCCTAGACTCTAAACCCTAAACCTTAATACTAAATAACCCTTAACCCAAAACCCTAACACTAAATACCCTAAACCCTAACACTAAATAACCCTAGACTCTAAACCCTAAACCTTAATACTAAATAACCCTAAACCCTAACACCAAATAACCCTAAACCCTAACACTAAATAACCCTAGACACTAAAACCTACACCCTTAACCTTAACACTAAATAGCACAAAACCCTAAACCCTATATAACCCTCATAAGCGCCCCCTGTAGGGTGAAAATCTGCTAAGGCTTGACACTTTTTAGCAGGATTGAACACTAGATAGACAGACAGACAGACAGACAGACAGACAGACAGACAGACAGACAGACAGACAGACAGACAGTTAGATAGATAGATAGATAGATAGATAGACAGACAGACAGACAGACAGACAGACAGACAGACAGACAGACAGACAGACAGACAGACAGACAGACAGACAGACAGACAGACAGACAGATAGATAGATAGATAGATAGATAGATAGATAGATAGACAGACAGACAGACAGACAGACAGACAGATATATGATGGTGTATTTTGTTGATTGTAGTGTTAGTCTCTGTGTTCTTCTTTGTTCTGCTGCTGCTGTTCTTGTTATTGAAGGTGCAGTAATAATCCCGCTCTTGCACAATTGATCTGAATTATTGCGTTAATTAAAATGTGTATTGTGAAAAAGTCCACATGGACCAAACACACTTATGTAATTACTTGAGGGAGCATGAATTAATTTTGAAGAACTGGACAGAGGCCAGATTGCAGAGCTGGTTATTGAAGCTCAGTGTGAATCTACTCAAGGCCTCTCTGAACAAACACACACACACACACACACACAGTCAATGCAGAAACACATCGTACATTCCTCATTACCGCCTGTAATGGTCAGATGACAATAGTTCAGTTTCTTGTGCTGTGATCGTGATTTTTACATTTTCATCCTAGCAGTGTTGATGAATGTGCTAAAATACTGCATGTTGTTTTAATAAACAGTGGAGAGATTGTGGCAGGTTCTGACAGTTCAACTCTTTTGATTATTTCTCTTTAAGAAAAAATCATCTGAGAAATGAAGACAGTCACCATAAATGTGTTATAGCAGCTACATAAGTATTTAATCCTGCATTAATCTTTTACTCCCTGTGCAACAGTGTGAGCTTAGAAATGCCTCGTATGAGCCGCTGCAGTGTCAAGCCTCATATCATTCACCATAATAGAAATTTGAGGGACATTAATCCAAAAATCATACTTTTCATCAGTCATGATAGTAGTGTTTTCTAATAAAAGTTCATTACTGACCATCTCTGAGAAGCAAAGTCTCCATAAATTTAAAGGAATGTCAAAGAAAGCATCCTGCAGGACTCCCAGAGTTCATCAAGATCCTTTGGATTCATCTTCAATGCTTCCTCCTTCATCTTACTCAATAATGTTCATGTCTGATGACTGGGCTGGCCAATCCTGTAGCACCTTGACCTTCTTTGCTTTCAGGAACTTTGAGGTGGAGGCTGAAGAATTTGCCCTCTCCTGTGGTTTGTAATGTAATGGGCAGCACAAATGTCTTGATACCTCAGGCTGTTGATGTTGATCATCCACTCTGCAGATCTCTCGCACGCCCTCATACTGAATGTAACCCCAAACCATGATTTTTCCTTCACCAAACTTGACTGATTTCTATGAGAATCTTGGGTCCATGAGGGTTCCAGTAGCTCTTCTGCAGTATTTGTGATGATTGGGATGCAGTTTAACAGATAATTAATCAGAAAAATCGACCTTCTGACACTTTTCCAGTGCAAACAATTTATGAAAATGTGCTGTACAACACTTTCAAATAGCTCGGAGCGCAACGGAAATGTTTCCTAAAACATGACGGACACGGCTATGGTTGTTTAGTCTAATAAATACTAAAGGGAATTAATATAATAAAATAAACAAACAAAAAACTCACCTTTCAAAGATCACCTACAACTTCACTGAGCAATAGTCACGGCACAGCAACGTCTGTCATGTATTTGGGTGCCCTCAAAACATTTCTGTTGTGTTCTGTTCTTTTTGTGTTGTGAGAAAATGAGCTAAATTGTTTGCGTTGTGGGCAGCGCAGTGGCGCAGTAGGTAGTGCTGTTGCCTCACAGCAAGAACGTCGCTGGGTCGCAGGTTCGAACCTCGGCTGGGCTGGGTCAGTTGGCGTTCCTGTGTGGAGTTTGCATGTTCTCCCTGCGTTCGCGTGGGTTTCCTCCGGGTGCTCCGGTTTCCCCCACAGTCCAAAGACATGCAGTACAGGTGAATTGGGTAAGCTAAATTGTCCATAGTGTATGAGTGTGAATGTGTGTGTGTTGGAATTCCCAGAGATGGGTTGCAGCTGGAAGGGCATCCGCTGCGTAAAATCGTGCTGGATAAGTTGGTGGTTCATTCCACTGTGGCGACCCCGCAAGGGACAAAGCCGAAAAGAAAATGAATGAATGAATGAATGTTTGCGTTGTGAAAATGCAGCACATATTTTAATGTGTATTTGTGAGGATTTGCAGCATGTGTGCTGTCAAACGGATGAAGATCTTTTCTTAATTTGCTGGTGTTTTTTGTAATTGCATGTGTTTTCTTAAATTGCAGCATGTTAAGCTTTTTTCGCCACTGTAATAACAATCCACGGCGAGTTTGTAGTGTTTGGCATTTGACGATATGTTGTTTCACCATAAGATGGCGACAAAGATCCAATAAAAATGACTACATTCATTTCTATATAATTCGTCATTTCTAATACTTAAGGGAATAGTTCACCCAAAATTGAAAATGACCTCATCATTTATTTCCCCTCATGTGGTTTTAAACCTTTATGAGTTTCTTCTTTAACACAAAGCATATTTTTAAAATGCAGGTTGCTGGAACCCTTTCCGTATTAAACTCATTTATTAATTTTCCTTTGGCTTAGTCCCTTATTCATCAGGGGTTGCCTCAGCCGAATGAAGCGCCAACTTATCAAGCATATGTTTTACACAGTGGATGCCCTTCCAACTGCATCCCAGTACTGGGAAACACCCATACACTCTCACATTCGCACACACACTATGGCCAATTTAGTTTATTAAATTCCTCTATAGCGCATGTCCTTGGACTGTGGAGGAAACCCACTCCAACAGAACATGCAAACTTCACACAGAAATGTCAACTGAACCAGCCGGGAGTTCAACCAGCGACCTTCTTGCTGTGAGGCGACAGTGCTAAGCACTGAGTCACCGTGCCGCCCAAGTATTAAATTATAAAACTTTACAGATTTATGACTTTAGTATGTTTATTACTTGCACTGGCAATATTGTATTTGTACAGTCATCCCAATAAACCAAAAAAGCTAGATAGAAAAAAAAACATCCGTAAATAAGCAGTTTTCCATATTTATTTATAGTTTGCATTATGGGAGTATCTTTCTTTCAACATATTTTAACCCTAAAAAACCTTGAAAAAGCGACTTTTATTGGCATTTTTAATAGTTCAAAGCGATATACTGTCTGTGTTGGTGTTGTATATTAAGCTACAAAAAAAATTTAATAAACTCTTAAACATTTTCTGTTATTTTAAATCATGAGTCAGGTGAATCGTTACATCTCTAAGCAATACATATTCTCCAAAAACACATCTTAATATCTAACTCTGTTTTGCTTCCCAATTAAATCCACCCTGCATGAAGGATGCTTATATATTTTACTGGAAAACGAGACAAAAACACAGTTTTTTTTTTGTTTTGTTTTGATTTTTATAGCAGTGCAGTTCAGTAACTGACTCACTATTCATTTGCTCTCCTTCATCTTTTTTTCCTCAAATCTTCAGCAATCTTCATTCAGTCTGCCGCAAAACCTAAAGCCACAGTTAACATCAGTGCAAAGGTTAGAGAAGAGCACCAGATCCCGTCTTTCCCTTCCTCCTAAAACACATCTTCCTAAACTCAGACAAATATATCCAGGAGCCATCAGTGGGCCTCGCTGCGAGTGTCTATAATGAATAATTGTTATTACAGGCAGCCGGTGTCAATCACGACTCCGAGGCTGTGAAATAAACATGAAACAAGGAGGGAGAAAAAACTCAAAAGGAAAGTTATATAAAGCTCTGCCTCCTTGAAGCTCGGCGTCGTACCTCTTTACCCTCAGCGCGTCTGTTCTATAATGGCACAAAGCACGGGCTGGGAAAGATGTTGTCTTTTTCATCTTCCTGCCTTTTGTTAACATGTAGAAAGAAAAAGAGGAGCGAGCGAGAAGGAGGAGGAGGAGGAGGAGGTGCTGGGATTGGACCCGGTCCCTGTTCGCCCAATTAAAGGAATCTGCCGCTCAAAGCCCCCAGTCTGGCAACATGTGTTCTGACATTTGTCTTCCCGAGTGTTGTGATATACAGCTCCAGCAAGCTAAAGGAGAAATTAGTAGCCCGCCCAGCTTCACAGACCGGTCGCTAATGCCTGATGGCTCCAATTTGTCAAGAATCATGAAGGAAGACGCGTGCGCCTCCCATATATTACTGGAAGTCAAGTCAAGTCACCTTTTGTTTCTTGAACCTGATTCCAATTTCATCATTGTGGAATGAATTCAGTATGCAGTGTTGGAAAATCACACTCGAGTATCATTACTTACCAAAAAATGTAGTGCATGTCGAGTTAAAATATCTAGTGTCGAGTTAAAACACTAGACTGTAAAACATGCTGGGTTCCACACAGTTCCTATACATGTTGAACACAAATTTAGTTAATTGTTTTTGCAAATTTAAGTGGATTGAACATAAAATAATTAAGTTGTCCACCTAAAAAACTTTGAAATAAGGAAGTCATTTTATGAGTGTACATCCACTGTATGTTGCTTTAACTTATTTTTATAAGTTAATTCAGTTTTAAAGAACATTTCAAGTACAAAGTTTAACTTAACATTTTTAATTTGATTTGAAAGATTTTTTTTTTACAGTGTCCACTTGACAAGAGGATATAAAACACAGAAAACCAATATACACTCACTGGCCACTTTATTAGGTACACCTGTTCAATTGCTCGTTAACGCAAATTTCTAATCAGCCAATCACATGGCAGCAACTCAGTGCATTTAGGCATGTAGACATGGTCAAGACGACTTTAAACCGAGCATCAGAATGGGGAAGAAAGGTGATTTAAGTCACTTTGAACGTGGCATGATTCTTGGTGCCAGACAGGCTGGTCTGAGTATTTCAGAAACTGCTGATCTACTGGGGTTTTCACGCACAACCATCTCGTGGGATTACAGAGAATGGTCTGAAAAAGAGAAAATATCTTGTGAGCGGCAATTCTGTGGACGCAAATGTCCACAGATGGCTACTTCCAGCAGGATAATGCGCCATGTCATAAAGCGTGAATCATCTCAGACTGGTTTCTTGAACATGACAATGAGTTCACTGTACTCAAATGGCCTCCACAGTCACCAGTTCTCAATCCAATAGAGCACCTTTGGGAAGTGGTGGAATGGGAGATTCACATCATGGATGTGCAGCCGGCAAATCTGCAGCAACTGCGTGATGCTATCATGTCAATATGGACCAAAATCTCAGGAATATTTCCAGTACCTTGTTGAATCTCCGCCAAGAAGGATTAAGGCAGTTCTGAAGGCAACCTGAAGGTGTACCTAATAAAGTGGCCGGTGAGTGTATATTGTGAAAATGGACATTCATATATGAACATGACTGTATAGCTGTGCCATGAACAGTAAGGACCAAGCAACATCTCCAGTTTTTCCTTTAAGAGCCAGACCAAAAAACGTGAATTTTTTTGTTTTGTTTTTTTGTAAACCACTTCGGACAAAAGCGTCTGCTAAATCAGTGGTTCTCAAAGTGGGGGTCGTGGGACAATTAAAGGGGGTGGCGCTTGGTGATTTCAAAAAGTCAAATAAATTTCATTAAACTATTAGAATTGCCATATTTTATCCATAACCTTCAGACGATAAAATAGTAGTTACTAGTTAGATTAAAAAGCAGCAACATACAAATAAAAAGCCATCAACCTTTTAATTTATTTTCATAGGATTGCGTGTTTACATTAGAAACAACACAGCAATAGCGTCAGCTGCTGCAGGCTGATTTTTAGCACAAGGTTAAACTTTTTGACACCTTTATGGCAATCAAAAATATTAAAAATAAATAGAGGCCACAACTGAACATTGAGGATGGTCATGGTGGTGGTCTCCAAAATTAAACCAAGAATAGACTTGTGCTGAAAACATTGTGCCCACCAGTGTCATTAGGTGAGGTTAATATTACACTAAACACATTAATAAATGACTATATAAATTGTGGCCTATGGTTGTTAGACTTGCACTTTTTTGTGTTGTCAATATGCCTGTGTGTATATAGGCCTATTGTTGTGTGTGCAACATTTTCATGTTAATAACCACCTTCGAGATATGTGGGGGTCACCAGTCACTGGCATTGCTATTTTGGGGGTCGCGGGCTGAACAATTTGAGAACCCCTGTGCTAAATGACCAAATGTAAATGTAGTATATTTGCTGTATTGTATTCATTTGTGCGTTTGCTTGTGATTTAAAAAAAGAACTGACAGTGTCCTGTTTTGAGCCTAAAACCATAATACGAACTGAACCTTGAGTAATAGTAATACTTTGGCAAGTTAAAACTAAGTTAAAACTAATTGAGGAACACTATTGTAAATGAATGATTTTTCATGAAAACAGTGTTGTTTACAAGCTCTCTCCTAATTTACTCTGGTATTCACATATAAACATTTTGGGTAAACAATCTTTCATTGGAGAAACCAAGTCGTATGCCAAAAGGGGGCGATGTCACTTTGTTAAAGTTCACTTGAACCGGAAGTTGCTGGGACTTTTATTTCAGTATGTTGATGTACTACTGAAATGGAATATTGAGTAGGGGGCGGGGTTTTCTTTTTGTGCATTATTCCCTTGTAGCAAACTAAAGGTACTAGCAAACTAAATAATAACGTCATTCCCTCATAGCAAACTAACTAAAGTTAACTATAAATTGAGTTTTATCGCTGTGACAATAACTTGTCGCACTTCCAAAAATTTTTTAAAGTGTGTGTCTTCACACTTGCCAAATACTGTTGTCATGTAAATGAATGTTACATTTTAGCTGAAACGGTGTCATGTACATATAATAAAAAATAAAAAAATAAAAAATAATGGAACTCTTGAAAGTCTATTAAAACTAAAACATAACATGTATGTAATGAATCGGATGGTGTTTATCCTTACCTTACACACATTTTAAAGTCGTCCTGATGTATTTTAATCCACGTTGACCAGTAGGGGGCGATGTCACTTTCTTAAAGTCTGCATGAACCAGAAGTTGCTGAGACTTTTATTTCAGTATGTTGATGTACTTCTACTGAAATGGAATATTGAGTAGGGTACGGGGCTTTCTTTTTGCACATCATTCCCCCTTAGCAAACTAGCGGGAATTAATTGTAGCAAACTAAATCATAACATTCCCTCATAGCAAACTTACGATAAATGTTAATTAACCAGTTTCATTGCTGACAATAATGATGCATCTTTCAAAACTTTTTTTAAAGTGTGTGTTTTCACACTCGCCTAATGCTGCTGTCATGTAAATGAATGTTAAATTTTATCTGAATACGGTGTCATGTAAATATTAAAAATAAAGGAACTCTTGAAATTCTATTAAAATTAGAACATAAAATGTATTTAATGGACCGTTTGATGTTTATCCTCACCTCCCGCACTTTTTAAGGTCATCCTAATGTATTTTTAATCCTTGTTGACCAATAGAGGGTGACGTCACTTTCTTAAAGTCCACTTGAAGCAGAAGTTGCTGAGACTTTAATTTCAGTATGTTGATGTACTTCTACGGAAATGGAACATTGATTAGAGGGCGGAGCTTTCTTTTTGCGCATCATTCCCTCTAAGCAAACTAACGGTTACTAATCGTAGCAAACTAAATGATAACATCATTTCCTCATAGCAAACTAACGATAAATGTTGTCACAAAATTGTGTTTTGTCACAGTGACAATAACAATGCACTTCCAAAAACTTTAAAAGTGTGTTTTCACACTCGCCAAGTGCTGTTGTTATGTAAATAAATGTCCATTTTGTGTCATATAAACACCCCCATCAAAAGTAATCCTTCTATTTCTATTAAATTAGAACATAAAGTGTATTTAATAAATCCTATACTGTTTATCCTCACCTTACGCACTTTTTAAAGTCGTCCTGATGTATTTTAATCCACGTTGACCAGTAGGGGGCGATGTCACTTTCTTAAAGTCCACGTGAACCAGAAGTTGCTGAGACTTTAATTTCAGTACGTTGATGTACTTCTACTGAAATGGAATATTAAATAGGGGGCGGAGCTTTCCTTTTGCGCATCATTCCCTCGTAGCAAACTAACGGTTACTAATTGTAGCAAATGAAATGATAACATCATTTCCTCATAGCAAACTAACGACAAATTACTTCACGAAATTGTGTTTTATGGCAGTGACAATGGCAATGCTCTACCGAAAACTTTTTAAAAGTGTGTTTTCACACTCGTCAAGTGCTGTTGTTATGTAAATAAATGTCCATTTTTATCTGAAAATTGTGTCATATAAACACCCCACCAAAAGTAATCCTTCTATTTCTATTAAATTAGAACATAAAGTGTATTTAATAAATCCTATACTGTTTATCCTCACCTCACGCACTTTTTAAAGTCGTCCTGATGTATTTTAATCCACGATGACCAGTAGGGTGCGATGTCACTTTCTTAAAGTCCACGTGAACCAGAAGTTGCTGAGACTTTTATTTCAGTATGTTGATGTACTTCTACTGAAATGGAATATTGAATAGGGGGCGGAGCTTTCCTTTTGCGCATCATTCCCTCGTAGCAAACTAACGGTTACTAATTGTAGCAAATGAAATGATAACATCATTTCCTCATAGCAAACTAACGACAAATTACCTCACGAAATTGTGTTTTATTGCAGTGACAATGGCAATGCTCTACCGAAAACTTTTTAAAAGTGTCTTTTCACACTCGTCAAATGCTGTTGTTATGTAAATAAATGTCCATTTTTATCTGAAAATTGTGTCCTATAAACACCCCGCCAAAAGTAATCCTTCTATTTCTATTAAATTAGAACATAAAGTGTATTTAATAAATCCTATACTGTTTATCCTCACCTCACGCACTTTTTAAAGTCGTCCTGATGTATTTTAATCCACGTTGACCAGTAGGGGGTGACGTCACTTTCTTAAAGTCCACGTGAAGCAGAAGTTGCTGAGACTTTAATTTCAGTATGTTGATGTACTTCTACTGAAATGGAATATTGAATAGGGGTCGGAGCTTTCCTTTTGCGCATCATTCCCTCGTAGCAAACTAAAGGTTACTAATTGTAGCAAATGAAATGATAACATCATTTCCTCATAGCAAACTAACGATAAATTTCCTCACGAAATTGTGTTTTATAGCAGTAACAATGGCGATATCTACTGAAAACTTTTTAAAAGTGTCTTTTCACACTCGCCAAGTGCTGTTGTTATGTAAATAAATGTCCAATTTTATCTGAAAATTGTGTCATATAAACACCCCCGCCAAAAGTAATCCTTCTATTTCTATTAAATTAGAACATAAAGTGTATTTAATAAATCGTATGCTGTTTATCCTCACCTCACGCACTTTTTAAAGTCGTCCTGATGTATTTTAATCCACGTTGACCAGTAGGGGGCGATGTCACTTTCTTAAAGTCCACGCGAAGCAGAAGTTGCTAAGACTTTAATTTCAGTATGTTGATGGACTTCTACTGTAATGGAATATTGAATAGGGGGCGGAGCTTTCCTTTTGCGCATCATTCCCTCATAGCAAACTAACGGTTACTAATTGTAGCAAATGAAATGATAACATCATTTCCTCATAGCAAACTAACGATATATTTCCTCACGAAATTGTGTTTTATGGCAGTGACAATGGCGATGCTCTTCTGAAAACTTTTTAAAAGTGTTTTCACACTCGTCAAGTGCTGTTGTTATGTAAATAAATGTTCATTTTTATCTGAAAATTGTGTCATATAAACACCCCCACCAAAAGTTATCCTTCTATTTCTATTAAATTAGAACATAAAGTGTATTTAATGAATCATGTGATGTTTTTCCTCACCTCACGCACTTTTTAAAGTCGTCCTGATGTATTTTAATCCACGTTGACCAGTAGGGGGCGATGTCACTTTCTTAAAGTCCACGTGAACCAAAAGTTGCTGAGACTTTAATTTCAGTATGTTGATGGACTTCTACTGAAATGGAATATTGAATTGGGGGCGGAGCTTTCCTTTTGCGCATAATTCCCCCTTAGCAAACTAACGGTTACTAATTGTAGCAAATGAAATGATAACATCATTTACTCATAGCAAACTAACGATAAATTTCCTCACGAAATTGTGTTTTATGGCACTGACAATGGCGATGCTCTTCTGAAAACTTTTTAAAAGTGTGTTTTCACACTCGTCAAGTGCTGTTGTTATGTAAATAAATGTCAATTTTTATCTGAAAATTGTGTCATATAAACACCCCTGCCAAAAGTAATCCTTTTATTTCTATAAATTCTATTAAAACTAGAACATAAAGTGTATTTAATGACTCGTATGATGTTTATCCTCACCTCACGCACTTTTTAAAGTCGTCCTGTTGTATTTTTAATCCACGCTGACTCTACATTAGCCTATTCCTGACCCGTTTTGTTGATCGTACTTAAAAAGTACGCGTGGAGACATTCCCTCGGTGACATCAGTGGCTCCATTCAGTCATTCTCAGAGATTAATATGAAAATACACCAACAAACACACACACAAACAAAACACAACAAACAATTCGTCTCGCCCCACACAAATACATGCGCACCCCTGAACCTCTCTAGCGACCCGCGCACCTCTGGCCTAGTATTTGCCGAGCCGCCGCTGATAGTAGGCCATCTTGCGCACCTTTTGGGACGATGTGTGTGTGTGTGTGTCTTTCGCAAGGTGAGTTGCAGCTAGAGGAGAAGGCAGGCTCGCGGTCAGCAGGGAGCGACTGGGCCGCGGGGAGAGGCTCTTAACTTCTGTCAGGTACAAATAACCACGCCATTTTTCACCTCCTGATTTTGAGCGCCGCAAGTCTCCCCAGTCATTTGAACTCTACACACATCCCATGATTCAATCCTGACTCTGGACACTTTGAGAGGTGCGCGAGAGCAACAGATCTGAAAACAACACAACACGCGACGCTTCTCCTGTTCGGGGGGTTTTCTGATAATTGCATAACAATACACACATATACAGTTGAAGTCAGAATTATTAGCCCCCCTTTGATTTTTTTTTCTTTTTTAAATATTTCCCAAATTATGTTTAACAGTGCAAAGAAATTTTCACAGTATGTCTGATAATGTTTTTTCTTCTGGAGAAAGTCTTATTTGTTTTATTTTGGCTAGAATAAAAGCAGTTTTAAATTTTTTTAAATCCATTTTAAGGACAAAATTATTAGCCCCTTTAAGCTATTTTTTTTTTCGATTGTCTACAGAACAAACCATCATTATACAATAACTTGCCTAATCACCCTAGCCTGCCTAATTAACTTAATTAACCTAGTTAAGCCTTTAAATGTCACTTTAAGCTGTATAGAAGTGTCTTGAAAAATATCTAGTCAAATATTATTTACTGTCATCATGGCAAAGATAAAATAAATCAGTTATTAGAGATGAGTTATTAAAACTATTATGTTTAGAAATGTGCTGAAAAAATCTTCTCTCCATTAAACAGAAATTGGGGAAAAAAATAAACAGGGGGGCTGATAATTCAGGGGGGCTAACAATTCTGACTTCAACTGTATATATGAATTAATTGTTTGAGCCAAACAATAATAGAGAAAAGTAAATGTATGAATATTACATTTTGCTTGATTTATAATTTATATTTGCAATTTATATCATCAAATAAAAATAATGATAAAATTCATAATAATATTTTTTTCCCAAACGTATTTTTCAATGATTACTTGGTTAGACATTCTTCTTTTTTTCTGTTCATACTTTCCCTGAGATTTGAACCCATCGCCTTGTTGTTGCTAGTCTTGTTATTGAGCTTTTGAGTGTCATTTAGTTTTTAATGAAATATTATTTAAATAAATAAATCCCCTCTTGAAGCATGAAACTGCTGATTGTCAGATTATGGAGCTCCTGCAGAGGATCTGAACACTTTCAGGCGCCCCAGAGCTGCTAGATGGTGCTGTTTGGGAATGTTGTCTGTTGAACCACCTGAAGTCGACTCACTCTGACTCCTTTCTTCATTTGTAAGTCTGTATCATAGCAAATAACATAAGCACTGTGTTTCTGGATTGAAGCAATATTTATACAGTAATGCAAGTACTAGCGGGATGTTTGTTTTGGTTTATGATTGAGCTGTGGTGTGGTGTGTGTGTGTATATGTTTGTTTGTGTGCATGAATGAGTTTTGTATATAATTTTGTGTGCTTGAATTTTGTTTCTTATTTTCTTTTTGTTTGTTTGAGTTTTGTTTGTTTTTGTGTTTGTTTGAGTTTTGTTTATTTTTTGTGTTTGTTTGAGTTTTGTTTGTTTTTGTGTTTGTTTGAGTTTTGTTTGTTTTTTGTGTTTGTTTGAGTTTTGTTAGTTTTTTGTTTGTTTGAGTTTTGTTTGTTTTTTGTATTTGTTTGAGTTTTGTTTGTTTTTTGTGTTTGTTTGAGTTTTGTTTGTTTTTGTGTTTGTTTGAGTTTTGTTTGTTTTTTGTGTTTGTTTGAGTTTTTTTTTGTTTTTTGTGTTTGTTTGAGTTTTGTTTGTTTTTTGTGTTTGTTTGAGTTTTGTTTGTTTTTGTGTTTGTTTGAGTTTTGTTTGTTTTTTGTGTTTGTTTGAGTTTTGTTTGTTTTTGTGTTTGTTTGAGTTTTGTTTGTTTTTTGTGTTTGTTTGAGTTTTGTTTGTTTTTGTGTTTGTTTGAGTTTTGTTTGTTTTTTGTGTTTGTTTGAGTTTTGTTTGTTTTTTGTATTTGTTTGAGTTTTGTTTGTTTTTGTGTTTGTTTGAGTTTGTTTGTTTTTTTTGTGTTTGTTTGAGTTTTGTTTGTTTTTTGTGTTTGTTTGAGTTTTGTTTGTTTTTTGTGTTTGTTTGAGTTTTGTTTGTTTTTGTGTTTGTTTGAGTTTTGTTTGTTTTTTGTGTTTGTTTGAGTTTTGTTTGTTTTTTGTGTTTGTTTGAGTTTTGTTTGTTTTTTGTGTTTGTTTGAGTTTTGTTTGTTTTTTGTGTTTGTTTGAGTTTTGTTTGTTTTTTGTATTTGTTTGAGTTTTGTTTGTTTTTGTGTTTGTTTGAGTTGTGTTTGTTTTTTGTGTTTGTTTGAATTTTTTTTTTTTTTTGTGTTTGTTTGAGTTTTGTTTGTTTTTTGTGTTTGTATGAGTTTTGCTTGTTTTTGTGTTTGTTTGTTTGTTTGTTTGTTGTTGATTTTTCTTTGTCTTTCTTCTATGAGTGTTTAGTTAGTGTTTGAGCTTTGTCATTCACTTAAAAAATATTTTTGCTGCTTATTTGTTTTTGACATTTTTTTATTTTATGTTGAATCCACTTAAATGTGTTGAAACAATTAAGTTATCTTAATAAATTTGCGTTAGGACAACATGAAGGAATTGTGTGCATTTTTGTGTTGCGTATGTTTGTGTGTGTTCTAGTTTAATAGTGTGCACCAAATTTCTCACAAGGTAAATGAAACTTGACATTTCTGTCTGTCCTACTAGCAGTCTAAATGAGGAAAAGAAATTATTACAATCCTGGTAAAATCAAAATGTACAATGTTTATTTTGCTAGTGCATATTGTTATTCTGACGGTGAACAATTAATCGGTGAAAGATAATCCACCGAAAAAAGTGTGTTTTGGTAATCTTCAATCAAATTCTGACCATTTGCTTTACCTGTTGATCTCAGTTTGACAGCTTCAGCCACAATATTTTTAGTCACGACGTTCTTACCATTAGTTTGCTACAAGGGAATAATGCGCAAATGAAATCTCCGCCCCCTATTGGTAGGGTTCGGAAAGTGGACAGAATATACAACCCCAAATCATAAACAGTTGGAGTACGGAAAATGCAAAAAAAAAAAAAAAAGGAAGTTGTGATAATTAAATTTACTTTGACTTGTATTTCATTGCAGACAATACAACAAACATTATTTAATTTGTTCCTCACAATTTTATTGTTGTGTTGTTGTTGTTGTTGTTGTTGTTTTCAAACAGGAACACATGAATGTTGGGACAGTAGTAATTTAGGGCTTGTAATCGGGTAAATTGGTTAAATAATGATGTGATTTGAAACTAGTGATGTCAACAGGTTATTGTTATTATGATTTGGTAGCAGCATTCAATAAAGGTCTAGACCTTTAGGAGCAAAGATGGGAAGAGGATCACCAGTTTACAAACAAATACATAAAGAAATGATTTAAATGTTTAAAAAAAAGTTTCCTCAAAGAAAGATAGGAAGATATTTGGATAATATACCTTTAACAGTGCATAACATCATTAAAAGATTCAAGAAATCTACAGGTATTTCAGTGTGTAAATGACAAGGGTGCAAGCCTAAGCTGAATTACCATAATCTTTGATCCCTCAGACGGCGCTGCATCAAGAATCGTCTTTCCTCTGTAAGCGATAGCATCACATTGGCTCAAAACTACTTAGGCAAACCTGTCAAGTTCCACAATACATAGTTACATCAACAAATGCCAGTTAAAACTGTACTGTGCCAAAAGGAAGCCCTATGTTAACAGTGTCCAGAAGCGCCGTCAACTTCTCTGGGCTCTGAGGAATCTGGGATGGACTGTCACACAGTGTAAATGTATACTGTTGTCATATGAATCAGTATTTCAGATATTTTGGGTTAGAAATAGATACCGTGTGCTCCAGACTCTCCGGTTTCCTCCCACCGTCCAAAAACATGCAACTTAAGTTAATAGACTAATCCAAATCACCACCATAGACATGCACCCAGTAAGTAGTTATCTCTTAAGAGCAATCACTATATGTTCATTAGCTACTACAGCAGGGGAGTTCTCGAGATCTACCTGAGCTTAAACTCCCCTCTCGCCTTGCAAATGGGAGGGAGCCCCAGGCTCGAGGATCTTATGAGCTCAGGGCTCTCTCCCGGGACAGCATGCCAAACAAGCTTTATAATCAATCATCAGCTAAGTGTGAACTCTTGAAATAATGTTTGTTGCATTGTCTGCAGTGAAATACAAGTCAAAGTAAGTTTGGAAACACTATTTTTTATTTGCGTTCTCCATACTGTCCAACGTTTTTTGATAGTGTAAAAATATTACTTCTATGGGAAGGCTGCTTTAGACAATGAAAACCCAGTGTGTGTGTGTGTGTGTGTGTGTGTGTGTGTGTGCGTGTGAGACGTGTCTGTCTGTCATGCTGCACATCAGTCATGACTTTGAACCTCCTCAAACGTGTCAGTCATCTCTCAGTTTGATGTCTGCGTCACATCACAGTTTTACACACAATGAAGGCGCTCTGTGTTTCTCCACGCCATTCTGTGTCGGAAGAACACAAGACCGACAAAGCCAGAAATGAGGATCTATGATGTTTTACTAATAAAATCTAATGTTTTGGAGTTTCTCATGTATATTCGTATATCAGGTGTTAAGTTTAAGACTTTATTTTCCAGGAATGTGTAAGTTTAAATGAGCTTTATAAAGTATATTTTTGGTATACTGTGTAATCCCAGAGGTTTGGACCCAATTTTCTATCATTTGCATGGATGTTTCCATCTATCTGAGTCTTTATCTCAATATGACACGTCAGTAGTGTTAGCGTTAGCTTTATTAATACACTTCACTGAAATACATATATAAAAAGAGATTGGCCATTGACAAAACATTGACAGCTACCAAATATTTCTAAATAAACTTTTGGTACATTCATTTGCATTATTAGTTGTTTACATATTTATAATAACAATTTCTTTAAAAGAATCTTGTAATTTGAATATTTGATAATCAATTTCCAGCGATTTGTGTAATTTATGAACTTTTTTGATAAGCCATATAAACCCAAATAAACCAAACTGATTTGTTTGCAGTTTAAATAGTATAAAGTAGGAATTTTACATCATATCTTTTTTGTCAAATTACAAAAACCTAAAAATTCAATCATTTATTTTGAAATAGTTGTGTATGTGGGGCGACACTGTGGCTCAGTGGTTAATTCTGTCGCCTCACAGCAAGAAGGTTGCTGGTTTGAGTCCTTGCTGGGCCAGTTGGCATTTCTGTGTGGAGTTTGCATGTTCTTCCCGTGTCCGCGTGGGTTTTCTTCGGGTGCTCCGGTTTCCCCCACAGTCCAAACACATGCGCTATAGGTGAATTGAATGGACAAAATTGGCCCTAGTGTATGAGTGTGTGTGGATGTGAGAGTGTATGGGTGTTTCCTACTACTGGATTGCAGCTGAAAGGGCATCCACTGCATAAAACATATGTTGCAATAGTTGGTGGTTCATTCCACTGTGGCGACCTCTGAAATAGAGACTAAGCCAAAGGAAATTGAATGAATGATTTTTCCATTTGCATTTTAGCTAAATTGTTAGTAATTATTTTGTTTTGTTTTGACATTTTCTTATGTGTATCCATTTTTTGGTTATTTAACTTTTAGTTAATTCAGTACATAAAGTTAAATGAGTAATAAATGAAAATGAGAATATTTTATTGCCAAATAGCAATTAAAAAGTTTTTATATGTTTTAATTTAGTTAGTTTATATTTAAATGATTTCAATTAACAGTTTCGATTTATGATTTTCATCAATTATAATAACCCTGATTTAAATGTTCTATACATATTTGACATATTCCTATATATATATATATATATATATCGCTGGGTCGCAGGTTCGAACCTTGGCTGGGCTGGGTCAGTTGGCATTTCTGTGTGGAGTTTGCATGTTCTCCCTGCGTTCGCGTGGGTTTCCTCCGGGTGCTCCGGTTTCCCCCACAGTCCAAAGACATGCGGTACAGGTGAATTGGGTAGGCTAAATTGTCCGTAGTGTATGAGTGTGAATGAGTGTGTGGATGTTTCCCAGAGATGGGTTGCGGCTGGAAGGGCATCCGCTGCGTAAAATCATGCTGGATAAGTTGGCGGTTGATTCCGCCGACCCCAGATTAATAAAGGGACTAAGCCGACAAGAAAATTAATGAACGAATATATATATATATATATATATATATATATATATATATATATATATATATATATATATATATATATATATATATATATATATATGCGCAATATCACACGATTAGCAGTGCGATATGGCTGTATATTGGCACTGGTGGGAGGCGTGTGTTGGCTCAAGGCCACAGGACGAGTGCCTCAGTGCCCCACACTAGTGATGATATACAGCCATATCGCACTGCTACGATTGTGATATTGTGTTTATACAACAATTCGACTTCATAATAGTGTGTATAAAAAAGAAAATCAGAGTCTAAAAACTCTTTTGTATGAGGAACTACTTTCTTCATATTCATTCACATCTGCAGCTGACGTCATAACAGCAGAAACCGCTGCTACTTTACCAACGTCACTTTAGAGCTAGTGTTTGAATGATTCTCTAGCGTAATGTCTAAAGTGATGACAAAACAGGTAATTTTGCTCACATTTTAAGATTATAAGGCTGAACGGCATGAAATGCCATCAGTCTACAGAGGTTTCCCAGTATTTCTCTGTTGCAATCGGGAGATCACAATAACGAACCCTGAAAAAGCCAAAGCAAAGCAAACACTAGCAGATTACTATAGTATAAATACAGCACTCGACCTAGAATGTCACTTGTCTGTTTGTCTTTTTTATAATGATTTGATCAGCTGTAGTTCGAAATTTAACATTACGCTGAGTTTTTCTCCCCTAACGCCCGATTCACACGGGGAGTCGGCGTCAACACTTCCCATTCACTTTGAATGGGTAACGTCAAGCGTTGCTGAACTGAATTTTGGATCTGCAGCGTTGCTTGTTGCAGGAGTTGGGAATTTCTCAACTTTTCAAGCGCCAATGGATGCATCAGCCAATCAGATTGCTTTATGCAAATACCACAGCTCAGATAGTAGCCGATTGCAGACTAATTTGATTGGCTGGCATTGCTATGACGATCGTGTCAGCGCCAACTTCAGACACGCACTCCATCAAGCATTGACGCTGAAGCCCCGTGTGAATACACGAAAAGGACTTATTATGTGATCTCTGTCGCCATCTTGTGGCGGAACGTCTGAGCAGAGTCTTTGCTCTGTATGACAAGCTGATGGCTGCCTACGCGCTGAATCTCCAAAATTATAAATATTTACAATAGGCACTATCCTTATAATTAAACTGCATAGTTGCAATCTAAATAAGTACATTCCCACCTAAAAAAGCCTCATAAGTACATTATGTTGTCCAACAGCTGCAATATTTGTCAAACTGTAGTGGGTTTATTGATCTACTGTCACTGTATGACAACCAAACAGAACTGTTGTGTGTGTTTATATATATATATATATATATATATATATATATATATATATATATATATATATATATATATATATATATATATATATATATATATATATATATATATATATACATACACACACACACACACACACTGTTGCCTCACAGCACAAAGGTCGCTGGTTTGACTTTGAACCTCGGCTGGGTCAGTTGGCAGTTCTCGGTGGAGTGTGCATGTTCTCCCCGTGTTCATGTGGGTTTCTCTTGTAGTGTATGTGTGTGAATGAGAGTGAATGGGTGTTTCCCAGTGATGGGTTGCAGCTGCATAAAACGTATGCTGGATAAATTGGCGGTTCATTCCGCTGTGGCGATCCCTGAATAATGAAGTGACTAAGCCGAAAAGAAAATGAATGAGTGAATATATATACAGTATATATATATATATATATATATATATATATATATATATATATATATATATATATATATATATATATAATCAAATAAATCCTCTCTTGTACTTGCTTGAAATATAAAAAAATACTATTATTTATCTTGAACTGCAATCCCTTTCCTGTGGAAGACAATCAAATACAGCTCATATTTTCATTTGCTTTCGAATAATTTCTAGTCCAACAAAACGAAGCTCCGTACATTTCCACATGTAAAGCCAAGAAAGTGAAGCGTATATATCAAAAAAAGATCATTTGAAACACATAAACGATCCATCTGTGGTTTCCCCTTCAGCCAAAACCCCAACAATAACAGCTCCAATTGTGGCCCATGGATATATATTGTTTCATATATTTGGCTGTAAACTTCACGTGAAGGGTGTCCTGTCTTGGGGCCCTCGCCCGTCCTCTTCAAGTGCTCTCTTGATTTGAAATATTGTCTTACATAATGAGGGAGAAAAATAGAGCGGCTCTGCACTCCTGCGCCGGTGTCAGTTTAATCAATCATTTTTAAACACAGGCAGGCATGGAGAGCGTCTCCCTCCAGCATCCGCCGCATCTTCCCCTGCTCCGGTCCGGCGCGGCGGCGGCAATTCATCATCGCTCAGAAAAGCCGAAGCGCCGCGGCATCAGACGCGTCCTTGCCTCTTGTTGGATTTAAGCACCGGGGTGGGGGCTGATGGGAAGGATATGATCACTGATGTAAGGAAGGAGAGTTTTTCCCTCGGCTCTCTTTTTCTTTCCTCCCGTCTTTCTGTCTCTTTGCTCTACTTTCTTGGCGCAAAAAGTCTGAATTTTGAAGTATAAAGAGTCGCAGAAAGAGTACTGAAAAATTGTACTCTAGTAAAAGTACCAAAAATCTAGTGCAAGTAAAGTGTCTGTTGTAATAATTACTCAAAATATGAGTAAAAAGTGTTCTTTTAAAAATAGTAGTGAGTAATAAAAGGTTGATGTGTTTACATGCAATTTGTGTGTGAAAACGTAAAATTCTGTAGTGCATTTAGTTATTATTTAGAGCGATTTCAGTCATGCAGTAGGTATCTGTCATCTTCTCATCAGAGACATGCAGTCTAAACCGTCTCTTGGTCATTATTTTGTGTCTTCTGAGTCTTATGAGAGTGGTATGAGAATATGAGAGTGACCATTTTGAAATACAAATTAGTAGTTACCTCATATTTACCTTTTAATTCAACACGTAAAATTAGTTTTTGTTTTAATGAAATGTGTTCTTGCCTTGGATTTAGAGGACCTATTATTAAAAAATCACTTTTATAAGGGTTTAAACACAGTTGTGTGGCAACAGTCTGTGAATATATCCAGCTTCTAATGGTAAAAATGTATTAATTTTATTTTTTATAATCACAGAAACACTTTGATTGACATTCTCTATTTGTACGTGTCATCATAGAGGGAAAGCCATTAGTGATGATCTCTCCCTGATTAGCATAGGACATTAGTTTTGTTTTTGAATCAGCCCCTATATGCTGACACCAAGCGGCAACCTCCCGCTCTCCCTCGGGAAGCCAATACGGAAGTAACTAAAACTGCAGTTCATCGACTCGCCTTGGGGGGCTGGCTCCAGGAAGTCCAAGTGCTTTCTTTCTGCATTGGTAAATTGGCCATTTTTACAGCTGATAAAAACATGTTTACAGCCTGGTACAAACGATGGATTTGGTGCATATAGCTATGATTACCCTTCATGACAACTGTGAGGGGGGTGAACTTTTTTATAACTCATCCGTTTCGTTTTTATGAAGTTATATTAAGTGTGCATAATTAAGGGCGTGGCCACTTGAGTGACATCTAGCCCTCGCTGGTCGCTCTCTCGTCACCTCAGCTGATTCTGGCTAATTAGCCACTGAGCTCGGCATATACATCGTATTTTTGTTTTGGTTAATGATTCTTTACACCGTCATTTGGCTTTTGGAATTTTTTCCTGCAATTATCAGATGATATGGCATGCTGTGTGGATTTAATTGTGCTTACAAACCGTTCAAGTTGCCTCCATTTTCCAGGTGAGTGAAATGATATACTTATATACCATCTCTATAAATGTATTTGTTTTATTTAAGATCATTTATTATTTAAATGTTCTTTAGACCAGTATTGCACTTCAGAATCTGACAGATTGATTAGCTGTAGGCTATAAAACAGTCATCTGAAGCGTTGTCATACAGTGTTAGTGCTGGATTTTATAAACAGCCTTGCATTTACTAACACAGACTATATCTGAAGTGTTTGATAGTAATTTGCGTTTTCCTCCTGTCGAAAAACGTCATAAGAGCAATGTTTAGTGGCTCAATGTATTACAACAGTGTTTTTAAAAGTCTAAACACTTTATTGATATAGTGTACAACCAAGCACGTGTGGTCAGAACACAGGTAATGAAGTATTAAGCGTTCTCCCAAAGTAAAAAGTCTGTTTTAAGCCAGGTCTAAGCAAAATGCTGAGAATTAAGCATGCGTCTGTAGCTCTGCTCACTCTCCGCCTCTTTGCCCTTATTTGGTATCCCGCGTTTGTTGCGATGACGCGATAACAAAATGGCGACGGTTGGTTGCGCCTACTTGTAGCTTCTTTTGCAGTGTTCAGAAACCTATGGGTGACGTCACGGATACTACGTCCATATGTTTTACAGTCTATGGCTGACACATTTGTAGCTCCGCCCTCTTTTGAAAAGAGCATCTCATTTGAATTTAAAGCAACAGGCACCAAAATGGCTCAGTTAGGATCAAAGCCTAAAAGGGTCAGTTTCGAAGAGTTATACAACATTATTTGTGAGATATTTTGATCTGAAACTTCCCACACACCCTCTAGGGACATCAGAAACTTATTGTACATGTTGTAAAAAGGGGCATAATAGCTCCTTTAAACACTGATCATTGATGAAAAGAAGAAGTTTTCCCTCTGCTCTTGTTTCCTTCCTCACGCTTCTTCTCTTGTGTTTCCGTCTCTTTGCTCTACTTTCCTCAGTGGTGTTAAGTTTTGAAAATACAAAACGTGACGGCTGTAGGTCAGGATGGCGGGCGGTCAGGGTGTCAATGTGTTACTTGAATGGGGGCAAAGAGGATACGGCCCTCATCTCTCTGACTTCTCCCTATGGAAAGTTTAGAACGGGCCGTTTATGAGTCTCACACACTCAATTACACCCAGCGTCCTTTCAGCATATGAATTTGGGATCCGGTGGGATTGTCCGTTTGTTTGAGGAAGAAGCAGTCGCAGGTGAAAAGGGTCAGCTGGTGTATTTTTCCAATGGAAAAAAAAAACATAGGTGTGTATTTCAGATCTGGTTTGGGACCTGCAGGGCATGGAAAGCAATTATAAACCGTGATGTCTTGTTCAAAGTGTCCCGTTTGTTGTTTTGTCATTTCAACGTTAAAGGTGCAACATCAGTGTAGTTGTTATTTTGGTGTTATAATGATCTTTTTAAAAATTTAAAGAGTAACGCACACTCAGAAAAATGACTTTTGCTGCTTGTTTAAACTACTTATTTAAAATGAGTTGAAACAACACAATTCTTACGTTTATTTGGGGGACAGTCTATTTGTTTTGTGTTCAATCTACTTGTAAACATAATGAAGTTAACCTAATCGATTTGTTTGTTCATGGTAATGTAATCTGACTACTTTTAGATTACATTTAGATTACTTTTGTGCTAATATTTGTTTGATGTCGCATATGAAAAAATATCTGAATCAGAAATTACTGTAATGTCTTTTATTATTAAATTTTACATTCAATGTAATGTAATCTGACTACTTTTGGATTACATTTAGATTACTTTTGTGCTAATACTTATTTGAAGTCACATATGAAAAAATCTGAAGGTGCATTTTTTGTTTCCATGTATTAAATAAATAAACTGCCACTTTTCCAAATGACATACAAATAAATATATATATTTAAACTTACAGGCTAATTCACATATTTCACGATCTGAATGATAATAATAAATATTTAATACTAGACAACACTTGATGTTTCCATCTCTGTCAGTGACTCAGTGACAGTTAAAACGAGTACATTCTCTAAGTGGTTCTGTCACTGTTTAATCCTTTCTGTGCAAGACTGTATGGTATAGTTAATGCCACACGAACTGTAAAGTGTTTAATATTGGTAGTTAATTTTGAAATAAAAATAGCGAAATGTTTGTTAAGAGTTACATTTTTTGCTGGAGGAAACAGCTGTGCTGATGAGAAAACCCAGCCTCATCTCACGAGGAAACGTAAGTATTTAACGTTTTGTCAGTTTAGTGGCTAATTCGTACGAGTTCAGTCGTACGAAAATGTACGATTTTAAAAAGGAGGCGTGGCACCTAACCCCACCCCTAACCCCAACCGTCATTGGGTGATGGGCAAATCGTACTAATTTGTACGAATTAGATCGTACGAATTCATACAAATTAGCCACTAATGAAAAAGTTACGAATTGCCGTGAGATAGCGTTGGAAAACCTGACTGCTCTTCCGTGACGTTGGGATACAGGTGATACAAGGTTATCTATATCAAAGAACTGCAGATATTATAGCAATTTATTAATAAACACACCTCGTTCTCTCGCTGTCCACGGCTGTGGTTTGCTGATCAAATGAAAAACAAAAGAGGGAGGAGGAGCCGAATTCTGTCGCCGTTTTCTTATCAAATTTAAAGGGGACTGAGGCGATAATTTAGTGTACAGTTTATGAGCTAATAGCAAAAGTTTTAGGGGGGCTGAGTAGAAATATAGCCCCCCTAAAATAGGCCTAGCAACGCCCATGATTTTCACAAAGATCACAAAGTTTCTATTGCCGTTTTTATATATATTTTTAATCTGAATTATAAAAACACAAACAGAAGAGCATCAATATCAAACACGGGGGGAAATCAGTCCATTTCTAATTGTTATGGGCCCTGCTCTGTGTGATGTTTGCTTCTCTTTGGTCATACCGGTGCAGGTCAAAGACTCGTCTTAGGTTTGTATCTGTGCTTCATCTTACACTTCAACACATACAAACGCACACACGCTGACATTTAAAACCGGTCCCACATCATCCCTTGTGGATCGTCCCGCTCTGCATTTTTTTGTGCGGAAAATGTCGCCCCGTGGACTAATTATCTCCACGTAAATGCATAAACATGGCAGGCTGTGATTCCGCTTGCTTTCCTTCCTCCTCGGCCTCGTAATATGTTTATTTTCCACCGCTAGCCGAGCACACAGTGTAGGCCAACCCATTTGTTACTTCATGTGGTGACGAAATAATTCACTCGCCGCCGTCAGCATTTGAAAGACACTCTCAGGCTTTAGACAGGAACTTGGAGGAGTGTGCGACAATGCAAACAGAGGAAAACCTCTAGTAAAATCAATCATACATGTAAATCCCCATGTAAACTGTGCTGATGAAAGTCTGTTAACCCTTTGGGGAGATAATTGTATGCTGGAATGACTGTGAAAATTTAAATGAAAAAGTACTGTATTTCTTTTAGATGAGAGTTTAAAGAAACACTCCACTTTTTGGAAATAGGTAAACAAGTCATCTATATTTATGGTTGAGTTTTACCATTTTTTTAACCCATTCAGCCGATCTACAGGTCTGGTGGGAGCATGTTTAGCTTAGCTTAACATAAATCATTGGATCGGATTAGACCATTAGCATCTCGCTCAAAAATGTAAAATAATAGTTGTTAAATTTGGTTAGTTTAGTTGCTTATTCTTACAAATTCAGTCATGCGAAAATAATATAACTTTTAAAAGGACTAAATTTTATGATTGAATAAGTCGATTAACCCTTTGGGGATTATTGTATGGTGGAAAGACTAAAAAATTCAACATGGACAAACTAAAATCTACTGTATTTCTTTTAGATGAGAGTTTAAAGAAACACTCTGCTTTTTGAAAATTGACTACATTTACAAGTCACCTATATTTAAATGGATGAGTTTTACCATTTTAAAATCAATCCAGCCTATCTGCAGGTCTGGTGGAAGCACTTTTAGCTTAGCTTAGCATAAATCATTGAATCAGATTAGACCATTAGCATCTTGCTCAAAAATGTAAAAAAAAAAAAAAATGTCTAAATTTGTTCAGTTTAGTGGCTAATTCACACGAATTCAGTCGTACAAAAATTTACGACTTTAAAAAGTAGTAAATTTTATAATTGTGATCATACAAAAGTCTGTAAATCCTTTGGGGATGATTGTATGATGGAATGACTGAAAGATTCAACCAGGAAAAACTAAAATCTACTGTATTTCTTTTAGATGAGAGTTTAATGAAACACTCTGCTTTTTGGAAATAGTCTCATTTAACAAATCACCTTTATTTAAATGGGTGAGTTTTACCATTTTTAAATCAATTCACCCGATCTACAGGTCTGGCGGGAGCACTTTTAGCTTAGCTTAGCATAAATCATTGAATCGGATTAGACCATTAGCATCTTGCTCAAAAATGCAAACAAAAAAATTGTGTCTAAATTTGGTCAGTTTAGTGGCTAATTTGTACAAATTTAGTCATACGAAAATATACGACTTTTAAAAGAACTAAATTTTATGATTGAGATATTACAAAAGTCTGTAAATCCTTTGGGGATGATTGTATGATGAAATGACTGAAAATTTCAACCTGGACAAACTAAAATCTACTGTATTTCTTTTAGATGAGAGTTTAAAGAATCCATTCGCTTCTTTGAAAAAGGCTCATTTTATAAGTCACCTATATTTAAATGGATTAGTCTTACCATTTTTGAATCCATTCAGCCGATTTACAGGTCTAGCGAGAGCACTTTTAGCTTAGCTTAGCATAAATCATTGGATCGGATTAGACCATTAGCATCTTACTCAAAAATGTAAAAATATAGTGGCTAAATTAGGTCAGTTTAGTGGCTAATTCACACGAATTCAGTCGTAAAAACATATAAGACTTTTAAAAGGATTAAATTTTACGATTGAGATAATACAAGTCTGTAAATCCTTTGGGGATTATTGTATTGTGCAATGACTGAAAGATTCAACCAGGACAAACTAAAATCTACTGTATTTCTTTTAGATGAGAGTTTAAAGAAACACTCTGCTTTTTGGAAATGTGCTAATTTTACAAATCACATATATTTAAATGGCTCAGTTTAGTAGCTAATTCATACGATTTCAGATGTACGAAAATATAAAATTTTTAAAAAGAGGTGTGGCACCAAACCCCACCCTTAAACCCTATCATTGGGGTATGAGCAAATCGTACTAAATCATATGATAGAGATTATACAAACATCTATTACTCTTTGGGGATTACTGAATGGTGGAATGACTGATTCAATCAGGAAAAACTAAAATCTACTGTATTTCTTTTAGATAAGAGTTTTAAGAAACACTGCTCTTTGGAAATATTCTCATTTCATAGTCTCATTTTACAAGTCACCTATATTTAAATGCCTAAGTTTTACTATTTTTCAATCAATTTATCCCATCTACTTTTAGCTTAGCATAAATCATTGAATCAGATTAGACCATTAGCATCTCAAATGCATCAAAAATGTAAAAAATAGTGGTTAAGTTTGATCCGTTTAGTTCGTACAAATTATATATGCCTTTTAAAAGGACAAAATTTTAAAATTGAGATCATATAAAAGTCGGTTAACCCTTTGGGGATGATTGTATGATGGAATGACTGACAATTTTTTCTTGGACAAACTAAAATCTACTGTATTTCTTTTAGATAAGAGTGTAAGAAACACTCTGCTTTTTGGAAATAGACTAATTTTACAAGTCACCTATATTTAAATGGGTGAGTTTTACCATTTTTTTTTATTCATTCTGCAGATCTACAGTTCTGACGGGAGCACTTTTAGCTTAGCTTAGCATACATCATTGGATTGGATTAGACCATTAGCATCTTGGTCAAAAATGTAACAAATATAATCAACTATTTTACGATTTGTAAGTTTAGTGGCTTATTCATACGAATTCAGTTGTATGACAATATAAGATTTTTAAAGGAAGGCGTGGCACCAAACTCCACCCTTAAACCTATAATGTACATTTCACGCTAACATTTGAGCATTGTGGAGCCCTTCACAACTTTGAAAAGTTCTAGTGTCCGTGTATCCAAAGCTATCTCACGGCCAATTCGTAACTTTTTGATTAGTGGCTAATTCGTATGAATTCGTACGATCTAATTTGTACAATTTAGTACGATTTGCTCATCACCCAATGACGGTTGGGGTTAGGGGTGGGATTAGGTGCCACGCCTCCTTTTTAAAATTGTACATTTTCGTACGACTGAACTCGTACGAATTCGTACGAATTAGCCACTAAACTGACAAAACGTAAAATACTTACGTTTCCTCGTGAGATCAGGCTGGTGTATCTGTGTTTGCACTTGGTGAACAGCAGTGAAGAAGGGTAAACCGATGACCTTCATGGCCAATCAAGGTCATTTCTGTTCAGCACATGAACCCAATGGCCAATCAGCGCTCACATGTTAGCGGGAAAATAAAACTTCAGTAACTTTTTTTACTTATTTCTTTTAGAAACATCTTGCCATCTACATACAGTCTGTTTGTGGTGATGTTTTTAAAATGGAAGTAACATTTGTAGGTTTGTTTTATTCCCCCAAGCCTCCACTCATCATGACCTCATGTTCAAATCACTCGTTGTTTTTTTTCCACATTAGTTTACTTACCAGCCAGGCTCTTCCATCCAGACAACATTATGGCCGTTTTAAGATGCTTTGTCATCGTTTTTCAGCCAGCTCGCTTTTCATTTGCTTCACAAACCACAGGAATCTCCAGATCTTCACCACCTCTCGTGTAACTCGCCTCTTGCTTCAGTTTAGAGTAAAAATATTGAGCTTGTGAGATTCTTGCGGTTCATTCCACTTATTGCTAATGGCATTTGGAGACGTAAAGCAGCAGGACAAAAGCTGGACGTTTACCCTCAGCTGTGTTTGTTGCAAAAACAAAGTGCGTAATGTCGTAAGCCACTTCTTCGTCTTTTTCTGAATCCCTCCCCGAACTGTTTGGGATTGTGTAAACCTCCAGAAAAGAGGGATGATTGAGAGGAATTCAAAGTCATATTTTCTCATTAGTTTGTTTACCGGGCTGAGGATGGGACCAAATGTTTCGGACGTCTGTTTAAACTCCACTTCCAAAGAAGGTTGAAGGATTTTACTTAAAGATTGACACGATAAACAAGTTTTTAGAATTAATCGAGGGTTCTTCGGTAAATGGTTTTCGATTGTTGATTCTCTTAAACCAAATCGCTTAAGGTTGACATTAAATCATAACTGGTTATGTCATTTTTATGTTTTTATTGTGTGTGATTCATCGGTGCAGATTATTCCAGGGAAAAGTAAAGTTTGTCTTAGAAATCGGTTTGTTTAAAATGTTTGAAAAAAAAAAACATTGCTTTAGCCAACACTGGTTAATGCTGAAACTATATACACTCAAAAATGACATTTTGCTGTTTTTTTTGCTCAAACTACTTATTTAATTTGAGCTGAAACAACACAATTCTTGAGTTTTTTTGGGGGACAACTTAATAGTTTTATATTAAACCCAGTTGAATTTGTAAAAACTAATAAGTTACTTAACGTCGATGTACACCATATGGAAAACGCCAAATACATTAAATTCAGTTTAATTCATCTTTTCAATTCACAGCGCTTTTACAATGTAGATTGTATCAAAGCAGCTTAACATAGAAGTTCTAGTAAACTGAAACTGTCAGTCCAGTTTTCAGAGTTGAAGTTTAGTTTAGTTCAGTTCAGTGTGGTTTAATTTTCACTGCTGAAAGTCCAAATACTGAAGAGCAAATCCATCGATGCACAGCTCCACAAGTTCTAAACCAAGCAAGCCAGAGGCGACAGTGGTGAGGGAAAAAAACTTAAATTATCACATTATCACAGTTTGTGTCCCGACTAAACAACATTTTTAGTAAATTGTTTGGACTGAGCATGCTTGTGTGGTGCTAACTGCCAATTAGCATAGTCAGGTGTCTCCAAAAGTTATTGTGGTACATCTAGTTTGTTGTAAATTACAAATCACAAGTTTCCAGTAGGAACGTTTTAACTGGAACACACCTACAGTAAAGTTTGTATTATATTTCACACAAAACGGGCCCTAAAAGAGACAAGTGTAAGTGAACACTAATAGTTTAAATAATTGTCGTAAAATTGAAATAGGTAAATTGAACTACATAAAGATGCCCTATCATGAAAACCTGGGTGTACCAAGGCATAGTAAAATAATAAAAGATCAGTAGCCTATAGAAAAACGGGAGCGCTAGCATTTACAGCGAGGAAATGTCATCTGATACGGTACAGAGTTTGTTGCTGTATTAGAAATAAGATGTATTGATTACATATTATACATATTATACACTATATATATTATCACTCAGCCAGTTGAGATTGCTGATTTTTAAAGAAAACAGACCAGTTCCCCGGAAGTTCCAGATTACTGGCAAATTAAAAGTCCTATTAGCATACTTCGGCATATACCCCAATCCCCTCTAAAACCAGCCTGGGGTGCGTTTCCCAAAACCATCGTTAGCCAACTAAGGTGGCAAGTTCCATCGTTACAAACATAGTTCATTGATTTGCTGTTTCCCAAATCCATCGCTCCAACGAACATTCGCAAACTGCGTCGCAAACTTGAGCCCTTGAAACGACACCTCTGGAGCTGTAGTTAAAAGCATAGTTCCTGGCTGTGTTCTATTCCCACTTATTCCCCCTATGCCCTATTCATTTAGAACATTCTAACATTCAAAGTTGGAATTATTAATAATAAAAAAGCATTAAGGTCATCTCTCTTAGGTGTAATTTGCTTTCAAAGTATTTTTACAGTTCAGTTTTAGCGATCTTCATGTTTACAATTGTGCTCTCTTCGCAGTGCACTTTGAAAACATTGATATTATTTTGAACACAGCCTCATGGCGAAAGCTATAGGTATTTTTAAAAGCGGAAATTATGTTACGCCTCTAAAGCTTGTGAAAATAAAAAACATAGCATACGTTAATTCTTTTATTTTATAGTGGGTTATTTATTAAGTATCTCTACTGTATATGACATGGGCCTGTTGGTTAGAACTTTCTGCTGTGGTTTGCATGTGTCAAATTGTATTTTTTTTTTAAATAAATAAACAATATCCTAAATAATAATAATAATATTAATAATCATCATCATCATCATCATTAATATTATTATTAAAGTAAATATATTTATAATAAATCGCCTCATTATTTATTTATTTATATGATTTATATTTGATATTAGAATAGTATTAGCTTTTGTAAGTAATTTTATGTTTTAGAATAGAATATGTAATGTTCAACTTCTCAATAATATTAGTAAAGCAAACATTGGCCCTATATGTGCCATTTACATTTCTTTTATTTAATATGGAAAGCGAGAGGATGTTTTTACCAAAACTAATATGGGATTTTATTTGAAATGCGTGTTTGTGTAAAACAATATAATTTGCACAAAGAAATGATGGTGTTTGTTCTCTAAAGAAGTTACTCCACCCCGTTTAGAGCATCATTATGGGCGTTTTACGTTATAACTAAAGTGGTTCAAGCGATGGATCTGCGACAGAGAAACTAGGGGTTTTGTGAAACACTTGTCACTACATCGTTTTTTGCCAAACGATGCATCATACTATGATAGTTCAGCCGCGAGTTACGTCGTTGTTTGGGAAACGCACCCCTGGTTGACCAGCTAAAACCAGCCAACCAGCCTAGGTTGGTTTAAGCTGTTTTTTTTCAGTAGGGAACGGGCCAATCAGAAGACAAAACAAGCTCTCTGAGATCATAAAAAAAGCACTGAGATTATTAATATACACGCCTAATGCTGCGTTTGATAAGCAACAACGTTTCTCGTGAGACAACAATGATAAATTTACTCACTTAGTTTTTTTTAAGAGCGTATCTCACTTACTATGTATGTAGGACTTTTATTTTGAAACCGCGAGCGCCAAATTGTTTACTGTGCAACGACAGCGGGGTACATGTATTAAACTCACCTCAGGACGCAAAATGCAAGATTTACAGATTACACATTTATTCATCTCCGCTCTGAAAAGGCATAAGGTATGTTTAGTTACATCTTTTGTCAATTTATCGTGTCTATTGTGAAATTTGATGCACATGTTTCAACAAACACGTGTTGAATCGTGTCAAATCAGTCAGCTCAACTGTCATATGTTCATGCAGAGCTTGATATTAATTCCTGGCTGTCTTTTCTTTGACTACAGATATAAAATACATTGCGATAAATCTCTATCACTCTTTTCTGTCCAGTTTAATTTAGCCTTTATCCACAAGAGATCTGGTGAGCAAAATAGGTTAATAATATATAATATATTAGCATTAGAAAACAGATGACAACATATTTTACTTATATAAATGTGGCATATCTACAAGCAAAACAATATATTCAACATTTTTTAAAGGTAAAATATGTTGTCATCTCTTGTCTCATGCTGATTTTTGTTGTAAAGGTACACACAATTAGCATAACTAGTTTTATGTAAACATTTGTTTTGGTGTACTTGTGTATACAGCACAGGTTTGTAGATTTCCAAAGCGTAACAATATATGACGTGTATTTCAGCATGATTTACTCATCAAACAATCATAACCACACCCTTTGACCAATACTATACAAACACGAAACCTGTCCTATAGCAAAGACTATAGAATACACAAGACATGTCACTCGTATCTTTTTGAATTGGGAAAAGTGTAACATCAGTATGGTAAATAAACCCCGCTTTCTATTACAGGAGCCAATCATCGATTGCTATAGACTGACAATATTCTGGAGGAGGGGCTTGGACCGGATGTGAGTTTCTGCAGATTTTGTGTGATTTGGACTTTTAGAACTGAAACTAAAGGGACAGTTGTTTAATTTATTTGGTGATTCCAACTATGAAATTCAATCGTAAGCTTGGCAAGCAGTTTTGGAGAATTTGATGTTTCCCCGTTCAAACAGAATGACTGAGCATACTGCCCGAGAGGCGTTTCAAAGATGGCCGCCGAGTGAAATGACTTGCCTTAAAGGGACTTTCCTTTACACAAAATACGCACAACCTGACCATATGCAAAATAATTAACACAACTTACTGATATTTTGATAATGTTGTATTATTATTTCTCCATTTATTTTTTTGTATTGTCTCCAACAAATGTCAAATATTTGAATTAGCGGCCAAAAATGGGGGCTCGTCCGGGATTGTGAATTTGTGACGTCTATTAGTTTTTGCTTATTCAGTTATTCAATGATAATATTTATTCATTAGCAATCATTACATTTAGGTATGAGTAGATTTGTAAAAGGTTTAAGTACTTATTCATTAGATAATTGAATTTATCCGATTCTAGTCTTTGTTAAACAGACATTAGCACTTGTAGATCCTACAACTAGTACCTAAAGAATAAGCACAGGTAGCTAATGATTTTTATTTCCAATTCATACTGATGTTATCATATTCTGTGAGCAGTCTAGGCATTACAGTGTGTAATTTGTGCCTCTCATTAACAAGAAGGCAGTTAATCAGGATGTATAATATCCGCCAAGAATTAATTTAAAATTACATTTTCAAATACAGATGAGAGCCGTAATTACTCCAAAATCAATACACATTGTTGTAAGATAATGCAATCGGTTCATCCAAAATAAAAGCTAAAAGTGCGGATACTCTTCTCAAGTGGACAAAAAACTATTCTAAGTAAAAAGAAAATCACGTTTAATCACACTGAAAGATAAATATGACAGATTAGTTATATTTTGATTGTGTGGTCTTAATATTGCAGCTTATTTTGTTTTGTTGTCTTCCTTAAATGTCACTTATTTGAGCTGGAGTTGGAAATAATGGGGGCTCGTCCGGGATATTCTCTTTGTAATTTTTGTAATTTTATATTAATTAGACTGTGCTCACTTGACAATAAAGTTCATTCATTCATTCATTCATTTCGGCTTAGTCCCTTTATTAATTCGGGGTCGCCACAGCGGAATGAACCACCAACTTATCCAGCAAGTTTTATGCAGCGGATACCCTTCCAGCTGCAACCCATCTCTGGGAAACATCCATACACATTCACACTCATACACTACGGACAATTTAGCCTACCCAATTCACTTGTATCGCATGTCTTTGAACTGTGGGAGAAACCGGAGCAATCGAACCCACGCGAACGCGGGGAGAACATGCAAACTCCACACAGAAACGGCAACTGACCCAGCCGAGGCTCGAACCAGCGACCTTCTTGCTGTGAGGCGACAGCACTACCTACTGCGCCAACACGTCGCCTACAATAAAGTTATATTAGTTAACAATAATTAATGTAAACACAAACTATATACACTATACTTGTACAGCATTTGTTAATTATAGTTAAAAATTTATGAGTACATTATTAAAATCCAGTTTTGCTTGTTTACGTTAGTGAAAGTAACAAACTAGCAATGAATGACTTTATTTTCATTAACTAATGTTAACAAAGATGAATAAATACTGTAATAATTGCACTGTTCATTGATTATTTATGTTAGTAAATACATTAACTGATCGAATTATATTATAAACTAATAAAAATCACAAAAGTATGTCCCGGACGAGCCCCCGGTTTTCTCAACGCCAGCTCAAGATTCTGTTTTAAGGTAAAGCTGTTTAGATTTTTTATACTACCATTTATTTGCATGCTACTTGTACTATTTTTTAGCAGCTAGTATTTTTTCCCCATTACATATTGATTAGATAATATTTACTATTCAGTTGATAATAGTATTTATTCATTACGTACTAGAACTTTCAGTAGCGACTTTACTTATATATTAACAATAAAAAAAATACCATTGATTTCTAATGGAATCCATCATTATTTGTTGATATTAACAAATGCCATAAGATAAATCCATAATTAACAATAAATTATGGTTATATACATCCATGTATTAACCACACAATAATGAATTTTGAATTTATAAATTAATATTAAAATATGCAACAAGTGACAGCAAGTAACTTATTTATAAAATACTTACATTATTATTCACATTTTTATTAATATTTTATATTTAAGTGCCAATTGCCATTATTCCCACATAAATATGCTTATAACCTGCTTATAATTAAGATATTGGCTGTTTATTAGTACTTACAGTATTAAGAATAATCTTACTCTACATTCCCAATTCTACCCAATACTAATCCTACCCACATTAGTACTTTAATTGTTCTAAAAGTCTTTTGACTTTTAAAAGTTAATGGTTTGTTAATAACAGGAATTGTACCATCATAACAAAGTGTGACCATCATTTTTTATGTATCACAATATATTATGTATATTTTTAGATACTAGTTAATGAGCATGTTTAATATCTTCATAGGCCAAGCGTGTAATTCCATATGTAATTCATTCAAAATTACATTTCCAAATACAGCGGATTGATGACAGAGAGAGCAGTAATTGCTCCAGAATCAATACGCATTGTTGTAAGATAATGAAAATGGTTCAGAAAGGTGCGGATTCTCTTTCTAAAAGGAGGAAAAACATCCTTTCATCACATAAAAAAACGAGGAAGTACTGTAAGAGGAAAATGGATTTGTAATGACCGTTCTGACAGACAGCGTTTGTGTTTTTAGCCAATGTAAATGTAATGGTGTTGTTTTGTCGATTTTTCAGAACACTTTTGGTTTTCGCTGCTTCTAATACAGTGAAAGGGCCAGGAGAAGGAGAACCGATGTGGCCGTAATTCAGCTCCAATTATCCAGGTAGGGGAGATGTGGGTTTGGAGAGCTCCCAAATTACACACGCTTCTAGGCCTTGCTGGTTGTGAAAGGGTTTTTGATTTGTTCGACAATCTGACAATTTTATTAATGCATGTTACTGTATTATTTTGTACTGCTACTGTATTTTGAGAAGTGACCACAAGAGAGTTAACGTGATGTATAAAAACTTCACATAATCAGTGTAATCATTTAGTAAAAGTTATAAATAAAAAAAGAAGAAATAGAATTTCGCCAACCTAAACAATCCAAATGATCTGTTTTAAAAATATATTAATATCATTAGCTATTATCTATTATCTATAGTGTAAAAGTTAATAATTAGCAACATTTTTTCACCATGTTTATACGATTTTTTTCTCCAAATTACAAAATATCAAACATTTTAGAATACTGTAAAATTTGATATACACTGGTGGGAGGCGTGTTTTGGCTCGAGGCTGCCGGCCTAGTGCCTTGGTGGCCCACCAGTGATGATATACAGCCATATCGCACTTCTACGAGTGATATTGCGTTTATACAACAGTTAGATGGCAAAATCGTGTATAGAAAAGAGAAAATCAAACATGAAGAGACTCAAAAATCCTTTTGTACAAGGAACTACTTTCCTCCGCCATTCATTCACATCTGCAGCTGATGTCAGAACTGCAGAAACCATTGTATTTGAATGATTCTCTAGCGTAATATCTGAAGTGATGACAAAACAGGTAATTTTGCTCAGATTTTAAAGGTGCAGTATGTAAGTTTGACACCCAGTGGTTGAACTGGGTATTGCACTCCTAGATCAAAATAAACACACGCGTGGGATGCCAGAGATTGAGTACAGGAGCGAGTGATTTAAACCGTGTTCTAAATAAAATCAACGACACGCGATGGAAGGAATTATGTTCCATATTAAAAGGAGTTTTAGTTCTAACCAACACCTCGAATTGAGATATTAGAAACGGTTTCTATTTCTCACAGCTCAACATGTGAAACCTATGACAGTGCACCTCAGGTAAGCCTCGTGTGTTTTATTCAGTGCTAAATGCTAACAATGTGCGTTTGAATGGATTCTAAACCTTACCGTTTCGTGAGTGAGTGCTTATTCTGTGCTTCTGAAAGGCTGTATTTACATTTTTGTCGTGTTTCGTCTGGTGCAAAGAGTCAAACTGCTGTTTGCGTGTTGTTAGGACACGAGATTACAATGTAACCTGCTCACCTAATGTTTACGTTCGTAATATTTATATAATTTGCTAATTAATAACCTCATGTGGAACTGAATCTGTCTCATTTCGACGTCTGATACTGTCCATTTCGGTCACGGGCGCATGCTTTCAGAGCCTTTCTGAATGAATGAATGAAATACGCTGTTTTCCAACAAGGCAACCCGGAGTGCTGAATTATAATTGGCTAAACTGGCATTGTGCAGGTTAACTTTACCTAAACAAAGACAGCGTTCCGGCACGGAAAAACCATTTTCAAAGCAGAATATCTGACTTCAGCATTGTTTTTCAGATAAACAAGTATGTTCACTTGGGATGTTTCTTAAATATCTGCAAACATATTATGGTATTTTTATGCTTTAGAAGAATCAAAAACTTACATACAGCACCTTTAAAATTATAAGACTGAACAGCACGAAATGCCATCAGATTTCCCAGTATTTTTTTGTTGCCATTGAGAGATCACAATAATTAACCCCAAAAAAGCCAAGCAAAACTCTACCAGATTACTGTGGTATAAATACAGCACTACAACATACAAAAGTGAAAGAACGACAATGTCACTTACCTGTTCTATAATGATTTGTTTAGCTGTAATTTAAAATTTGCGCTGAGTTTTTCTCCCTCTAAGGACTTATTATGCTGTCTCTGTCGCCATCTTGTGGCACAACCGTCTTTGCTTTGCTCAGTATGACAGGCTTATGGTCGCCAATGCACTGAATATCCTAAATTATCATCATTTTAAAATAGGCACTATCCTTATAAATAAACTGCATAGGTGCAATCTAAACAACTACATTCTCACCTAAAAATACCTCAAAAGTACATTATGTTGTCCAACAGCTGCAATATTTGTCAAACTGTAGCGAGTTGCTTACTATTCTGCTTGTCTCTCTACGTGGGCGGAGTAATACCACAGGGGTGAAGAGGCTGTATGAGTGCTGTTATTGCAGATTTTTATTTATTTATTTATTTTTGTTAGCCATAAAAATATATTTCATAAAATCTCTTGTTTCTGAGAATTGTTTGTGTGTTAGATATTATTCCAAAATAGTATTTTTTTTTGTACTATTTTACTTTTTTTTTCCTGCTTGTTCAAACTACTTATTTAAAATTAGCTGAAGCAACACAATTCTTGACATTTTTTGGGACAACTTAATCGTTTTATGTTTAATCCACTTGAATTTGTTTCGTTAACTTAATCGATTTGTGTTAGGACAACATGAATGAATTGTGTAAAATCCTGCATTTTTTTGCAATGTATTTATTAATAATGTTCTTTAATAATAACTAATTAATATGAACTTTTATGACTAAATCTAAAATACAAATACAACAAGAAATTTAATATAACTAAAAATATTACTAAATATAACTAAAATAAAATGTTTAATAAAAACAAATACGCTGAAAAAAAATATTATAAATAAATGTAAAAAATAAATAAAATAATAAATAAAAATATATATAAAAAATAAAAATACATATATACATATATAATCTAGGCCTACAGAAATGTCTTGAATTGTCTACATATTTCCATCTTTAAATACCACAGAGGTATAACAAAACACAGAAACACAGCATCGTTGTGTGTGTGTGTGTGTGTGTGTGTGTGTGTGTGTGTGTGTGTGTGTGTGTGTGTGTGTGTGTGTGGTGTGTGTGTGGTGTGTGTGTGTGTGTGTGTGTGTGTGTGTGTGTGTGTGTGTGTGTGTGTGGTTGCGGCTGAACTGCCCATCATCTCTGAAACGAGGAGAAATGAGCAGCATTATTTGCCTGACAGGCTTGTTATGAAGAGTAAATGAGAAAACATGTAAGCAATCAGAGAGACTTCAGAAAACACTCTCAGATGGAGAGAAAATACACCGAGATTAGATCATAGGAGTGCAGTAATGTGAATTAATAACAGCAGAAAAAAAAGATAATACACTTCTGATGACAGACACAACTTCAGGCTGAATTAATGCTGAATCATTTGTTGATTAAAAAGCCTGACTTTAACATTTGAATATTGAATAATCTGTCATGTACAGTTGAAATCAGAATTATTAGCCCTCCTGTTGAATTTTAATTCTTTTATATTTTTTCTGCAACTTCTGTTTACTGGGAGAGATATTTGTCAACACATTTCTAAACATAATAGTTTTATTAACTCATATCTAATAAGTGAATTATTTTATCTTTGCCATGATGACAGCACATAATGTTTTACTAGATGTTTTTTAAGATACTAGTATTCAGCCTAAAGTGACATTTAAAGGCTTAACTAGGTTAATAAGGTAAGTTAGGGTAATTAGGCAAGTCATTGTCAGGCAAGTTTTAATGCTTAAAGGGGCTAATAATTTTGACCCTAAAATGATGTAAAAAATAAAATAAAAACTGCTTTTATTCTAGCCGAAATAAAACAAATAAGACTTTCTCCTGAAAAAAAAGTATTATCGGAAATACTGTGAAAATGTCCTTAATCTGTTAAATATAACTTGAGAAAATTTGAAAAAAAGGGTAATATAATAATTTTGCCCCCAACCATATATCAACCAATTGACAAGAAATTTAAATGAAACACTTTTTTTATTTTATTAATTCATAACGAAATAATACGGGTGACACGGTGGCGCAGTGGGTAGCACATGGCATGTTCTCCCCGTGTTGCCCGTGAATTTCCTCCGGGTGCTCCGGTTTCCCCCACAGTCCAAAGACAAGGGCTATGGGTCAATTTAATAAATTAAATTGTACGTAGTGTATGTGTGTGAATGAGAGTGTATGGGTGTTTCCTAGTACTGGGTTGCAGCTGGAAGGGCATCAGCTGCATAATAACATATGCTGGATAAGTTGGCGGTTCATTCCGCTGTGGCGACCCCAGATTAATAAAGGGACTAAGCCGAAAAGAAAATGAATGAATGAATAAATAGGAATTAATATCGAATTGTAATGTTGCATTTATATTAAAATCGCATTTATATTAATAATGTGAGATGCTTTTGGATACTACTAATAATACTTGTATTAAATTCATAAATTAATTGAGAATGATGTTACTAATACATAAGTTTAAATAAGTTTTAAATGTAATTTAATTTTGAATAGTTTTTTTTATGTTTAAATAAATGTATAATTAAAAATCTAGATAACATTTATGTGAATAATATATATTTTAAAATTTTATTGTACATGTATAGTACATACACTTTAATAGGTACATACACTTTATTAGGTACACCTGTCCAACTGCTTGTTAATGCACATTTCTAATCAGCCAATCACATGGCAGCAACTCAATGCATTTAGGCATGTAGACATGGTCAAGACATTCAGCTGCAGTTCAAACTGAGCATCAGAATGGGGAAGAAAGATGATTTAAGTGACTTTGAACGTGGCATGGTTGTTGGTGCCAGATGGGCTGGTCTGAGTATTTCAGAAACTGCTGATCTATTTCAATTCAATTCAATTCATCTTTATTTGAATAGCGCTTATACAATGTAGATTGTGTCAAAGCAGCTTCACATGGAAGATTATAGTGAATTGAAACAGAGTCAGTTCAGTTTTAAGAGATTAAGTTCAGTTCAGTTCAGTGTGGGTTAATAATCACTACTGAGAGTCCAAACACTGAAGAGCAAATCCATCGATGCGCAGCTCTACAGATCCCGAACCATGCAAGCCAGAGGAGACAGCGGCGAGGAAAAAAAACTTCACCAATTGGCGAAAGCGAAGATTTAAAAAAACCTCGAGAGAAACCTGGCTCAGTTGGGCACGACCATTACCCCTATGGTCAAACGTCTTGTGCAGAGCTGCAGTCTAGGCGCAGCACGGTGGACCTCGGCGAAGACTCGTCTGTCCTTGGAGCATCACAGGAATCAGTCTCATGCTCTCACTCCACGATGATCACCACAGCAGGATACGGCCTGGTCCAGAAAACCTTGGGATCATCTCGTCGCTGGTCTTGGATCGCATCAGTGGCGCTGCATAGTCTGAGGGCCTCAAGATGAGTACCCCCAGGTGGAAATACAGAATAAGGAGAATAATTAGCGTAGCTGCTGTTCATAGTGTATTCTGTTTATATTATCTACTGGGATTTTCACGCACAACAATCTTTAGGGTTTACAGAGAATGGTCCGATAATGAGAAAATATCCAGTGAGCGGCAGTTCTGTGGGCGCAAATGCCTTGTTGATGCCAGAGGTCAGAGGAGAATGGCCAGACTGACACAAATCATCTCAGACTGGTTTCTTGAACATGACAATGAGTTCACTGTACTCAAATGGCCTCCACAGTCACCAGAGCTCAATCCATTAGAGCACCTTTGGGATGTGTTGGAATGGGAGATTCGCATCATGGATGTGCAGCCAACAAATCTGCAACAACTGTGTGATGCTATCATGTCAATATGGAGCAAAATCTCTGAGGAATATTTCCAGTACCTTGTTGAATCTATGCCACGAAGGATTAAGGCAGTTCTGAAGGCAAAAGGGGGTCCAACCCAGTACTAGTAAGGTGTACCTAATAAAGTGGCCGGTGATTAAAAATTCATTATTTATTTACAGTCAAAAAATAAGAAATTTTAAATATTTATATTACATTATTCCAGTGTTGGATTGTGGCTGGAAGGACATCCGCTGCGTAAAAAAAAACCATGTACTGGATAAGTTGGTGGTTCATTCCGCTGTGGAATCCGACCCCAGATTAATAAAGTGACTGAGCCGAAAAGAAAATGAATTAATGAATGAATGATTATATTATATTATATTATATTATATTATATTATATTATATTATATTATATTATATTATATTATATTATATTATTTTGTTAAATAATTTAATCTTATTTAAAATAAAGTTTTATATTTATGTAAAAAAGAATTTTGTATTTATGTTATCATACTGTATTTTTTTTGTATTTAACAAAACCATGCATAGTCAGTATATAATACAGAATAAAGAAGTTAAATTACAGACTGTCTTAGTTTTCTTACTTTTCCACTATTCCCTCAAAAAAGATGTATATAATATAGATATATTTATTTATTTAAAATGTATAAATCATAATGTATAATTTTTTGTTTAATAAGTTTTTCTTTATCTTTGTATACATTATTTATATCATGGCATTTGTTTTAATAAAGCACAAACGTATTTACCTGTTCATAGTTCTTAAAATGGATGTCAGCTTTCTGTTTATATTTTGCATATAAAACTGCACGATGCAGTTCTCAATTCTTCAACGGCTCACTGTGTTTTTTGGGGGAATAAATACGATTTACTCCTTGTTATTTACTCTCCCAGAATCCATTCCTTAAGTGAAATAACGAGCGCTGTCATTACGCAGAGAAAAGCACAACAAGCAATTGTTTTCTCCCCGAGATGAAGAGTTTCATAAAGAGAAACGTTACTCCAGCATGTCAAGGAGGATCGTGTATTGTGAAAATGAGCTGAATGTTGAAGTGTTGAAGCTTGACGTTCGGTGTGGAGTTTGAATCAAGGATTATACCACGGCTTGAGGCTCATCGGCAGAGTAAACACTGCGTCTGCAAACAGCTGATCAAACTCACACCAAACCTCTTTCAGATGGCTGCGATCGGGGCTCAAATCTGCCTAATTATAGGATGATTGGTGTGGGGTTATTTGAACCCGTCAAATTTGTTTGAATCTAGTGTTGCGTCCCAAATTGCATATAGAGGCCGCATACTTCCATACTTCAATCAAAAAATATGACTTCTGCTTTCATGAAGTACTGACAATGCTGACTTTTTCTGCACTTTTGAGTATGCAGTAGTCAACATTTGAAGATGATCAGAAAAGATTTTTAAAATCATCCTCAGACAAGATTGGGTGTTGATCAATAGATTTAGGACAACTTTGATGAGAGGTTTTGATCCACTTCAAATGTTGACTTCTATATACACTCACCGGCCACTTTAATAGGTACACCTGTTATCGCAAATTTCTAATCAGCCAATCACATGGCAGCAACTCATTGCATTTAGGCATGTAGACAAAGTCAAGATGATCTGCTGCAGTTCAAACTGAGCATCAGAATGGGGAAGAAAGGAAAGTTAAGTGACTTTAAGTGGCATGGTTATTGGTTCCAGACGGGCTGGTCTGAGTATTTCAGAAACTGCTAATCTACTGGGATTTTCATGCACAACCATCTCTAGGGTTTACAAAGAATGGTCCGAAAAAGAGGAAATATCCAGTGAGCGGCAGTTCTGTAGGCGCAAATGCCTTGATGCCAAAGGTCAGAGGAAAATGGCCAGACTGGTTCCAGCTGAAAGAAAGGCAACAATAACTCAAATAATCACTCATGACAACCGAGGTATCAGAAGAGCATCTCTGAACACACAACACGTCCAACCTTGAGGTGGATGGGCTACAGCAGCAATAGACCACACCAGGTGCCACTCCTGTCAACAAAGAACAGGAAACTGAGGCTACAATTTGCACAGGCTCACAATAATTGGACAATAGAAGATTGGAAAAACGTTGCCTGGTCTGATGAGTCTCAATTTCTGCTGCAACATTCAGATGGTCGGGTCAGATTTTGGCGTCAACAACTTGAAAGCATGGATCCATGCTGCCTTGTATCAACAGTTCAGGCTGGTGGTGGTGGTTTAATGGTGTTGACACTTTGGCACACTTTGGGCCCATTAGTATCAATTGAGCATCGTGTCAACGCCACAGCCTACCTGAGTATTGTTGCTGACCATGTCCATCCCTTTATGACCACAGTGTACCCATCTTCTGATGGGTACTTCCAGCAGGATAACATGCAATGTCATAAAGCACAAATCATCTCAGACTGGTTCCTTGAACATGACAATGAGTTCACTGTACTCAAATGGCCTCCACAGTCACCAGAGCTCAATCCAATAGAGCACCTTTGGGATGTGCTGGAACGGGAGATTCACATAATGGATGTGCAGCCGACAAATCTGCAGCAACTGTGTGATGCTATCATGTCAATATGGACCAAAATCTCTGGGGAATATTTCCAGTACCTTGTTGAATCTATGCAAAGAAGGATTAAGGCAGTTCTGAGGGTAAAAGAGGGTTCAACCCGGTACTAGTAAGGTGTACCTAATAAAGTGGCCGGTGAGTGTATATCACAATACTGACTTTTTGGAGTATACATATGATAATAACAGCCTGATCTCACGAGGAAACATAAGTATTTTACGTTTTGTCAGTTTAGTGGCTAATTCGTACGAATTCGTACGAGTTCAGTCGTACGAAAATGTACGATTTTAAAAAGGAGGCGTGGCACCTAACCCCACCCCTAACCCCAACCGTCATTGGGTGATGGGCAAATCGTACGAATTTGTACAAATTAGATCGTACGAATTCATACGAATTAGCCAGTAATGAAAAAAATTACGAATTGCCGTGAGATAGCGTTGGATAATAATGACTATTTTTTCCCACAATATTTAGTATATATATTGAAATGGTGACTTTTTTGAGTAATATATAGCAATACTGACTTTTTCCGCAATTTTGAGTATATATATATTGTAATACTGACTTTTTTGAACACACACACACACACACACACACACACACACACACACACATATATATATATATCATAATACTGTTTTTTTCCACAATTTTGAGCATATGTATATATATATCGCAATACTGTATATCACAATACTTACTTTTTGTGCATACAGTATATATTATAATACTGACTTTTGAAAGTATATATATGACAATACTGACTTTTTCCATAAATGTGAGTATATATAATGCAATACTGACTTTTCCCATAATTTTGAGTATATACTGTATATCGCAATACTGACTTTTCATAAGAGTTTATTTCTCACATCTCTAACTTTTCTAAATGTTATTTTTAAGGGGTAATTTTATTTACCTATTATAAATACATTTCAACTAGCAACATTTGTAAATTGTATTTTATTATGATTATTGTTTTATTTATATATTGTATTTTTTTTTAATTGAGTGTACGGTTTCGCACCACACTATGGAAGATAATGTAAATACATCAATACATTTTTAATGTGAAAAGTGTCCAAAAGTAATAGGAAAATATTATTGGGAACCTATTTTATTATTAGCACAAATTAACTACCACAATTTTATTTTTAATTAACTAATTTATTTATTTATTTTTACTATTATAACTATGCAAATATGTGCACACTTAGTACAAGCATATACATATATCAACATTAAAAACAGTATTTAAAATAGTAGTTTAAATTGAATTTAATATGTATATTAAGAGTATGCATTTACATAGGAAGGTATAAACATAGTTGCCAGGTGAACTACCTCTAAGTAAATTGGGCTTTAGGTTAATTGGGCTTCGTCAAGTCACGAGGCACTTGAGAACCAATAGGAACCCACTGTTCCTTCAAACTCCAATCAATTGTATACCAGAAGGTGTTAAGAAACCGTGCTATGCCAGGATATTAGTAAAAAACGATATAAATAACAAATTTCTCCACACACAAAGCCAGCGTATGTTTTCTGAGAACATTAAACATTGTTATTCAAGTCTAATTACATTTTAAAAACACGTTTTGGGGGATTTTGAGAGTCATTCTGTTTGGACGACTTCATAAAGTTGGACACACATAAAGGTGAGTAAATGAGTATATTTTGTATACTTTCAATGTGTACTTGTTTGTACTATGACAGCTTTTCTGCCTGTAACCTGTTGCTGCACTCTACAAACGCATCATGACCTTTTAGCTATGTATATAGCCTTGCACGAGCTGAACTTGACTTTTGGCGCGTTCACGTCCAAGTTGCACGAGCATGCCAAAGTCCACGTGCAGCGCTCGAGGGGGCGTGTCAGTTCCGCGCCAGTCACGTGCGTCAGGCGTGTTGTTGATAGCGCCGGAGGGAGAGCCGCATCTGCTGTCACACCGAGCCGACTTTTCTATTAATAAGGGCCGCTGAACTTTTGGATTGTTTAGTATCAAAACACGCTTTAAACAGGCTGCTCTAAAAACTTGTGCTCTCCCTGAAGGCGAAGGGTGTTGCGGCTTTGATCAGCTGCTGGAGTCAGAACTCAGACCAACTTACCCAGATAGCAGGTAGTAATCGGCCCGAGCTCGGCTACCCTTCGGCGCCTCCGGCTCCGACTCGGCATCGGCGAGTGTTATCTGGGCCGAGTATGGCCCGCAGCTCGCTCTCGCACATGTGTTTGTGATGCGGCTGTAAAGCCCTGGCCCGATTCCTGTTAACCATATCTGGCCCGAGTCTGTCTGTAGAGTCCGGGCCGCTTCTGGCAAGGACTCGGCTTGTTTAACTTTTGTCCTGATGGTGGCGGTAATGCTCCAAAAAGCTGGTTGGCAACCGCCTTAAAGATTACAAGAAGAAGTTTTGGAACTCGTTTTTTCCGGTCAGAAAGGTAAGGTTTTTACTGCTTTTATACTGTATACTATGCGAATTTAGTGTTCAAAACATTTTTTCACAGTGTTAGGTTGTAACAGTGTTTAGTAATTTAAAACAATTTGATACAAAATGCAACTAGTTTTAAAGAAACACGACTGAAGCTAATTGATGTGTATGCTAACGTTACAAACACGTCTGCAAGTTCCTGTTCCTTTTACACAATGTTAGATTGTAACAGTGTTTAGTAACTGAAAACTATTTTAATTATTTTAAAGAAACATGACTGAAACGAATTGGTGTGTATCTTACGTTAAAGAAAGTTTCTGTAGACGAATCCATTAACACTACCATGGCAAACGTGCTTATTATTTCTGAGTTAACATTTTAATATACCATGGGTGTTGAAAAAATGATTTTACAGTTGTGTACTTACCCAACAGAAATAATTCTGAGTGATTATGTGTAAATAAAAATTAATCGATTTGGATCTATAAAATATTATTGTTTAAATTGTTTATGCAGTGCATCACGAAAGTGATCTAAGCTCGATACTAATAGCTTCACAAACAGCTAAAATGGGTTTTGTTATTGGCTATCATCATCAAACATTTTCCACAATGTTAGGTTAACAGTGTTTTTAGTAACTTACAACTATCTGATCCAAAAGGTTTCTTATTTTAAAGAAATTCGACTGATTGTGACTTATTCTACTTTTAAATAACAATTTTGGGCTTTTGCTCAAGGGGTATAATGTTTGTTTCAGGCTTTTTCTGAATAGTCATTATTAATGTTTATAATGATTCTAGTGAAGATAAACATTTTTATACACTTTTGTATGTTTGTTTGTTTGACAGTCCACAACAAGATCCTTGAGCATGATCAAACAAGCTCGGCACAGAAGAGGCGAGTAAATGTAAGTCATGGCTGAAAATTATGAGTTTTACTCTGTGAATTATAGTATTTGAATAGGGCAAGGGACATTGTTGCTCAGATTTTGAAGCCTTTGCAAACTCATTGTAGTGATGACACTTCTCAAAAAAAAGTCTTATATAGTAAAAGTCTTATATAGTAAAAATGAGGCCCCTAAAGATAAAGACTTTGATAACATAGATGATTATGATATGGTGACATCTGAAGGCTCAGTTAATGAGTTCCATATCGTGGGGTTCGAGTCATCTGAAATGGAATTTGTGCCATCTTCATGGGTACAGAATGATAGATGTGCTTAACCATCTTACAAATCTATGTCTAAGAATCATAAGGCTGTCACACTGCATGAATCCCCGATTAAATTTTGTGCAACCTTCATTTACACTACAGGTCTAATAGCCATTAATTAACTTTGATAGTATTTCAGGATTTGAGCTTTTTGGGGGGGGAGGTTAACAACAATGTGATGTTTTATTATAGACACATATGAGGAAGCTCGACTCCCTTCCACAGGCAACTGTGATGTCTGACTTGCAAACAGATGAGGACGATGATCGCCCGTCATACACCAAAAGAAAGAACAGGTTTGTTTGCAATTATTTTAAACGCATACTGTCAACATTATTTCATTGATCTATTACAACCTGCAATTTTTGCCCTGGCACTATACTAAAATAATGTTTTGTTTTTTAAATGTATCTGATCATGGGACATAAAAGACAGAACTATAGTGACAGTGATGAAAAAAAGATATTTGGAACAAAGAGGCTGGAAAAAAAGCAGATATGAATATTTCAGAATTCGATGCAGCACCGCAACTACCATCACCACCAATGACTATGGAAGAATCCTTAAGGACACCATCAAGATGCACAGATACTGTACATTCCAGTGCGCCTATGAACATTTACAGTCTTTGTTCCAGTGCAGTTGGAGATCAAGACAGAACTTATTGGTACTCATCATGTCTTTGTAAGAATTAAAGACATCACTACATTTGTAAAGGCTTTATGCAGCTAGAAAGTAAAGATCAACTAGAGAATATCAGCAGTATCTAACCCTCTGTTGTATTTACACAAGTTGTATAAGCTATAGGTTGATTTATACTAATTTGTTATTTTTCTTTTTTTAGCACCACTGTCTGGAGTGTTAAAATAACAAGACGACATAAAGCAGCAACTGGTCCTGATTCTCAAAAATCTGCAAAACCAAAACAGACATGATGAAATTCCAGATGTAAGCACATTTGACCTTCCTTTGTCCAGTTTGATTTGGAAAAGCTTGAAAATCAACTAAAGGACCAGCCCGAACAAATGAAGAAAATGGTAAGTTCAAGCTCTTGTGTATTTCAGAGTGTTTTAAGTTTATTTATTTATTTGATTTTTTGCTTCGTAGGTAGCCTACTTAGGAATTATTGGTGTTTTCCACTAAGGAAGCAGTTTGGCGTATCCTGGAAAAGCTTTTGGCTAACTCCTTGGCCAAACAAATTAACTGGAGCGGGGCAAAACAAAAAGTGGCCTTTCGTGCACTCCCCCTTGGGACTGTCGTAGTCAGTAAGTTGGTTTTAAATATACATTTCAATACAATTAGGGGCTGTTCCATCTGTGTATTTCTTTGAATTATTAACCAGAGGATCAAAAAGAAATCTATATAGTCCCATTTAGGTTGTACTTATGTGAGAGCAAGCATGTTTATTTTTTTCTTTAACATTTGTACTTGTTCACTACTAATTATCTGTATATCTTTTGATCACAGATGCAGTGAGGACAAATGTCCATACCATGCCACTAATGAAGAGGTGGAAAAATGCATTACAAGGTGGCTACAACTTGCTCCTGACAGGCACGGAGGAAGGAAGGAAAGAGAAAAGGCTAATGTGTCAAATATCTAAATCACTATTTTTATTTTTATATATATATATATATATATATATATATATATATATATATATATATATATATATATATATATATATATATATATATATATATATATATATATATATATGACAATATGCCAAATTCTGAAGAAACATCTTGAAACATTTTCAATAACTGTAATAATAATAAAGAAAAAATTTTAAATATAAAATTGCACAAGATATATACACACACACACACACACACACACACACACACACACACACACACACACACACACACATCATCTCATGTTTTGCTGTTTGTGCAATTTATTCAAATTATTCTTTCAAGTTTATTTAAAAATTAAGTTTAGGTCTTTAAACATCTGCAGTTTTATATTCATATATTTTTTTGTTTTATTGTTATTATTATTTTAATGTTTAATAATGTTTCGAGACGTTTCTTCAGAATTTAGCAGTTCTTTTTACAACTTTGACTTGTATATTTTACGTATTGTCATAGGTATTTGTAAGATGTTTCTTGTTATATCTTAAATTGGTTTCTATATTCAAGTTTATATAAAAATTACCTGTTTTAAGATGTCTTGTACAATTTTTTTTTTAATTCAAATCTGTTGGGAAAACAGGGTTGTTTTGAAAACGTTTGTGTATGTGTGCAATTTCAGATAATTTTTTTTTTCTATAAATCTTCCTGTGTATTGTGCAGTTTTATTGTTGCTTTTCTTGTGCACTACAAAACTATTTATTAAATTTGAGTATTATTTGTTTCTTGCAATCAATAAACGTTTATCATTTATTTATTTTGTCCTTTGTTTGGTTATTTGCGTTATAGGATATGTATGCTGTTTGCATTTTATTTAAAGGTTAAACGCAGTGCCTACACTTTGTGTTTACATAGCCTGTGTTTGCTGTTATATCAACTCAAATGGTTGTAATACCATGTATTATGTATCAAGTATTAATGTAATACCAAAAGGTTTTATATCAAGGTATATGAAGACTTAGTCGCGCCAGCTCCGGCCCGCAGTGCACATTACTCACGGGCCGATTCCGGCTCGGATGCGGCAGCGTCGGCTCGCCTACGGCCGCCGCATCTGGCCCGATTGATTCGGGCCGGAATCGGGCAGTGAGTCCATAGGCATCCGGCCCGAGTACGGCAGCCGGAGTCGGGCCGAGGGGTAAGTCTCCGGCAGGCGAGAATCTAGCCGGAACTGGCCCGAGTGTATTTTGCTATCTGGGTAATCTACTGCGCAATTTTTACACCGATGAAACAAACTCAGACAGACTGACACTTCACAGTTTCACACTCCGAGAGATACAAGATGGTGATGTTTACTTATGTGAGTGGCTGAACTCGGATTAAAACTTGAGTCTGTGTGCTGTAATGTCATATAAACTAATATTATGACTTCTATTACATACTAATATTAGTTAGAGTTGTGTAGCTGGGTTATTTGTCAACAATATGTCTCAGAATCCATAATAAAATATTGTGATAATACCTTGAGTTTAAATATAATGATTATATACATATAATGAACATTATTGTACTTCAGTATACGTACCTCATGTGTAAATCGTAATTAGCTGATGAAGTTGTTGAATAAAGTAATGCTACTCATTGTTAAAGTTATTAATAATGTTTCTATTTATTTGTTTGTTTGATTTGATTTGATTTTTTGGCATGACAAAGTTCACATAAAAAAATGGGCTAGACAATTCATGCTTTAAAAAAAGTCCACTAACTCAAACATACTTTGATAAATAATTAAAGAGAAAAGGGAATAGTGTGTGATTTTGTTTGTTTGTTTGTGTGTGTATGTGTGGTTTGCTTTATTAGTATTGACCAGACATTTTGATTTCTGTATCAATTAAACTTTACAAAAGTGATTTAATATACATGGAAAGCACATTCTAAAAGTGCAGTTTTTTTTAAGCCAATGTTGGGTCAAATATGGACAAACCCAACTGGGTTTAAAGGTTAAAAATATTATTTAAATTTGCTTGGATAATAATAGTAATATTTCCCAGTACTGGGTTGCAGCTGGAAGGGCATCCGCTGTGTAAAACATGCTGGATAAGTTGGCGGTTCATTCTGCTGTGGCGACCCCTGATGAATAAAGGGACTAAGCCAAAAAGAAAATGAATGAATGAATGAATGAATAAAAGTAATATTTTCCAGTACTGGGTTGCAGCTGGAAGGGCATCCGCTGCGTAAAAAACATATGCTGGATAAGTTGGCGGTTCATTCCGCTGTGGCAACCCCCCTCCATAAATAAAGGGACTAAGCCAAAAAGAAAATGAATGAGTGGATAATAGTAATATTTCCCAGTACAGGGTTGCAGCTGAAAGGGTATCCACTGTGTAAAACATGTGCTGGATAAGTTGGCAGGTCATTCCACTGTGGCGACCCCTGATGAATAAAGGGACTAAGCCGAAGGAAAATTAATAATAATAATAATATAAAAACAGCAGCTTGGTTTGTCCATATTTGACCCAACATGGTTAAAACAACCCACATTTTTTTTTTTTTATTTAGCATACTTATTCTGGCCTGTATGTTTAAAATACACAAAGTGTGACCCTAATAAAACGTATTATATTTGAATTACTTTTTAAAATAGTATTTTGGGCCTACACAGTCTTTATAACTCAAATACTTCATAACTTTATGGATTTTTCGACATTTTGAGTGTGTATGTAGAAATTTTTCCATAATTTTGTGTTTATAGTGTATATTGTAACACTGACTTTTCACAATTCTGACTTCATATCTCAGACAAATCAGACGTTTTCTGTAATTCAGGTTTTGTATCTTGAAATTCTAATGTTGCAATTCTGACATTTTCACAATTCTAAGTTTACTTTTGCAATTTGAGTTTAATCTCACATTACTGTGTTGATGTATTGCAATACTGACTGAGCTGTCTTTATTAAAATGCATAACCAAATGTGACCCTAAGTTAAGTTTAGGCATGGGCCAGTATAAGATTGTGATGCTATGATAACCTTAGATAAATCACGGTTTTATGGTTGTGATTACTGCTCTAAAATATTCTTTTTAAATGTCTGGGTAAAAAACTTTTTCCCCTTTGGACACAATATGTTTTAATTTGGGAAATATTTAAAATATTTTGGAACAGTAAACATGTCAGGCTAAATAATTCAAATGTCGTTTTCATTAGTTTCAAAAACCCAGATTTCTTTAAAATTTAATTGTTTCTGCTTGTGATACTGTTGTCCTAAAGACAAAACAAAAAATCCTACATATACAGTAGGAATGGCGTAACCGAAAATGTTGACGGTTTTAAAACCTTGACTATTCCAAACCGCGGTATACCTTGAAAGAGGTTATCGTCCCATGCCTAGTTAAGTTATGGATTATATTTGAAATAATTTCTAAAATAGTTTGGGCCTACACAGTGAGTGTTTATAACTCAAATACTTTATAACTAACTCAAATAACTCTGCGGTATATGAAAAATCTTTGCATATCAAGTTTTTGACAGAATTTCAGCTCTCCTGCTATTTTCTCTGCTCAAACAGAACAAGTACAAGTGGTTTTAAAAATGTATTTAATAAGATTAATAAGTCAGGAATGTTTAATTTTATGTGTGTGTGCGTTCTCAGTATTGCTGTAAAACCAGACATCCGATATGATTAGTGCATATTGAATGCAAGTACATTGTATGTAAGATAAAAATAAGCAGCATACTCAATCTAAAATATATAAGAAAATGTGACCCTAATAAACGGCACTATATTTTAAATTATTTTACAAAAATACACTAAAACATTCTTGCTGCCTAATATTTTTTTAGTTGAAACAAATAAATTTTTATAGTCAACTCCACTTACATCAGTCAAACTGACTAAAAATATTAAGTTAAACTTTGTATAACAAAAAATTATTAGTTGAAACTTGATTAACTCATTATTATTATTATTAATTTAAAGTAACAAGTTTTTATGACTTGTCATATTGTTTACAGTGTAGTACACATGTGTACACCGTGAGACTTTATAACTCAAATACTTCATAACTAACTCCAATACCTGTGGTTAGTCAACAATTATTACACTGAATGGCATTATAGTGAGTATCTGTTATTTAAAGTATATTACATTTTAATAATAAAATTTTAAATTTCAATTTGAAATTGACTGAATTTCAGCTCTCGTTCTTCTTTTTTCCTTTCTGCTCAAACTAAACAAGTAGCCTATAGTGGTTCTTAAAATATAATAAGATCCTGTTGGGAATGTTTAATTCTTGATCGTGCGTGTGTGTTTATTGCTGTAAGACCAGACGTACATTAGAGTGCATAGTAATTGCAAGTACATCATATGTAAAAAATAAGCAGCATACTCAATCTGGCATGCGTTTATCAAAATACACGAGAAAACGTGACCCTAATAAATTGCATTGTATTTTAAGTTTATTTAAAAAATACACTAAACTAAAACATTCTTGCTGCCTAATAGTTTTTTTAGTTGAATCAAATGAATTTTTATAGTCAACTCCACTTATATCATGCAAACTGACTAAAAATATTAAGTTAAACTTTGTATAACTAAAAATAATTTGTTGAAACTCAATTAACTCCTTAATATTAGTTAAAGTAACATGTTTTTATGACTTGTACTTTGGGCCTACACCGTGAGTCTTTATAGCTCAAATACTTTATAACTAACTCAAATAACTGCACCATATATAAACAATTCTTACACTGACTGAATGACATTGTAGTGAGTGTCTGTTAAGTATATTAAAATTTATATTACATGTATTCCTTTACCAAGCTTTTGACTGAATAGCTCCCGTGCTTTTTTTTTCTCTGCTCAAACTAAACTAGCATAGTGGTTATTAAAAAAACGTATAATAAGATCCTGTCGGGAATGTCGAATTCTAGATCACGCATTGTGTGTATGTGTCGGCAGATGTTTGGCCGTCTATCATCAGAATACGGGCAAAGGCATGAAAGTACAGTGTTAATCGCTCTCTCTCTCTCACGCGCGCGCGCGCATCCATTCATCGGCTATTGACAGCGCGTCCCTGTTGAGCGGCTGCGCTGGAGCTCCTCTCCTCTCTCCTCTCTAGCGCTGCCAGTGGACAATCAAACCTACACACCCACCTCTGTCTACACTCGCCTGTTCAACATTTCTTACTTCTGCTAGAAAAATACATCGCTACACCAAACCTCAGAGCTCTGAATCGCAGCGCGGCGCATCGTGATACACCAGCAGCAATAGCTCCAAAAGCAAGCACAACATGGAGTCCCCTCCAGATCCAGCGAGCGACCCGGGCAACGGCGTCTCAGAGCCGGTTACCCCGGTCAGGGAAACCCCGGTAAACCTGGAGACCCTCCGCAAAGCTGAGCACCAAGCCCCGGTGCGCCGGCAGAGCTGCTCCAGCACCAACAGAGGTGAGACAGATCGATTATTCGCAATAGACACCACATTGATTCTCCGAAGGGTTGATGAGCAAAACTTCAAAGTGAATTCATTGCAACTTAAATGGCGCGCGTAAAAACCATTCCAGAGCGCGGAATGCTGCAGGAGTAAGACGGGCTTGCATGACATGCAGAGGAATTGTGATGCTTTTAGAGTTGCTCTTTTCGTTTGAGAGATTGATTCTGCCGTTGCTGCTGGATAGATGACAGGCATCGACGCTCAAATAAACACGCGTTTGTCAGACAAATCAATGAAAGTTCATTTAAGATTTATTCAAATGCGTAAAATAATATATTATAGACTGCGACACTATAACGTGTACGTTGGCTGATTATATTAGTCTTGAAATTGGAGATGAAGTTTCAGATTGTATTTCATATTTCATTCATTGATTGTCAGCATGTCCAATGCACGTGTTCCGTTTGCGCATCAGAGATGCGTAACGACTTATTTCCCACACATAACGTATATTTAAACACTGTTTTAATTTCTATTTTTTTTTTAAATGAAGATCGATCTGTTTTACAGTATAGACAGTAGGTTTTTAGCCACTCCCCCCTTCGGTGTCTCCATTCAACTCATCCAAGCTCTGTGTAAAATGTATCAGAAAACTTAAAGTAAACAAGTGACAAAGAGCGTAAAGTAGCGTCGCGATTCTCTCTCCAGGTTGTTATGTGTCGCGCTGAAGGGTATATTTAGAGGCTGATATGGTGAATGTGGAATGTAAGCTGGTTATGTAACAAGTTTTGCCATAAACAGACGGGGAAAACCACTCTATATCTTGTCAAAGTATTGGTTTAAACGCTTACACTAGTAAGTACACGTACTGTAATGTCATTAGGTTTTCCTGAGGTAAAATATGTCGGACAGCATCCGAATCAAAACACAATAAATGTTCGGACCGTGAAGGCTGTTTCGCCAGAGCTGTTTGAAGAGTTCTTAATTATTCAAATGAAATGACGTCGAATATCGAACGTTCTAACGATTCTATAGGAACTAGAACCCTAGAACGCTGTTTCACTTTGTTACATGGTACTTTCCCTGTGCTGGGCTGTTATGTAATAGCAGCCAGAAAGAGGCAGGTATTGGGAGGCTCTTTCCGGATGGGAGTTTTTAGGCAAGTCTTAAAAAAAGAAAGAAGGAGATTGACTTTGAGACACTGCTAACCTGCTGACCCATATTCACCCCCCACCCTTTACAGGACTAAAGTGCATCTGGAAGGGAAAGGCGAAAGAAAGAACGCCTCTGTCCTGTTATGTAACTCTTGTGTGAATGGAGGACGAGAAACAAAGTGTTCAGTGGGACTGGTCTGCTCGGCCGTGTTAGAAATCCACTTTGCTTTCGCAAGACTTGTGCAACAAACACACCAGCAGCAGTCAATAGAGCCGTGAGGTCATGACATCAGCTGTACACTGGCGAGTTTTGATTTATGACTTAAATATGTTATGTCATAGGCATTTACTGGATGATAAACTGTCATGCTTCTAGGATTTAGTTTCGAAGCATTTATTTTGGTTGCTATAGGTGCAATACAATAATTTCTGATTTATCACAAGCTTTTAGCAACAAGTAAAACTACCCACGTTTGAGGTAAGCTTTGTCTACGGTAGTTTAAAATGCATCATTTTAGTCCCATTGCGTACTTTCGAAGTCTTCAGGGCCTCAGAAGTAAAACAAGTGATTTCTAATGGGATAGAAGTTGTCTGGTCGAATGGCTAAAGTTTAGAAAAGTTGGGCTGAAATTAATTTGAAGAACTAATTTGATTAGTAATACTTTATATATGTATGTATGTATGTATATATACGTATGTATGTGTGTGTATATATATACACACACACACACACTTTATATTGTTGTTATTGATTACTATTTAATTATAAGATTAAAATACTTTAAAATTGCTTTTATTGTTGTTGTTATTGATTACTATTTAATTAATATTAAAAATACTTTAAAATTGCATTTATTATTATTATTATTATTATTATTATTATTATTGATTACTATTTGAATATAAGAATAAAAATACTTTAAAATTGCATTTATTATTATTATTATTATTATTATTGATTACTATTTAATTATAAGAATAAAAATACGTTAAAATTGCTTAGTTGTTGTTGATTACAATTTTAATTATTTATTATATAAAAATTCTTTAAAATTGCTTTTATTATTATTATTATTATTGTTATTGATTGCTATTTAATTATACGTAAGATTAAAAATATTTTAAAATTGCTATTATTATTATTATTATTATTATTATTATTATTATCATCCATAAAATGCATTTCTGTATATAAAGGCTAGACCTTTTGGTATTTTTAAACATTTAGATTATATCTTGTAATATTTTTTACAGTAAAGGAGTAGTTGTTTTTGTATCATAGTAAATCATTTAGTATAATAATATTTAGTATAATAATAGTAAAATACTTATTTTATTGTGAAATAATAGTCTTTTTTTTTTTAATGTCAGATTAAAACAGTGAGTAAAACTGACAACGTATTATGTAAAATCCAGCCCATTTTATTTTATTTTACTTGGTGACATTCAAAAATGTACATAGTGCACACATTTGATAAAACTAAAACATTTATAATTTCAGCCAAGGATATATTTCTTTTTTTAAGTAAAATAACTAAAATAAAGAAACAAATTTTAGGCGTCATGGTGGCGCAGTAGGTAGCACGATCGCCTTGCATGTTCTCCCCGTGTTCACGTGGGCTTCCTCCGGGTGCTCCGGTTTCCCCCACAGTCCAAAGACATGTGCTATAGGTGAAATGAATAAGCTAAATTGGCCGTGTATGATTGTGAATGAGTGTGTTTGGATGTTTCCCATGTTGGGTTGCGGCTGGAAGGGCATCCGCTGCGTAAAACATATGCTGGATAAGTTGGCGGTTCATTCCGCTGTGGCGACCTCAGATTAATAAAGGGACTAAGCAGAAAAGAAAATGAATGAAGAAATAAACTAAAGCAGTTAAAATGATCATATCAACAGATGTGAAGACAAACAGATCTAACTAAAATGAAAATCGAAAATAAAAAGTACAATTGGTGCTAAAAAACATAAATTAGTAAGCGATCTAATGAATTAGATGTTAGCGAATTAGTATTTTTATTTTAGCATTAGTTTTTTCAGCTCTTGATTATTTTTGGAATAATTCTGCAGCCCTATTAGATGTTTTAAGAGAAAGTGACAGACGTTATTTCAGCAGCACATTTTCATCCATTCTAAATGCTTGCTGACTGCTATTAAAGCTCATCATGTACATTATTTTGTTTTTATGACGCTATATATAAATATCAAATTCACACTCAACTACATGTTTGAGCAGCTGTGACTGTTAATCATATTTCTGGCCGCTTAAACACAAAACCGTGGTTCAGTCACATCTCATAACTCCACACAGGCACATGTGAAGCTGCTTTATTAGTAGTTAACCACATGCAGTTTGTGGTTTTGCTGGTGGTGTGCGAGTGAGTTTACTGTGAAACCACACTGCTTTCATCTCCGGTCAAAAGATGTTTGTGTACATACGGAGAAAGCCATAGGAAGTTTGTTTTTATACGTTTATGTGTTATTAAGAGTGTTCAAGTTTCACCAAATAGCTTTTTTGGCACCATTTGTTAAGAAAGTATACACTAAATGTTGAGGAAAGACAAGCTTAAGCTGCGCCTGGCTTAGTTTTGGGCTCTGATTAGTTTTTTTTATTGTACCTTTTTGGTCGTTGAGCTTAAATATTTATGTAATGAAAGTGTCATCTGAACTAAATGTCATCCAGTAGACTCAAAATACTGCTTTTATTACAAATATTACTAAAACTTGGAAGGAAAATGTCAGGACTGAAGTTAGTTCACACCTCTTGTGTGCATTTGTTTCAGTAACTTTGTATTTTATCTCTCTTTTATTGTAATCAATATGATTTAAATGGCGAATAGGTCAAACTCATTGAAGTACATATATTTTAGAGTAATAAAAAATAAATGTTAATATACACTAACCGGCCACTTTATTAGGTACACCTTACTAGTATCAGGGCGGACCCTCTTTTGGCTTCAAAACTGCCTTAATCCTTCATGGCATAGATTCAACAATGTACTGGAAATATTCCTGAGACTTTGGTTCATATTGACATGATGGCATCACGCAGTTGCTGCCGATTTGTCCGCTGCACATCCATGATGCGAATCTCTCGTTCTACCACATCCCAAAGGTGCTCTATTGGATTGAGAGCTGGTGACTGTGGAGGCCATTTTAGTACAGTGAACTCATTGTCATGTTCGAGAAACCAGTCTGAGAAGATTCGTGCTTTATGACCAGGTGCGTTATCCTGCTAGAAGTAGCCATCAGAAGATGGCTACACTGTGGTTATAAAGGGAGGGACATGGTCAGCAACAATACTCAGGTAGGCTGTGGTGTTGACACGATGCTCAAATGGTACTAATGGGCCCAAAGTGTGCCAAGAAAATATGCCCCACACCATTACACCACCACCACCACCAGCCTGAACCATTGATACAAGGCAGGATGGATCCATGCTTTCATGTTGTTGATGCCAAACTTTGACCCTACCATCCGTCACAGCGGAAATCGAGACTCATCAGACCTCGGTTGTAACGAGTGCTTATTTGAGTTACTGTTGCTTTTCTATCAGCTTGAACCAGTCTGGCCATTCTCCTCTGACCTCTGCCATCAACAAGGCATTTGCGCCCACAGAACTGCCGCTCACTGGATATTTTCTCTTTATCGGACCATTCTCTGTAAACCCTAGAGATGGTTGTGCGCGAAAATCCCAGTAGATCAGCAGTTTACTCAGAAATACTCAGACCAGCCCGTCTGGCACCAACAACCATGCCACAATCAAAGTCACTTAAATCATCTTTCTTCCCCATTCTGATGCTCGGTTTGAACTGCAGCAGATCGTCTTGACCATGTCTACATGCCTAAATGCATTGAGTTGCTGCCACGTAATTGGCTGATTAGACATCTGCGTTGAGCAGTTGGACAGGTGTGCCTAATAAATTGGCCGGTGAGTGTGCGCAACATATTTTTTATAAAGCAATGTTTTTAGATCGTTTACTCTTTTAAAGCAATTTACATGCATAGCAAAACACAGTCGTATATTTCTATTTAGATATTATAATTACATAAATATTTGCTTAAGATTTGTAGTTACTTGAACGTAGGTTTCTTCCGGGTGCTCCAGTTTCCCCCACAAAGTCCAAAGACATGTGCTATACTGTAGGTGAATTGGGTAAATTGTCCATAGTGTATATGTGTGAATGGGAGTAGGAATAGTATGTGTGTGAATAAACCGTGCTGGATAAGTTGGCGGTTCAATCCACTGTGGTGACCCCTGATTAATAAGGGGACTGAGCCAAAAAGAACATTAATGAATATCGTATTTATCATATATTAGATATATTTATCATATTACCAATGCTAATACAATTCCTTATTAATTAAATATATACACATGACATTTTCTTGTTACTTAACTTGCAAGTAGTATATATATATATTTTTTTTAAGGCTAAGGATAGTTTAGTAAAAAAGCCAATATGTACATATATTTAAACTAATAAGGAATTGTATTAGCATTAGTAATATGATAAATACATTTTAAGAAAGAAAACGTAAAGAAATTGAAATTAAAATGTGCATATATAGAGAGTATGATTAAAATCTGTTCATTTTTGCATGTCATATGCTAGATTCAAATAACTAAATAAATCTGAAGCTAAAATAAATGTAATTACAATATATAAATAGAAGTATAAATATGTGTTTTGCTAGGTTTATTGCACCCATGTAAAGTGCTTTTGAAACAGTAAACAATCTCCAAATTATAGTTTGTTGTTCAGACGGTACACTCTACTTAGTCCACACAAACCAACATCCGGATGTGAATACTTTGAGTAAGAAACACATTTTCCCCCTTTTTTTTTTTTTTTCTGACACCATGCCCGTACATGAGTTTTGACAATAACAATCCTGACTTCATTTTTTTTAAAGCTTGTTGCGATTTGTACCTGTGCTTGTTCGCATCCACAAAAGAGCTCGGGAGTAGGTCAAACATCACATTTGACCTTCTAGGAACTGAAAGGCGCAAGCTGAAGGAGCTGCGCGTGATGTTTTAACCCTCGCTCTGACACTCGACATCTCATTTAAGATGAGGCTTTTGAAGGAGAGACGAGGGTCAAGATGAGGAAATGCACAAGTGCTGAAATCATGCTGGGATTGTGTTATTGCTGTGTGTTGTGTCTTTGAGAAATGGCAGTAATCTTTTATATGTGCATTTTGAATTGTCCAATTTTTTATTTTTATTTTAGATGCTAATTCGTATTAATCTGTAAGATCTCATGTGCATATTTTAGTATGATTTGATAATCCCCCAATGATGGTGGGGTTTGGTGCCATGCCTTCTTTTAAAAATCGTACATTGTCATACGACTTGATTCGTTGTCATACGAATGACTTCGTACAAATTAGGCATGTTTTGAAATCATTAAATTTATTAATTAAATTATACAAGTAAAATACAAACACCGCCGTTAAGGGTTAACACATGTCTTATGATGTTGATGCGTTGTTGTAACAAAAATATATCTAAAAAAAATGTAAATTAGAAACTCCTATCACTGACTTTTGAAGGTATTCAAGTTATGTGCGACTGACGTATACAACGTAAGGCAGATTCGTAACGGAAGCTCCAGGAATAGACGCACCTCACGGGAACCACTAACCACACAGTTTAGTTACCACAGAAGACGAAGACGACAAATAAAAAAACTCTAAGTCCAATTTTCCAATTGAAGTTACAAGTTGAACAATTAAAGCTATTTCTGTTACACAAACACATTGATTTGCTTTGTAAGACGTGTGTTTGTGTTTTGCATGCTTCAAAATAAAAGCCACTTTATAATCCTAACCTAAATGTCACAGAAATATACATTGAAATGTAGTAATGGGCGATATAAACGATATGCGATATAAACGATACAAAATTGGCCTATGATAGAGATTCTAATTCTATTGCAGTATCGCGATAATGCATGTTTAATGACGCAATCTACCCGCGAAATTAAGAGCAACGAGCTGCAGCCGGCTGCAACGCATCATCTTGAATAAACATGTACAGGGCTCGACAGTGCGACCATTTCGCTCGCATTTGCGACAAAAAATAGACGTGTGCGAACTGGAAAATTTATTTAGTCGCACATGTGCAATTTTCTTTTTTGATAAGCTCGATTGATAACTTAATTCACTCGGCCACGGTAAAACAACATGCTCTTCACACTAACTTATGGTGTATTACGTTGGAAATCTATTGTGACTGTAGCACATGCTGACACTCTCAACAACAGCACTAAGCAACGCATGGCGGCGTGTCGCACAACTTGCGAGCCCCATGCATGGCATATCGTGGCTTGTCACACAGATTCCCACACAGCGCTTCCCACACAGATTTTACCTGGGCGGCCGATATATTATTGGGGCGGCCCGGTTCTGGGTTTGCGAGAAACTGAGAACACTCTGCCACAGACTCACATGCTCTGCATGCAGACCCACAGAGACGCGGTGTATACAGAACTGTTGTCCTGACTTTGGTAGCAGCTTTGAGAAGAGCGCGAAGACTAAATAGACTGATCCAGCTCATTATTTGGGGTGACAATACATTCTCTTTTCCCCGGACATGTCCGAGAATCTGCTTTCGCTTTCGATATTAATTGTATTCATTTTTGCATTACTTTATAAGCAAACTTTGTCTGGTGCGTCTCAATCTCTCAGCAGCACCAACACTACAGCAGACAGAGAGAGAGAAAGGGAGAGAAAGAGCAGATCAAGACACCAGTTTTAATTTCATTAGGAGAACAAAATGTTTAAAATCAAATGTGTTACCTTAGGCTGCAGGTAATACACAATTTTATTTGACTAATTTATTACTGGAAGTAATTTCAGTACAGTGTAAGTTCCTTAACTAAACACCAGTTTTTTTTGTTCTTTGCAACTTGGCATTTAGGAACCAAAGTCTTTCTTTCTAAAAGGCACTACATTTAGTTTATTTATCTGCAACATTGTGTTTTTTAATTACAGTTTTGCTTTTGCACAATAAATGTTCTCAAAACGACATGCAACCTTTATTTCTTAAAAAGAAAATAGCAGTTTGGCTTTCCTAAGGGTCTATGTAACCTGTTCTGAAATGGTTCTATTATAATTTATATATCGCAATATATATCGTTATCGCAAGAGGCTGCAATGTATATCGCAATATGGATTTTAGGCCATATCGCCCATCCCTATTGAAATGTACATTAACTCATTTACTAAGACTGATGCTAATGGTCTAATCCAATTTAATGCTCTATGCTAAGCTGAAATTTCGCTGAAATATACACTGTATACAATCAAATATACACTGACTCTTCTGTAGTTGCATCATTTACTAAGAATGATGCTATGGCCTAATCTGATTTAAAGCGCTAAGCTAGTGTCACAGAAGTAGTGTATACACTGAAACTGACTGTTCTGTAGTTATATCATTTAACAAGGCTAAATCTAATGGTCTAATCTGATTTAATGCTTATGCTAAAACGTCAGTAAAATATACACTGACTGTTCTGTAGTTACATCATTTACTAAGACTGATGCTAATGGTTGGATTTATTGCTCTATGCTAAGCTAAGCTAAAATGTCACAGAAATATACACTGTATACAGTGAAATATACACGGACTTTTCTGTAGGTATATTGTGTACTTAGACCCACGCTAATGGTCATTTACTACATAAGACAAAAATGTAGCAGAAACTTCAGGAATAGACACGTCTCACGAGAACCACTTACCATACAATTAGGTTAACGCCGAAGATGACGAAGAATAAGAAAACTAGTTGGCTTGGCATTACTGTATGTACATGTACAGGACTGTATTTGTTTCTACCCATATTGCATCATCGTTACATCAGTCGCACGTTTTGTGCATTCGCCCACCACTGAAAGGGAGGAATTGGAGTTTATAATTGAACAATTAAAGCTATTTCTGTTACAAAAACACATTGATGTACTTTATAAGATGTATTAATCCCCCTACAACCAACACCATCTCACGGCAATTCGTAACATTTTGATTTAGTCACTAATTCGTATGAAATTGTATGATATCATTCATACAATTTAGTACCCCAATCACGGTTGGGTTTAGGGGTGGGGTTGGGTGTCATGCCTCCATTTTAAAAATCGTACATTTTTGTATGACTAAACTTGTACGAATTAGCCACTTAACTGACAAAACGCAAAATAGTTTGGTTTCCTCGTGAGATCAGGGTGTTACAACATAATTATGGGCTTTTAGAAGCTTCAAAATAAAAGCCTCTATATACAGTAGGCTAACCATTAGACAGCACACAAGAGCCACAATAAAATTTTAAAGTATAAGCATATTTTATTATTAAATATTATTTTAGTTAATATTTACTAGTAATCTTTTTTTTTTCCTTATTTTTTAGTTTAGATTTGATATACTATATTTTTCATTTTATTTTATAGTATTTTTTTTATTTTAAACTTTTTTTTTTAAAATTTGTTTTAATGCATTTAGTTTTTTATTAATGAGAATATATTTGTACATGTATAAATGTTTTATTTTATAGTTTTATTTTTTTTTAGATGTGACAAAAATTATAAAATAAAGTATAATAAATGGTAACAATGTGAATAATGCGTTTGTTGTATTTTGTCGCTAATGAGAAATTAGTGAAACGTGTTGAATTCTCATAAAATTCCTGGATAAAATTTAAAAGTACTCCAACTGTGTTCGTCTGACAGAGAAAAAGTCGTAGATGTACAGATGATGGCTTAAGGGAGAAAATTATGGGGTAATTCAGATTTTTGGGTGAACTACTCTTTTAAATTGTTTCATTGTTCATTTCTATTTCTACAGTATTTTAGAATCAGAACTATAGGTTTGGTTTTGAAGTCCTAATGCTTTCCAGCTTTGACTGGTATTGTAAGTTATGATTTTGAAAGAAATTCTAATCTTTGATTATTCAGGTTGAAAAAAACCTTTATTTCTTTATTTCATTTTTTTTTATTTTTTTTTTTTAAGCAATTTGAAGTTGTAGTTGACTACTTTATTTCTCTTGCTTTCCCACTCATTTGGGCGCTTTATAATGTGTTCATTAGTACTTGTGTGATGCTTGTTGCATTTTCAGCCTCAACTGTATGAGGAGGATATCAACAAATGTACTTCATCTCCAGAGTGTTTTTGAAATTGCAAATGTAGCATTTCGTGTTGGTCTAATAGCACTTTGCATCTAAATACAGCTTCTCATTTGATTGTTTAATTTGGACGTGGCGAAAAGATATGCAAACAAGCCTTTACACTTTATTTTCCTATTATTTATCTTTGCAAAAAAGTTTGTCATTTTTAATTCTTGCAATAAGGAGGTTTATTTTTGTACTAACTAGATTTGTTTCAGGGCTGTCTTGTGTAATTCCGAAATTTGTGCATGCAGTTCATTAAACTGCAAGGAAAAACTAAATAAATTACGATTTTGATGGTGGAATTTCTCTTTTCTGATTCTCAGTTAAATAGAAAAAAGTAACACTGAACAGCTAACTATAATCAGATCTGAATGTATATCAATTACAAATGTTATTAAGTGAGAAGCAATTTTTAATCTATTTTTAACCCCAATAATTATTTATAACTGCGGTACCAGAACATTCTCATTTCTTTTCTTTTTTTTTTTTCAAGCATTCAACTGCTGTTAAGCTTAGCTTAGCGTAGATTATTAAATCGGATTAGACCATTAGCATCTCATTCAAAAATATACACTGAAATATACACTTCTTATGCGCTGCATCTTCTGTAGATACATCGTGCACTAAGACCGATGCTAATGGTCTAATCTGATTCAATGATCTATGCTAAGCTAAAATGTCACAGAAATATACACTGACTCTTCTGTAATTACATCGTGCACTAAGACTGATGCTAATGGTCTAATCCGATTCAATGATCTAATGCTAATCTAAAATGTCACTGAAATATATACTGACTTCTGTAGTTACATTGCATACTAAGATTGACGCTAATGGTCCAATCTGATTCAATGATCTATGCTAAGCTAAAATGTCACAGAAATATACACTGACTCTTCTGTAATTACATCGTGCACTAAGACTGATGCTAATGGTCTAATCCGATTCAATGATCTAATGCTAATCTAAAATGTCACTGAAATATATACTGACTTCTGTAGTTACATTGCATACTAAGATTGACGCTAATGGTCCAATCTGATTCAATGATATATGCTAAGCTTAAATGTCACAGAAATATACACTGACTCTTCTGTAGTTATATCGTGCACTTAGACCGATGCTAATGGTCTAATCCGGTTCAATGATCTATGCTAAGCTAAGATGTCATTGAAATATACACTGACTCTTCTGTAATTACATCGTGCACTAAGACTGATGCTAATGGTCTAATCCGATTCAATGATCTAATGCTAATCTAAAATGTCACTGAAATATATACTGACTTCTGTAGTTACATTGCATACTAAGATTGACGCTAATGGTCCAATCTGATTCAATGATATATGCTAAGCTTAAATGTCACAGAAATATACACTGACTCTTCTGTAGTTATATCGTGCACTTAGACCGATGCTAATGGTCTAATCCGGTTCAATGATCTATGCTAAGCTAAGATGTCATTGAAATATACACTGACTCTTCTGTAGTTACATCGTGCACTTAGACTGATGCTAATGGTCTAATCCGGTTCAATGATCTATGCTAAGCTAAGATGTCATTGAAATATACACTGACTCTTCTGTAGTTATATCGTGTACTAAGACCGATGCTAATGGTCTAATCCGGTTCAATGATCTATGCTAAGCTAAGCTAAAATGTCACAGAAATATACACCGACTCTTCTGTAGTTACATCGTGCACTTAGACCGATGCTAATGGTCTAATCCGGTTCAATGATCTATGCTAAGCTAAGCTAAAATGTCATTGAAATATACACTGACTCTTCTGTAGTTATATCGTGTACTAAGACCGATGCTAATGGTCTAATCCGGTTCAATGATCTATGCTAAGCTAATCTAAAATGTCATTGAAATATACACTGACTCTTCTGTAGATGCATCGTGTATGAAGACTGATGCTAATGGTCTAATCCGATTCAAAGATCTATGCTAAGCTAAAATGTCACAGAAATATGCGCTGTTTATTTTTTAATTGGAACGTTGCACATCCCCAAATAATCATTTGCATGCTATATGTCACCGGATGGAGCAAATCGCTTGTAAAGCTCAGGTGCTGTTGTTTCGTTGGCGTTTTTGGATGCACATGTGCGAAGTGGTGCTTTAACTTAATTTCTCTTTTATTGGATGGCGGCGCAGTGACTGTGGGGTCTGCCATCTGTGAAGGACTAGCCTATAATTACTTATTAGTTGGCACGGCAGACAACAATATTTTGCCCATGTCAGAGAGCGCTGGTGAAATGTGTCACCTGCGTGCGCTGATTGACTCTTTCCAGCAGGAGGGAGATTTCAGCGGCTGAAAGAGCCAAGCTGAGCCTCTTTTATTCAAAGCCGGCAATTAAAGGCAGCAGATATTGTGTGCTGACACTGATGTTTAACGCCGCACCGCTCGCTGTCAATCTGCTTAACCTGGACATGAGAACGCATTCAGTGCTGTTTGCTATTACAACCTGAGTGCAGTTTAAAAAAAAAATAATGTTTTAAAATGTATTGCATTAAATGTTTTTTTATTTTTTTTTTTTTAAATATTTTAAACTTTTTCTTAATGTAAAAATCTTTTTTAATATGTATTTAGTTTTTATTATAGTAACAAGAATATATTTATACATATAATTTTCTGTGTTGCATTTATATATATATATCCATAATGATAAATGCTCACAATTTGAATAATGGGGGAAATTATTAATAATAATAATTTGCTACTGTATTTTGTTCCTAATGATACTCAAATTTGTTAAAAGTAACAGTTAAAATCTCATGACAATAATCTACGAATAACAATTAAAAAAGTAGGTTTATAGACAAAAAGTAATTGATTATATATTTGATTATTTAGGTGAAATATAATTAATATTTTTTTCTTTTTAGATTAAACATTTAATATTTTCTGTTTTTCAATTTATTTTTTGATATATTTTGTAGTGTTTTTTTATTTTATTTTATTTTATTTTGGAACTAAATGCAAATGATAAATATTTCCTGTTCAACAGCTGAAGTGACTATACATTTGTCATAACTAATAAATGTAAATTAAAATAATTTTTTAGCTATCATCCAACCCCCCCCCCCACCCCAACAATTTTGTATTTTATTCAACAGATGTTTAATTAATAATAATAATTATTATTATTATTATTATTATTTTTTTAACTAAATGCAAATGATAAATATTTCCAGGTCAACCACTGAAGTGATTGAACATTTTTCATAATTTATTTAAATGAAATAAATGTCATATATTGTTTTAGTTTACATTTATTAGTTATCATAATTTATCCCCCCTCCCCCTTTTTTTTTTTTTTTTGATTTGATTTAATTTCATTTCAAAACTAAATACAAATAATAAATATTTCCCGGTCAATCACTGAAGTGATTGTACGTTTTTCACAGCTACTGTAAATATTTTTTTAATTTACATTTATTAGTAATACTTTTTTTCAATTTGTTTTTCTTTTCTTAGGTTTGACATTATATTATAAATATTGTATTTTTTAATTTATACAAATTTTGTAGTGTTTTTTTTATTTTATTTTTTAAACTAAATGCAAATGATAAATATTTTACTTTTATATTCCAAAATGACCCAGACATTTTTCTCAAATTTTATTTATTTATTTATTTTATTATAATTTTTTTTTTTAAGATTCATTCTAGATTTGTTGACTAGTCTGAAATCATCCGAAAACACCAACTGGTCAATCAAAGCCAAGTGTTGTTGCGCTGCCAGCCTCGGGTCCGGCCAGAACCCTGGAGTGAAGCTTCAGATTGAGGATGAGCGTTTGGCAGCTCCGCTTTTCTCTCCTCCTGCTTCTTCATCATCACAGGAGCGATGGGTCATTTAAGAGGCTGTTCCGTCAGTGTGTTTCACTCCGAGGTTAAACTGCGGCATTTAACAGGTTTCGTGTGTGATCTGCCATAAACAATAAGTTAGTTTTCCTCCAAGCAAACAGTAAACTGAAGGTGAATACGATTTTTTCTTTGTAGTTGTCCCTTGCTTTATCAGAGTTAGCTTCTTTGCTGATCTGGAAACAAATCTTGATCTAAAATAAATTCACATGTTTACACTTACAGATACATGATTTAATATAGGCATATTTCAGCTTGGATAAGACACCCAAACTCCTGTTATTCCCCTTGTTAGGAACTATGGGTCTGACAGGAGCACATTTAGCTTAGCTTAGCATAGATCATTGAATCAGATTAGACCATTAGCATCTCATTCTAAAATGATCAAAGAGTTTCTACAGTTTTCCTGCACCAGATGCAACAGGATAGGTACATTTAAACGCCAGCCATTCAAATGCGCAGAATAGTGCACTGCACTCCCGATTACATGGAAAGGTTTATAATCTATTACTAAATAACCTCATTGACATTATTAAAGGAACACTCAATTTTTTGGGAAATAGGCTAATTTTAAAACTCCCCTAGTTACAAAGTTCAGTTTTACCATTTTTAAAAATCTATTCAGCTGAATAGACCTGGCTCTGGTGGGAGCACTTTTTTAGCTTAGCTCAGCATAGATCATTGAATCGGATTAGATCATTAGCATCTCATTCAAAAAATGATCAAAGAATTTCTATAGTTTTCCTATTTAATGTTTAAAATTGAAAGACTCTCTTCTGTAGTTACATCATCTTGTACTAAGACTGATGCTAATGGTCTAATCTGATTCAATGATCTATGCTAAGCTAAATTGTCACAGAAATATACACTATGTAGTTGCATCGTGTATTAAGACTGATGCTAATGGTCTAATCTGATTCAATGATCTATGCTAAGCTAAAATGTCACAGAAATATACACTGACTCTTCTGTAGTTACAACATGTACTAAGACTGATGCTAATGGTCTAATCTGATTCAATGATCTATGCTAAGCTAAGCTAAAATGTCACAGACATATACACCGACTCTTCTGTAGTTATATCGTGTACTAAGACTGATGCTAATTGTCTAATCAGATACAATGATCTATGCTAAGCTAAAATGTCACAGAAATGTTTTTGTTTTTTTACATCGAAACTGCGCATCGCCAAAAAATTGTTTTAAAATGAAAAAGACAGGTTTTATAGCATGTCACAGTGTAAAATTTATTTTATTATTTTTCTTTGACAAGTTCTTTTATTTTAACTTACAAAAATATGCTAATTGGATAATAGAATGATTGTCAATGATGAACAGTTTCGGGTTATCCGGAGATGTATGACTTCACAAATTGTAAATCAGAATATTAATAAATATTAGAATTATAACAATATCAACAACAGCGATCACGCAAAATAAGCACATGATTCAGTGGTTGCCTAGCAACATAAAAAGCGCAGCACACTACTTTTATTCTTCTCAACAAAAAAGGCAGTGCGGTGCGCCTCGTGTTTGCGAATGGAAAATTGCGTTCGACGTGATCAGCCCCTAGGTCTTCTAAAATGTGGTTTAAATATGCAAATAATGTGTTCCTTGATTAAAACATGCACAAATTTGCATATAGTTCTTCAGTGAAGTCTGGTTCAAAATATGTAATTCTTTTGTTTGCAGAGTTAAAAAAAAATGTAAAAAGAAATACCAAATCAAACAGATAATGAGAGTTTTTCTCTAATTTAATACATTTGTGTTTACAATCAAGTATAAACATCTCACTCCATAAAAAAAAAAACTAAAAATGTAAATAAAACTGTAAGTTATGTTTTAGTAAGTGCTGCTGAAGGGGAGATGTACGTATGACCTGGTGCACGCAGGAAAACCAAATGGCCCTAAAATATGTTTTATAATTGAAATCTACTTGCACAAATTTATAAAAATGGACAAGGAACACTTAAATGTGTATGTTTGATATTTTTCTTGACATTAGACCTGAAAAAGACTTTATGAAAAGCCCAAAAGTGCCTGAAAAAAAGCTGTTTTTGCCTGCAGTGTCTTGCTTTTAATGTGTTTTGTGTGTGATCTGCCATAAACAATGAGTTAAATCTCCTCCAAAAGAGCCGTGCTGCTCTAAAAAGACTGATCGCTGATGCGGGTTATATTAGAAAAACAGGGCAGGAGAACACGGTGAAGCTGGGAACGATCAATACTTCTTAGAAGCCCTGAAGCCCGTCTCAGCATTTTCACATGAAATTATTGCTGTACAACACGACTCAAAGTCCACTCGCGTCTGTCTAATCAGACACGGCCCAATCACCTTTGGAGTGAAGATATCGTAAATCTGTAGATGTCACGAGGCGATTTCAATTGTAGTGTCAAGTGGAAAAGCATAAAGCAGTTGGTTCTTCTGCATTTTGGAGAACATGTGTTGTATTTTGTCCAGCCTGTGCGTTTTACACTGAAAAACAATAAGCAATTAGGAACAGCTTTTTTTCTGGAAATGGGCTCAAACTCCCTTAGAGTTAAACAGTTGAGACATTTTGAATCCATTCAGCCAAACTTTGGGTTTGTCAGGAGCACTTTTAGCTTAGCATAAACTATTGAATCAGATTAGACCATTAGCATCTCACTCAAAAATGACTAAAGTGTTTTATTAATTTTCCTATTAAAAGCTTGAATCTTCTGTAGTTACATCGTGCGTTAAGACCATAGACTGTAAAAGATATGGACGTAGTATCCGTGACGTCACCCATAGGTTTCTGAACACTGCAAAAGAAGCCACAAGTAGGCGCGGCCAACCGTCGCCATTTTGTTAGCGCGTCATCGCACCAAACGCGGTATACCAAATAAGGGCAAAGAGGCGGAGAGTGAGCGGAGCTACAGACGCATACTGGATTCTCAGCATTTTGCTTAGACCTCGATTAAAACAGATTTATTACTTTGGGAGAACGCTTAATACTTCATTACCTGTGACTCGTTTGTGTTCTGACCACATGTGCTTGACTGTACACTATATCAATAAAGTGTTTAGACTTTTAAAAACACTGTTGTAACACATTGAGCCACTAAACATTGTTCTTATGACGTTTTTCGACAAGAGGAAAACGCGAATTACTATCAAACACTTCAGATATAGTCTGTGTTAGTAAATGCAAGGCTGTTTATAAAATCCAGCACTAACACTGATTGACAACGCTTCAGATGACTGTTTTATAGCCTACAACTAATCAATCTGTCAGATTCTGAAGTGCAATACTGGTCTAAAGAACATTTAAATCATAAATGATCTTAAATAAAACAAATACATTTATAGAGATGGTATATAAGCATATAAGTTCCCTCACCTGTGAAATGGAGGCAACTTGAACGGTTTGTAAGCACAATTAAGTCCACACAGCATGCCATATCATCTGATAATTGCAGGAAATAATTCCAAAAGGCAAATGACGGTGTAAAGAAACATTAAACAAAACAAATACACGATTTATATGCCGAGTTCAGCCGCTAATTAGCCAGAATCAGCTGAGGTGACGAGACGGCGACCAGCGAGACCTAGCTGTCACTCAAGTGGCCACGCCCTTAATTATGCAAACTTAATATAACCTAATATAAACGAAACGGATGAGTTATAAAAAAATTCACCCCCCTCAGAGTTGTCATGAAGGGTAATCATAGCTATATGCACCAAAGCCATCGTTTGTACCAGGCTGTAAACATGTTTTTATCAGCTGTAAAAATGGCCAATTTACCAATGCAGAAAGAAAGCACTTGGACTTCCTGGAGCCAGCCCCCCAGGCGAGTCGATGAATTGCAGTTTTAGTTACTTCCATATTGGCTTCCCGAGGGAGAGCGGGAGGTTGCCGCTTGGTTAAGACAGACGCTAGTGCTCTAATCTGATTCAATGATCTATGCTAAGCTAAAAATGTAGCTGATAGTTACCACCATACTTTCCCAGTTGACTGATTACCATTAAATACACAAAAAGCATTTAGTAACTCTTTTTCCTAACAATGTGACACGACAGGATTCCAGCAACAAGCATTTGTCCAGATGCAACACGACAGCAATGTTTAATTACCTGCCATTCGAAAGAGCAATTAAACTGACATGTTTATAATCGCATTAATAAACAATTAACATTATTAAAGGAACACACGTGTTTGGAAAATAGGCTCCTTTTACAACTTCACTGGAGTTAAAGGGTTAAACTTTTACCGTTTTTGAATACATTCACCCAATATCTGACCCTGGTGGGAGCACGTTTAGCTTAGCTTAGCATAAACTATTGAATCGGGTTAGACCATTAGCATCTCATTCAAAAGTGACTAAAGTGTTTTGATATTTGTCCTATTAAAAGCTTGAATCTTCTGTAGTTATATCGTGTGTTAAGACAGATGCTAATGGTCTAATCCGATTCAATGATCTATGCTAAGCCAAGCTAAAATATAGTTACCGCCACAATTTCCCAGTTGACTGATTACCATATGAATTACAAAACAAATTTTTTCAGCCATATTTCGTCCAGCTTGAAGTGTGTAATATATATATATATATATATATATATATATATATATATATATATATATATAAAAAAATGAAAAGTAATACTTTTCTCTAAAGATACTGAACTTTTTTCATTGTCTCTCAGTGGATGCTTGTAAATCATCAAAATTATCACCATCGCAATAAATACCAGGAAATATTGTGATATAATTTTAAGTCTATATCGCCCATCCCTAATTGTTCAGTATTAATGTTAATAAATACATGAACTAATGGATTAAAAAAAAAAAAAATAAGCTCAACCCCCCTCTAGAGTTAAACAGTTGACACAATTCATCGTTTTTGAATCCATTCAGCTGTACTCTACGTCTGGCGGGAGCACTTTTAGCTTAGCTTAGCATAAACTATTGAATCAGATTAGACCATTAGCATCTCGTTCTAAAATGACTAAAGTGTTTTGTTAATTTTCCTATTAAAAGCTTGAATCTTCTGTAGTTACATCGTGCGTTAAGACAGACGCTAGTGCTCTAATCTGATTTAATGATCTATGGTAAGCGAAGCTAAAATATAGTTACTGCCACAATTTCCCAGTTGACTCATTACTATATGAATTTCAAAAAAAAAAAAAAAAAATTCAGCCATATTTCGTCCAGCTTGAAGTGTGTAAGATATAAAAAAATGAAAAGGAATACTTGTCTAAAGATATTAAACTTTATTTATTGTCTCTCAGTGGATGCTTGTAAATTATCGTTAAAATGATCACCATCGCAATAAATAGCAGAAAATATTGTGATATAATTTTAAGTCCAGATCACCCATCCCTAATTGTTCAATATTAATGTTAATACATACAGGAACTAATGGATTTTATAATCTCAACCCCCCCCCCTACCCCCAATTCATAATTTTTGAATCCATTCAGCCACACTCTAGGTCTGGCGGGAGCACTTTTAGCTTAGCTTAGCATAAACTATTGAATCAGATTAGACCATTAGCATCTCTCTCAAAAATGACTGAAGTATTTCGGCAATTGTCCTTTTTAATCTTGAATCTCTAAGACAGATGCTAATTGTCTAATCCGATTTAATTATCCATGCTAAGCTAAGCTAAAAATGTAGCTGATAGTTACCACCATACTTTCCTAGTTGACTGATTACCATTCAATACACAAAAAAGCAATTAGTAACTCTTTTTCCTAACAATATGTGACACAAGATTCTAGCAAAAACCATTTGTCCATCCCCACCAGATGCGACACAACTTAACATTTAGCTACCAGTCATTCGAAACTGTTTTTTTTTTTTTTTCTCTCTCAAGGTAAACAGTTTAACTTTTTTACCATTTTTGAATACATTCACCCAATATCTGAACCTTGTGGGAGCACCTTTAGCGTAGCTTAGCATAGATCATTAAATCGAATTAGACCGTTAGCATCTCATTCATAAATGACTAAAGTATTTCAATAATTGTCCTATTAGAAGCTTGAATCTTTTGTAGTTATATCGTGTGTTAAGACAGATGCTAATGGTCTAATCCGATTCAACGATCTATGCTAAGCTAGGCTAAAATATAGTTACCGTCACAACTTCCCAGTTGACTGATTTACCATATGAATTACAAAAATATTTTTTGTCATATTTTGTTCAGCTTGAAGTGTGTAAGATATAAAAGTTCAATACAAAATCTGAAAAGAAATATTTTTCTCTAAAGACACTGGACTTTTTAGTTGTCTCTCACCGGATACAACTAATTATCGTCAAAATATCGTAACTAAATACCAAAAATTATTGTGATACAATTTTAGGTCCATATCTGATTGATAGGTCCATCACTGATTGTTAATAAATAAATAAATTAAGTAATGAAACCTTAGTTTAAAGTGTGAAGTGAAGTCCAGCAAACTAGGTCTTGAAGAGTTTCTCACAACATCCACGAGCATTTTGCCAAGTGTTTTTATATTTATTTATTAGCTACTACCCAAGGTATAGCTTAAAATCTAACCATTCTCAACTGAACTTGAAGTTTGCGAGAACTCCGAAGCGTCCCACATCTCCTATATTGACATTTGATGCATAATTAATGGAGTGGCGTCCAGATTAGACCAAGTTTATCCCCTCTTTGAACTAAATCGAAAGTTTCGCTCTGATGGGAGAGCTTATTTTCGGAGTGGAAGCCACCAGCGGCCAAACTGGGGCTGGCAGAAATGCCCCTCCGCTGATGAGGAGAGGCAGATTTTTGATGCGACATCTCCAGCGGCGAGGGACATCTCAGATCTACGTCCCATTTTACAGAAGTTAATATCTGAGATGGGTCGTTTAAATAGTAATGAGTTAATGCACTCCAGATGCATTATGGGAAGGCTTTAAAGAGGGCTAAATTTACTGTTGTCTGACCTAACTAGGCGTTTGGTGTAGTGGGGATGGTGACGCTGAGGTGCGAGACCTGAAAAACAGAGCTCTCCTTTGGGTTTTCACAACAGACGTAGGAGATGACCAAGGTCGACTGGAGTTTTCACTGGAGTTTCCATAGATTCAAGCAACGTAAAAGTGATGCGTTCTGGTTTTAATGTTTGGAAATAAGTATGGAAATAAGTTTCCAACCTAAAATATGTATCAAGTTTGGTTTGTGGAATCTGATTTTTAGGTTCACACAGAATCTGTGCACGCAGAAATCCACAAAAAAAAAACACTTTGTTGTTTGCTACATTGTTAATGATTGCTCCTCCAGTATACTGTAACATTAATTATGGTGAACTGATATACTGTAGTAAAATACTGTAGTATAGTACAGTTCCATATAATACACTTAAGAAATTATTAATTGGATTTGCGAAATATTTCTAAAGGTGAGTAAACCATTTATATGAGCTGAATTTAAACAAACAAAATAGGTTGATCATTACTAAATTTAATTAGTTTGCTTAAATTCTGCCCATCAATTGTTTGCAAACACATACCTTACATTGTATAAATATATATTTATTCCGGTTTTAATATTAATTTCAGTAATATTATTGACTATTATGCAGATGTTTCTATGATTTATTTACAAAACAGTTTTTGAAGTAATATATTCTGGATTTTAGCACATATAATACGTGAGAGACTTGCTTTGTTTACCAAACAAGTAGATCTACACTGAAAACAAATGATGTATGGAAAGTTGTTGAAAACAATTTATATGTGTTGAATTTAAACACGCATATTACGTTTAGTAATGTTTAACTTAATTTGTTTGTTTAAATTCAGTCCAAATAAATTGTTTACAACCACTTATCTTAATGTTTTTAGTAATTCCATGCAATCAACTTTGAATAATTTTTTTCAGTGTAATTCGGATTTGTTTAAACCTTAAAGTTATTTTAGTTTCATGTTTTATATTTTTTTTTATTATTATTATTATACTCCCAAAATCATTCAGCATAAATCCAGAGTTTGTTTCTTTACAAAATTCTCTGCACGCTCAAAAAAAATATTCATTGATTTAATTTAATTGACACATTGTCACACATTGGAATTGTTATTTCAACGTATTTGAATTGTGTAAATTCAACTTATTTCAATTGTTACTTCAACTTTGAATTACATAATTTCAACTTATTTTTTCGGAAAATAGAACCCAAGAGCAATTTAATTGACATTTTTTTTCACACATTTGGATTTTTATTTTTTATTTATTTATTTTTTTTACTTATTTCAATTGTGGTACTTCATCTTATTTGAATTGTGTAATTTCAACTCATTTCAATTGTGCTATTTCAACTTACTCAACTGTTACTTTAGCTTTTTTGAATTGCATAATTTCAACTTATTTAGGCAAATAGGACCCAAGAGCAATTTAATTGACACATTTCCACACATTTGAATTATTTCAACTTATTTCAATTGTTATTTCAACTTATTTCAATTGTGTTACTTCAACTCATGTGAATTGCGTCATTTCAGCTTATTTCAATGGTGTTATTTCAACTTATTTTTTTCAACTTATATGATTATATGCAAATAGAACCCAAGAGCAAATTCATTTTGAACCAATTGTCAAATTATTTTCATTCACTGTAAAACCCAAACAGTCAGCTTTATCAAATGAAATGTGTAGTTAACTCAAAATTGACTGAAAGTTAAGTCTACTCCTTTGAAAAGAGTTTTAAACTCAGTATTGAAGGTAATGAGTTAATTAAGTATCTCATTACTTTAACTTAAATGGAGTAAGTTCACAGTACTCATATAGATTAGTTTTTTACTCAAATGGTTTGTAGCAATCGGTTTCCTCACGGTTTGATTTGCCTTAACTTATTGGGTTTACAGTACTCAGTTGGTTTGAGCTCTCTTCATTTATTGGGTTTTACAGTGCTCAAATTGCTTCGTTTACTCAAATGGATTAAGTTCACAGTACTCATTAGGATTAGTTTTTGAACTTAAATGCTTTATTGCAATCGGTTTCCTCAAATGGTTTGAGTTACCTTAACTTATTGGTTTTACAGTGTTTGAATTACAGTTTTCTCTTGTGGAGCCAATCTCAATCATTTCATTTGGACAACCAGGTTTTCCGGTTTCACAATGCAGAATAAACTGCAACCGTTTTAATGATGCCTTCAGTTTACTGACACCTGAGCTCAAAACCGATATCTGCACAGTTATGGCTCTCAGAGCGAAGCATAAAGCACTATTGTTGCTTAAAAAGCTGACAACAGCCATAGCACGACTCTTCTGAAAGGCATCGAAACTCCTTACACAACTTCTAAATCTTCAAACTAAGTGAGGATTAAACTTTAACAATTCTTTCTCTTAACTTTAAAACACCTACGGTTTTATTTCACCCTTTTAATAAACCATAGTAAAGCATACTTTGTAAAAACAAACACAGGGTTCCACACAATTCACGTTGTCCCAACACAAATCTATTAAGTTCATTGGTTTTGATGAATTTGATTAAACATAAGTTGCCCCCCCCAAAAAATCTCAAGAATTGTGTTTCAGCTTGTTCTAAATGTTAATGCCTTTTTTAGTGGTCAAACTGATTAATAGTTTTAGAAAAAGCCCTTTTATACTCCTTAAATCAATCTCACTATAGAATGGAATGTGTTTTGGATTAGAATATGTGATTAGATTTATAGTATGAATAAAACTGTAAATTATGTGTAAGTGAGGTTGGCTGAAGAGGAGATTTATGACTCGGTGCGCAAGATAAACCAAATGGCCTTAAAATATGTACTGCATTGTAACTGAAATCTACAGGATCAAATTGATAAAGTGTGACAAAAGAAACATTTAAAAGTGGATATTTTCTTTGCATTAGACCTGAAAAATACTTTATGAAAATGAACAGAAAAAAGGTGTATTAATAGCTCTAGGATGGAATGTGTATTAGAACAACAATTTTGGAGTAGGAACACTAAATTAAACATCAACTTGGAGAAGAAGAGTTGATTATTTTTTTAGGTGAAATGTGCTTTAATAAGCTTTTATTTACTTAACATAATTAAAAATTATTTTAAAAGTGTAAACTCAGACCTCATGTGTATGCTTTACATACATTTTTGGTGTTTACTTGTACTCAGTTTGGCTGCATCTGCTAATGGCTAATGGATTTTCCATGTCAGATATCCTGTTTTGCTTGGGAATGTCACCATGTGCAAGTAAAGTTGTAGACCGTGTTCATCTTGCTGAAAAAAAAGCAAACTACACTGCACTACATTTTAAAAATTAAATAAAATAAATATATTATTATAATGATTATAAATATTTATTTATGAAACATTAATATCAGAAGTCCCACAGAGTTACACAGAAACTGATTAATTTAAAAAGGATCTAAAAAATTGAAATAAAAAAACAGTAAAAATAAATAAAATAATAATATATAATATTATAATATATATATGATAATATAATAATATAATATAATATAATATATATGATAAATTTAAATATTTATTTTATTTATTTATTTATGAAATATTAATATCAGAAATCTCACAAACAGTTACACAGAAACTGATTAACTAATTAATTTAAAAGGATCAAAAAATTTGTAAAAATAATAACTAACTAAAAAATAAATAAATAAAATATAATACATAATAAATGAAATAATAATTAAATAATAAAATAAATAATTTTTATTTATGGGATATTAATATCAAAAATTTCACAAATAGTAACACAGAGACTGATTAATTTGTTAATAAAAAAAATCTAAAAGAAAAATCTAAAAAATTATAAAATTAATGAAATTAATATTTAATTATTTATAAAATATTAATATCAGAAATTCTGCAGTTACACAGAAACTGAAGTTTATTAATAAAAAAAATCTTAAAGAAAAATATAATAAAATGTAATAAATTATTTATTTATGTATGAAATATTAATATCACAAATTTCACAAAGAGTTACACAGAAACTGATTTATTTATCATGAAAAAGTAGTAATTTGAAAAATAGTAATTTGCTATTTGAAATGCGAACACAGGCACAAAAAACTCCTAAAAACACATGCAAATGATAAACTTGCTTCATCTAATTTTCATTTATTCAGCATGTAATTGATTTTGACTGGTTTTAACAGGCGTTCACCCGACTAACTTAGGCGACCGCTCATCCTTCTCCTGCTAAAACAATTTTGGGTCCCCTAACAAATAAAAAAGAGCGCCGATAGAAAAGATAAGCCGTGTTTTGAATTAGTGTCACTCAATGTACTTGATTATTCATATATGATTAAGAAGCGGCGCCTAATCCAGTAAATAGAGTTAAAACCAGAGCCAAATTGCGTCCCTTCAGGTGCGGCAAGCTCTTAATCAAATTATCCTCACATCCGGGCATGTCGTATCTTTTTTTTTCTTTCCCTTCAAACACCCCCGGTGACTTTTTCAATGCAGATTATAATCAGCTTCCTATTTTTCAGGCTTTGATTAAAATCACGCAGGCTTTGGACAGACTGGCTTCTTCCAGTGACGATTCCGCCTGCTAATTATTAATATCAGAGACTCACTCGCTAGTGTTTTTTTTTTTTTCCCCCGTTCTCTCTTTTTTGTTCACCAATTACAGTGAACCAGCGGACCAGAGTGGTTAAACAATGCCCATAACTATTAATCATGTCGAGTCACATTGGATATGAATCCATTAGTTCATTCTTATTTAAATGTCTTGCGGTGGTTGCGAGGGGACGAGGTTTCGCTTTCGTCCTTCCTGACCTTCAGCTTCAAGTCTCTCCGGCAGAGATTTTACCATTTTATTCCTACCAGTTATCCTTTTAGTTACTTGTTAAATTAAGTTCAATTAAGGCATGTGTGCCGATGCTCATTTATCAGCTTCATTTTGAGGAATTAAGGGTTATCGTGATAACTGAATTTCTGTTGGGGATCCCTTTTGATGTTGTAGGAAAAGCTATTATATTGTATGGTAAACAATACATATTTTAAGTAATATGATATAAAAAAAAAATTATTATTATTATTATTATATACACACAAACACACCACAGACACATTTATAATTTTGTTAAAAACTAAAAGGCCCAAATTAAAGTGAATTTATCAAAGGTCATTTATTTTTTAAATTGATTTTGGTACTACAGGAAAATCTAAAAATAAATTGAATCTTTGTTTTAATTATTTCAATTTTATTTATATATATATAAATATATATTTATTTATATATATATATATATATATATATATATATATATATATATATATATATATATATATATATATATATATATATATTATTATTATTATTATTATTAATTTTTTTTTTTTTTTGTAAGTATAATAATTTATTTAACAAAAGGTATTTATTTCCAAAGAAACAATGTACAGTTGCAATCAGAATTATTGAACCCCCTTTGAATTGTTTTTTTTCTTTTTAAAATATTTTCCAAATGATGTTTAACAGAACAAGGAAATTTTCATAGTATGTCTGATAATATTTTTTTTTCTGGAGAAAGTCTTATTTGTTTTATTTTGGCTAGAATAAAAGCAGTTTTTAATTTTTTAAAACCCATTTTAAGGTCAAAATTATTAGCCCCTTTAAGCTATATATTTTTTTAATCTTAGTCTACGTAAAAAGTGTAATCGCTGATAAATTCTGTTAAACTTTGTGTAACTAAAAATATTTAGCTGAAACCTGCTTAACTGATTAAAATTAGTTACATAAAAACATTTGTTGTCATGGCTTGTCATATTTTTTTTACAGTAGATAGAAGTAGTCAAAGATAGATTAGAAGATACAATAATAAAAACATTTATAGTATTTATTTGTACTCAAAAGTCCAATTTATGATGCATTCATGCAGCTCAACATTGGATATTTGTATGGTTCGAGTCCCGGCTGGGCCAGTTGGAATTTCTGTGTGGAGTTTGCATGATCTCCCCAGGTTGGTGTGGGTTTTCTCTGGGTGCTCTAGTTTCCCCCACAGTCCAAACACATGCGCTGTAGGAGAATTAAATAAACTAAATTGGCCGAAGTGTATGAGTGTGTGTGTGAATGCAAGTGTGTATGGGTGTTTCCCAGCACTGGTTTGTGGCTGGAATGGCATCCACTGTGTAAAACATGCTGGATAAGTTGGGGGTTCATTTCGCTGTGGTGACCTCTGAAATAGAGACTAAGCCGAAGGAAAACAAATTAATGGGGAAAAACTGAGTAGATTTAAAGGGCCACAAAACCCCCTGTCTCAGCAGGGTGTTTTTACACCTCTGTTTTGAGAAAAGTCAGGAAAGTTGGGCGTGTCCAGCTCTGAGAGTGTGGGAGTGTCGGGGGAGGGAAAGAAGATAAGATTTTGCATAGAAGGGAGTTAACATTTGGGCACGCGCTAAGTTTGACAGGAAAAACAAACACACAGAGGCTGATTTGATACAGCGAATAAGAGAAAAAAATCCTCCGCATTTCTCTGTAACTTTTTTACTCGGTAGGTAGCGTCAGAAAGCCGTGTGTGTATAGACTATCCTGTCACAAAATGCAGCGAAAATCCTGCACGACGGGAATAGTTTGTGTTTACATGTTTACACTCGGAGAGCAGCATTTAAACAAAGGGCACTGCACTGCAAACACTTACCAAATCTGTAGACAGACAATCAAACTGGAGCTGTGTCTTTTTATTAAAAGTAGACGAGCGGCAAATCCGGATTTCACCATTTCCAGATGAGAAAAAGCTCTCGGGTAAAGATGTTCCTTACAAATGCGTTTCTGTCGCGTGCACTGTAATCCACACGTGAGTCCAGCTGCTCTCTCATAAAGGGAAAATGAAAACAAAACCTTCGTTGCAACACACTAATAACACCTACGAATTTTGTCTTGAAATTCTTGTACTTTCACTTGTTTTGGCAACACAACGTGGCGTCTCTCTGCCGTCTAAACAGTGTAAACTGGTAAACAGTCTCCGGAGCTATCATGCATATTAATGAAGTTTCACGTCATACACAATAGAGCGCGCTGATTGGTTTGAAGCACGTCTTTCTCATGAATTAATACTGCACCCTCAGATACGTAAGAACGTCCTAGAAAAGACAGACAGCCTCTCTCCAGGCTGGATTTACACCTAAGTATCTCATGGTCGTGACGCAGCTTCAAAAATTAGTTTCAAACCGGAAGAACGAATTTGCTCAAAATAACGCAAAAACAACCAATTTTCACTTTTTAGTGCAATATATGTGTCCTAATAGTGTTTATAGCAGCGTGGGACACAGATATGACTGTCAACAGCTCAAAAAATGTGTTTTGGTGTTTCGTGACCCTTTAAAAGCAAAGTGTGTAATTTTAACCACTGTATTCATTAGTCCAATTCTTTCACTTTATTATGTAACCGCTAATCATAACCGCGTGCCAAAAGACCTTTTGCTTTGAGTGTGAGAGGGAAAAAAAAAACCCCAAAAAACTCCAGCGCTGACTACATTCAGCCTTTAGACTAATTATGATTTACAGATTGTTGGAAACTTTGGATTGTGAACTTGAGACTTGCGAGTCTTCTTTCATATGATGTCACAAACAGCAGATGAGATTTCTCTTTTTACGGAATGAATAGTTAATCTCCGCTTGTGGGATGGATGACCAAAGGGAATGAATTGATGGAGCAGTGATGGAGAACGACACTTTCCACTGGACCCTGGCAGTGATGGAGAAGCCGACTTTTTCCTCGCTGTCGTGTTTTCTGCACCAATCACATCCTTCCATCTTCCGGCCCAAGTTTATCAGCCTTATCGATCAGTGTTTTAGCGCTTTATTTTCCTAATGTGGCGCCCGGGATGCAATAATTAACCCCGTGTCAGGTTATTAAAACCCTATTTTTACGTGACAGACCGAAATAGACCTACAGAAATGGGAAGATGGAAGCCATCAGTTAATGCTCAAGGAATCTGAAATGTGAAATGACTCCTTTCTGAGACCTCGTTATAATTACCGCATTAATTTCAGATTAAAAGATTGGTTTTTTTTGCCACACGGCTGGGAGACGTATAGCAATTGATGGCATTTTAACGAAGAAAAAAGTTTGACGGAGCACAATGGTGCTCACTGTGTTTGAGGAAATCCGCCAACACTTCTACTGAAGCTCACCTTGATGCTAATCCAAGTGCAAATTTCACTGATGTTGATATGCGTCTATTCCAATATGAATTTGTCTGTCAAATCATGTATTACTATCTTGCCATTGTGATTTCCGCAAGTGAATCCTTCCTAAATGGAAAATGTATTTACTGCCTCATGCTATTCTTAACCCAGAGACTGTTTGTCTTCCTTGGAACACAACGACATGTTTTTTTTTTAATTGACACAATGAATCAACTTTCTAAAACAACGTCAACATTGACATAAAAAAAAAATTCATACAGCTTGTATGCAAGTCCATTGACCTTATGCTTGATGTATGAGTGGGTGCAGCCATTGGAGTCTTTTTGGTTCGAGACTACGGGTCTCATTCACTTCCATGCATTTTTAGTCGTTAAAAAATGGCTTTTGCTGCGCTATATTGCAGACTGGTATTTTCTTATTGTATTATTCTACTTTTTTATGTATAGTCATGAACACACTTGTTGGTAGAGAAAGCAGTTTGACCGTTTTCTGTCGATTATTATTCCTAGTCATTTCTCCCATAGGCAACTCAATCGGAAGTTAAAAACAAACGCAAAAAACGAGCGCATTGAAGAATAAGGTCAATCGTGCTACAGATTACAAGTTTATGGGCTCTATTTTAACTATCTAAGCACATGGTCTAAAGTGCATGGGTGTAGATGCACTTAGGCCGTGTCCAAATATACTTTTTGATATTTTAAGGATGGGGAAAAACCCAGGCGTGCCAGGCGCATCGTCTAAAAGTGTTTTCCCTATTTCCTTAATGAGTTATAGATGTGTTTTGGGCGTAACATGCATTAAACCAATCAGAGTCTCATCTCTCATTGTCTTTAAAAGCGAGTTGTGGCCACGGCAAATAAATTTGCCATTTACATGGTGAACTTTGTAAGCATAAAAACTGAATGCTTCGCTAGTGAAGAAGCGCGAGGTTAAAGCGAGCAAACCATCGGAACGGAACGGAACGAGTCGAATTCCTCCATTTGTTTTATATTTAAAGATGTGTGTGCTGCTGTGCATCCCTGTGTATGTAATAAGCAAAAACCACTAGCTCCACATTGCCCCAGGTGTATGATAGAACCGACAAGACACTTTCAGACAATTCACATTTAAAAAAAAAAAAAAAAAAAAAAAAAAATCTACTGATTTAAGCTATCATAAAAACACAACTTTTGTTGTCATTTCTCCACATCAACATTGACATGAAAGTAATTCATACGGTTTGTATGCAATCATATGATAACTTTGCTCAAATGAAATTCATTATTGCTTACAAATGCCATATTTAGACTACACTGTTACAATAGTGACTCAATGATGACAAGAAACTTACAAATTGCAAGTTTATGGCCTCTATTTTAATGATTTAAGTGCATGGTCTAAAGCGCATGGGCGAAGATGCACTTAGGCCGCGTCCAAATCCACTTTTACTATTTTAAGGATGGGAAAAACAGTTGGTGTGCCCAGCACATAGAGCTGCACAATTAATCGTAAAAAGATCGCGATCTCGATTCAACCCCCTAGACGATCTTAATCCAGCATTTATACGATTCTGCCAATCATTTTTTTCAAGGTCAGGAGAAAAGCAAAGGCGGCCGCACAAGTCTTAACGTTGTTTTAGAAACGTTTCCAAATGGTGTTAAGAGTCACATGCTGTATTTATAAGGTGCAATTCACCCAAAACTGTCATTTCTGTTTGCATGTAATGATGTATTCACGGCCGCCAAATCACATGTGACGTGAGCTGACCGTGTCGTGAGGTGTTACCTCAAAAATTCGCACGCCCGTGAACGATGCCTACTTTAGTGAACTGAACTTGCATAGGCTGTGAATAACAGGTAATAAGGTTGTAAATAACATTCCGTTTGTGGCACAGAGTGATCGTTTGGGAGCCGCACTAAGCAGTGAAAATGAAACCGAAAGCGTGCACATCATTTAAATGATTATATCGCATTTTAGAGTATTGATTGTGACAAGCGTTAATATGTTTTTCTTTCATAGCGAACACAGTGTTGTGCATGAGAATAAATGTTTAACAGTGTCAGTATAACTACTCTAGCCTATATGATGTTGAATATAATGCAAGAGAGAATCTAATAATGACAAAAGTCTCATTTTACCAGTTGAAAAAAATGGTCTAACAATGTTGTCAATGACAGATTGCAAGCATAGCAGATCAGAATAATGAATAGTTGTATTCTGAAATAACAATAATAATAATAGCCTACTCTTATTAACCTTTTTTTTTGCATCTACACAATCCTGAGAAAATCGTGATCTTTATTTTAGCCAGAATCGTGCAGCTCTACCAGCACTGTTGCTACCAGCAAAGTGTTGTCCCTACTTAAAGGGTCACGAAACACCAAAACACATTTTTTGAGCTGTTGACAGTCATATATGTGTCCCACGCTGCTATAAACACTATTAGGACACATATATTGCACTAAAAAGTGAAAATTGGTTGTTTTTGCGTTATTTTGAGCAAATTCATTCTTCCGGTTTGAAATGAATTTTTGAAGCTGCGTCACGGCCATGAGATACTTAGGTGTAAATCCAGAGTGGAGAGTGGCTGTCTGTCCTTTCCAGAACATTCTGACGTATGTGAGTGTGCGGCATTAATTCATGAGAAAGACGTGCTTCAAACCAATCAGCGCGCTCTATTGTGTATGACGTGAAACTTCATTAATATGCATGATAGCTCCGGAGACTGTTTACCTGTTTACACTGTACAGACGGAAGAGAGACGCCATGTTGTGTTGCCAAAACAAGTGAAAGAACAAGAATTTGGAGACAAGAGTCATCGGTTTTGCGTTTATTAGTGTGCTGCAACAAGGTTTTGTTTTCATTTTCCCTCTATGAGAGAGCTGCTGGACTCGCGTTTGGATTACAGTGCACGCAACGCGACAGAAACGCGTTTGTAAGGAACATTTTTTACCCGAGAGCTTTTCGCATCTGGAAATGGTGAAATCCGGATTTGTCGCTCGTCTCCTTTTTGTCCTGTCGCTACAGATTAGGTAAGTGTGTGCGATCAGTGCTCTTTGTTTAACCCAGATTACAAAGTTTGTCGTATCGTCAGCAGTGCTCTTTCAGTTTTTAAAGACATACCTCAGTCAAAATGATTTAGTTACTAAGTTTACAGTATGTTAATATCACTGCAATATTACAGTACAATATTATAGACTGAAAGATCCGCTGTAAATGCTGCTCTCTGAGTGTAAACATGTAAACACAAACTATTCCCGTCGTGCAGGATTTTCGCCGCATTTTGTGACGGGATAGCCTATACAGACACGGCTTTCTGACGCTACCTACTGAGTACATAAGTTACTGAGAAATGCTGAGGATTTTTTTTTCTCTCATTCTACATGCTGTATCAAATCAGCCTCTCTCCGTTTGTTTTGCCTGTGAAATTTAGCGTGCGCCCAAATGGAAACGCCCTTCTATGCATATCTTACCCTCTTTCCCTCCCCCGACACTCCCACACTTCCAGAGCTGGACACGCCCAACTTTCCTGACTTTTTTCAAAACAGAGGCGTGAAAACACCCTGCTGAGACAGGGGGTTTCGTGGCCCTTTAATGAGTTATGGATGTGTTTTGGGCATAACGTGCATTAAACCAATCAGAGTCTCATCTCTCATTCCCTTTAAGAGCGAGTTGCGATCACGCCAAATGAATTTGCTGTTTACATGGTGGACATTGTAAGCATAAAAACTGAATGTTTCGCTAGTAAAGACGCATGAGGTTAAAGCGAGCAGACCATCTACAGAACGATTCAAATTCCTACAAATGTTTAATATTTATAGATGTTTAGCTTTAGAAACAACTTTTCAGATATAGCAAAGTTTGAATGTCAGTGTAATAAAACTGGTCTTGGAAAAGTCCGAGCTGGATTTAGGTGCGGAATGACATGAGGGGAACCTAATGATGGTGTTTCCATTTCTAATTTTAACAGTTTATTTTGCAATTGGATTCGGAAAGACACCTAATTTAGGTTATTTAATGATTGTAACACATGGTGTGCGCGTAAGTGGTTGACATGAAACATTCAGACGCATTCAGAGTTCAAGCGTGTTCTCAGGTAGTTTAATGACCCATCACTAGGACACAGAGGGAATAAGCCGAGTGTTGAGCGAATGTTTGATTTTTCACATTTGTATGGTTGAAATTACACCTCTGGTCTGCGGACACACTTTAGGAAAATGACTGGAGTTGAAATTATTATGTGCCAGGATATTTATTAGCCACATCTGTCATTTAAATCAGCAGGAGTCCATTTGCTTTGCGCCGCTCGGTGACTTGCTTTTTTGGTGACAGTGATTGACCTGTCGCTGCGGCTTTGACATCGCACACTACGTTTGAAGCACGCCAAGGTGAATGACAATCTTTGGTTTTAATTGATGGTAAGAATTCTCATTATATTTCAATTTGCATTTAGGGGGTTGTCCAGGCGAGGCTTGTTAATTGCTGCCTGGACGAGAACCTTTTGGACTTCTCTCTTACCTGGCTCAAAGCCACTGTGTCTTCTCGAAAGAGCCACTTCATCTCTGTCAGGGCCAGGTGGAAATTTGCTGCACGGTTCTAATTGGACAAAGTGCCTTTCAAACTCCCGGCCATCACTCACAGGTCGGATTATAGGAGCCAGAGAGGTGTCAACATAGGTTCCCCACTCACTTTCACCCTCCTTGTGGCCCAAGGCCTAATGTTCACCGCCGCGCACTCTATCACTCATTGCCATAAGAGGAAAAACGAATAAAAAGAACATTTTCAGTAGATGTTGCTTCTGTGATTCTCCAGTCTGGCAAGATGACTGAATTACTTGTTCACTCGATAAAGCTAATGAGTCATGAATGTAGCATGTCAGTCTGCCAAGTGTGACTAGCGTCTGGTCATGCACAATATCAGGTTAAAAGTGATGTTTTAGGCTTTTAATATCAATAGTGCTTAAGGTTTGTGCCAATTTCTGCATATCTTATTCGTCAGTACACTTGATGGTGAAAGTTAACCTATTTGTGGCCAAATTTATGCATGTTGCCTTGTTAATAGTGTCCTATATGAACATGTTTTTTGTCTATTTTCTCCAGGATTTAATTTTTTTTTCAAGAAAATCGTATTTGAATATGAAGCAAATAGGTTGTAAGAACCTTTCAATGTGAAATTCAAAATCAAAACAATCGCTTTCAACAGATCAATTCACATCAGTAAATGCATTTATTATGTTTAAATGTATTTATTTAAAAACCATTTGATATGAACCCCCCTGAAAACGATCAATCATATGATTTAATGAATATGAAAACACAAAGAACTAATCCATTTGTCTAATGCTGCGTTCACATCATACGCAGATGTAGCGTCAAGCGCGAATGATTTACATGTTAAGTCAATGCAAAGACGCGAATAGACATCCTGCGGCGTGATACGTGTGAATGAAGCGGTGCGAATGAAGCGCCGCGAGTTGAGCGTTTTGCGCAATTGACAGGCGTATCATGTGAATCGCTCAACTTGGACTTTCGCGCTGCATTAACTAATCAGAAGTTTGCTATTGTAAGGGCGTGATTATGACGTAGCGCCTGTTGTTGGTGTCCCGAGGGGAAATCCTCTTGCTGACACCGGACAACAGCTAATCAATATGGGCTCGGCTCAGTCTGAAGCACTGCTGAAAGCTTCCATCAACAAGGTTAATTTTCAGGAGGAGTTTATGACTCAGACACGGCTCCAAATGAATCAACGCTGTTTATCAGCCTTCCTAAAGCACATAAACATAGCTATTCTTCCAATAAAATTCATGTTAGCCATTTAGCAACAAAGCTACTGTCACCGGACAGACAAAAGCCCTGCCCTTGATGAGAATCCACGTCTATTGCTCAGTGAATTTGATGCGGATTAGACGCACGATTGAAGTGTGTAAACTCAAAATGGTCACGTGCCTATTTACGCGCGAATAGTGCGTTTTATTTATTTATTTATTTATTTTTAAATCCGTGTGTAACTCATCTGGTGTGAACACAGCATTAGAGTAAAAAATACACACTAGTTTTCCCAACAGAATACTGTATTAAAAAGATGAATTAAAAAGATATATATATATATATATATATATATATATATATATATATATATATATATATATATATATATATATATATATATATATATATATATATATCTCATTCATTCATTTTCTTTTCAGCTTAGTCCCTTTATTAATCCAGGGTCGCCACAGCGGAATGAACCGCCAACTTATCCAGCACATGTTTTTCATCTCTGGTAAACGTCCCATTCACACTCATACATTATGGACAATTTAGCCTACCCAATTCACCTATACCACATGTCTTTGGACTGTGGGGGAAACCGGAGCACCTGGAGGAAACCCACGTGAACGCAGGGAGAACATGCAAACTCCACACAGAAATGCCAACTGACCCAGCCGAGGCTCGAACCAGCGACCTTCTTACTGTGAGGCGGCAGCACTACCTACTGCGCCACTGCGTCGCTGCAATAATTAATTATAATTATTAATTAATACAAATATTAATTCATTCCCTACACAGCAAAATCCCAAGAGTAGAGAGTACTACAGAGTTAGATCAGTCAAAGAAAAAAATATAACATTAAAAAAATCAAAAGTCAAAAAGTAAAGTAAATACTCGTGTAAATCCACAAAAGTAAAAACATACCACAATGGTGACATCCAACAAAACAAATATTTTTCAGTAAATCTCACTACAGACTTTTGTAGACATCTGACAGAACTCCAAAAACAGAATCAGTCTGACTATTTGTTTAATGATCCTGATGAGCTGAGATTGTGAGAAATGTGAGTTTTCAGTTGAGTTCTTAAGGCCTTGTCCACACATACACAAGTGTTTTTGTAAACAAAATGTTTTTTCTCAATTTTCTACAAAACACAGATCTGGTGCTTTTTGAAATCTGCACCCTGACAAGAATTTTCAAAAATGTGGGTTTCATTGACCTAATCCTGCATTTTTGTGTAGAAAAAATCTGCAATTTAGACAAAGCCATGTTTGTGTGGACAGCAGGGCCTAAGATAGTGACTAAATGTGGTTGTAGTTTTATGTTTTTCTTCAGTAATTCTGCTTTTAAACAGCAGGAGTCCATTATTCTCTGTTCACTCAGCACTTTAACTCTGCTCTAGTGTTATTTTAACTCTTTTTAGGAGTGGGACCAGTGGGAGAAGTTAATTTTACTCTGAGGATTTAGCTGTGTATCAAATTGTGTATCAAAAAAGACTGCTTTAAAGTAAAGATATCAGTTAAATTGTTAAGTTATGTTTAGGTGGGGTATTATAAAAGCGAAAATCATTAAACAAGACCATTTAACCTTGATTTATTAACTTAATAACACATTATTTCCCATTATTTATGAACTTACAAGGTTTTTGCCCACATTGACCCTCATGATTATGTTGATATTTATTTGTGAACAAAAAATAATTTTTAGTAAATTGAAATTCGCCTTTTATTTGGCAGGGTTTGCCTCCATTTTGCATCCTGGAATTAGGGGTATGAAGTTGAAAGCCTCATGCGACAGGAAGTGAATAAATTTCTTGAAGTCTTTATTTGGTTGTTTGCTTGCATGTCATAAAAAAAATTAAGCATGCATAACATCTAGAAAATAACTTATAAAAAGAAAATGGCAACTATGAACTTGGGCTTAAATGGGTTAAAACAGAAAATGTCAGTTGATCTAATTGCACCTGATTTTTATTAAAATTTTCGTCTTGAAATGGATTGAATAAGATGACACAATCTTCTTTTTATGAGCATTACCAACGATTTGAGACTGCACCAGTGCTGGGCATAACAAAGAACTGACAAATAAGTACAGTCAGCACACAAAAGCTGGCAGCTGGGACGTGATGCCTAAGTACGTACTTGAGGCTGGTGATTTGATCCCACGTGGGAGAGCGAGTGGACGGGGGGAGATTGATGGCGGTGTCCTAAAACAGACATATAACACCTGATTGAGCCCCTAAAGGCATCGGGCCTAGCACAGAGCCCTGCGGTACACACTTGCTTATAGGTGAGCAGCAACTCCCCTCAAAAGGCTTCATGCAAATTCATGGGACACATTAAAGGATTATTCCCAGGAAGGTTGTGCCAACATAGCCCAAAGCGCCGCACATCTCCTGATCTGAGAATGAGCCGCACCTGGGAGAAAAATGGCAGTCATTTGTAGTAGGGCTGGACGATATGGCAAAAATTTATATCACGATATATATTTTTATTTCGGTCGATACGATATAATTCCGATATCGATATGGATATTAAAAAGAAAGGAAAAACTCCCAAGAACGCACACAATGGATGTCTGTACCTACAAATGTCTGCAAAGTGAATTTGCAAAGCCGATAATACCTCCAGACTCTTATAACTTTTTTTTTAAATAAAAACAGTACAAAAAAATTTGTTCACTTTTTATTTGTATTTAGCCTATACAAGCAAGAAATGTGAAATAAACTATCAAATAAATAAAGCTCAAAAATTCATAAAAAATATGCAAAATAGTTTTTTAGAAAAATAAGTTTTGTAGTATAACCAGCAGGACAGCAGTGATGTGTGAACTGAATTTGGTGAGAGTACAGTAATTTACAGTACAGTTATTGAATATGTTTGATAATAAAAATTCATAAAAAATATGCAAAATAGTTTTTTAGAAAAATGTGTTGTAGTATAACCAGCAGGACAGCAGTGACGTGTGATCTGAGTTTGATGGCAGTATAATGAGTTAGAGGGAAGTTATTGACAGCTTTCGTAGTATTGATTTTTGCGTTTTGCTCTTTGTAGACGGTCCCTAAGCATCGGCCTCTTTGCCGCCTGCGCATAGAGATCAATATAATGCGTCCAGCGCGTAGGAAAGCTCATTTTTAGGAAAATAAGGTTGTAGGTGGTTGTATGCATTGCGACAGTTGAAAATGTGCTATTTGTGTAGGAACAATGTTTCGGTCATGAGTTATTGATCCGGAAGAGACGAATCTGCGAATCTGTTGCTAACTTTACTGAACTGAACCACTTCTACACCACTGCATTAGTCTTTCCTTTCTTATCAACTATTTCGTCTGCATTCTTACTTGTGGAAGCTTGTTCATTCGCATATGTATTCAGAGCACTCATTTTGTAGCTAAAACTTTTTGCGGCGCAGCTTAACCACCTGCTGTGCTGAGCGCTGGCAGCGTGTCTGTGTTTTTCGTCATCACGTAAGTGACGTCAGATCACGCTCTTTCTGACGGCTGAGCACTGAACGTCATTCAGTGACAAGTGATACATGTATAAGATCTTATATAAATAATAATATATCTATTTATATATATGCAAATTTATATCGAAATATCGGAAATGGGTTCAAAAATCATATCATCGTTATTGAAAAAAATTCTATCGCGATATATATTGATATCGAATTATTGTCCAGCCCTAATTTGTAGTAGCGGAAAAGTGCATTAGCTGTAACTTGCTGTCACAATACTAGGGTGTTTAGAAAGGCGTTTATATGCGGTTGCGATGGTGTTCAGATTGTTCTTAAACTCGTTTCTAGTCACTTTGGTGGTTGCCTAGTGTACTAAATGTATATTTTCATATGTCTGTACCTCCTTTTTTGTCTCTTATTTATGACTAACCAGACAGAAACCAATTTATTATAAAACTCACCTCAATAAGTATGGTTTGAGGTTTTTTAAATGTTAATGAAACGTTAGTAGTGTTGTCACGATACTGGAATTCTCTACCAATTGGTACTGAAATTTTAAAAACGTCCATTTCCTGCGAACATTTGAGCACATTCTTAAAGGGTCATGAAACACCAAAACACATTTTTTGAGCTGTTGACAGTCATATATGTGTCCCACGCTGCTATAAACACTATTAGGACACATATATTGCACTAAAAAGTGAAAATTGGTTGTTTTTGCGCTATTTTGAGCAAATTCGTTCTTCCGGTTTGAAACGAATTTTTGAAGCTGCGTCACGGCCATGAGATACTTGGATGTAAATCCCGCTGGAGAGTGGCTGTCTCTCTTTTCTAGGACGTTCTTACGTATCTGAGTGTGCAGTATTAATTCATGAGAAAGACGTGCTTCAAACCAATCAGCGCGCTCCATTGTGTATGACGCGAAACTTCATTAATATGCATGATAGCTCCGGAGACTGTTTACCAGTTTACAGTGTTCAGACGGCAGAGAGACGCCACGTTGTGTTGCCAAAACAAGTGAAAGTACAAGAATTTCAAGACAAAAGTCGTAGGTGTTATTAGTGTGTTGCAACGAAGGTTTTGTTTTCATTTTCCCTTTATGAGAGAGCTGCTGGACTCACGTGTGGATTACAGTGCACGCGACACGCGACAGAAACACGTTTGTAAGGAACATTTTTACCCGAGAGCTTTTTCTCATCTGGAAATGGTGAAATCCGTATTTGCCGCTCGTCTACTTTTAATAAAAAGACACAGCTCCAGTTTGATTGTCTGTCTACAGATTTGGTAAGTGTTTGCAGTGCAGTGCCCTTTGTTTAAATGCTGCTCTCTGAGTGTAAACATGTAAACACAAACTATTCCCGTCGTGCAGGATTTTCGCCGCATTTTGTGACAGGATAGTCTATACACACACGGCTTTCTGACGCTACCTACCGAGTACATAAGTTACAGAGAAATGCGGAGGATTTTTTTCTCTTATTCGCTGTATCAAATCAGCCTCTGTGTGTTTGTTTTTCCTGTCAAACTTAGCGCGTGCCCAAATGTTAACTCCCTTCTATGCAAAATCTTATCCTCTTTCCCTCCCCCGACACTCCCACACTCCCAGAGCTGGACACGCCCAACTTTCCTGACTTTTCTCAAAACAGAGGTGTGAAAACACCCTGCTGAGACAGGGGGTTTCGTGGCCCTTTAAACAGCGCTGATTTGCCATTGTGTTCACATGCTCGACAGAAACGACTGTGATTGGCCGTAAAGGTAGGGCTGGACGGTATGGCAAAAATTTATATCACAAAATATTTCTTAATTCTGGTCGATACGATATAATTCCGATATCGATATGGACAAAATTAAAAAGCCAGGAAAAAACTGGCAAGAATGCACACAATGGATGTCTGTACCTACAAATGTCTACAAACTGAATTTGCTAAGTCTATAATAACATCCAGGATCTTATATATATATATATAAAAAAAAAAACAGTACAAAAAACTTAGTTCACATTTTTGTTACAAACAAGAAATGTGACATAAACTATCAAATAAAAAAAACTCTCAGACTCAGCTTATTCTCTCTCTCTCGCTCTCTTTCTCTCTCTCTCTCTATCTCTCTCTCTCTCTCTCTCTTTCTTTTTATATATTTATTTATTTATATATATATATATATATAATATTAGTGGTGGGCCGTTATCGGCGTTAACGTGCTGCGTTAACGCGAGACTCTTATCGCGCGATTAAAAAAATATCGCCGTTAATTTATTCTCAAAGTTGGGTGAGAGCTGGGTCTTTTCTACGCAAGCTATGATGACTTTCACTTTGATAGTTTAGCGCGGATGTATACCTGACCGGTGAGCCATCTGGGAAAGAAGTGCCCTTCTGAATTAAATCAGCAGGATGCCTGACTCTAACTGCAGTTGAGCAGTTTCACTTTAACTCACGAACATTTAATTCATGCCTTCGTGACAAACTGGGGTACTAGACGCAAATAAATGAGTAAGGACAGGTGAGAGTGTTATGGAATTTAATAACGCACGGCAAATGAAAAGAAAAAAAACTTCCGCATTTCGCGATGTGTGTGTGTGTGTGTGTGTGTGTGTGTGTGTGTGTGCGTCTGTGTGTCTGTGCGGTCCTTTACTGACAGCCGCCTGTGTGGATCTTTTGTCAGAAAATATGGCGAAATGTCCTACATGACGGGAATAGTTTGTCAGTATTGCCACTAGTATCTGCATACTCCACGTCTCAATTCCATTTCTGTTTAGTTCAGTTATGACTTTACTCGCATTAAGATAATCAAAAATCGCTGTTTACATGGTAGACTCTTAATCAGAGTATTGTTTTAATCATATTAAAATCGTATTAAAGTATTGTTGCCCATGTAAACATACTCAATTCTTGACACACCGTCAGGGCTCTGTGAACTTGCCTTTGTGAAGCAGCATTTTCTGTATGTACGTACATCAAAAGCAAGTATGAAGTCGCTGTTTGGAGCTTATGTAGGCCTACAGTTCAACATTCATGTTGAACTGAATAAACAGTTAGTAAACACAAGTACATCTTATTGAACATCATTTATTTTCATCACCAATTTTCATAGTAGAACAGTTTCTCAAGCAGTTTGTGATGCATTTTGGAAACAGGAGATGAGCCCCTGGTCTAATGCGTCACCTGCGGCTTGAGAAACCCGTTCTCAAAGACTAATTATTTGGGTAGCACACATATTCTGAATGCCTTCGGCAGATTTCAAATAAGCCATTTTAATCTAGATTAAAAAAATTAATCTATGCCCACCTATAATATGTGTATATATATATATATATATATATATATATATATATATATATATATATATACACACACACACACACACACACACACACACACACACACACACACAGTATATATATATATATATATATATACACACAGTATATATAAGCGTAGGGTTCTATCTGTCTATTTATATTTGTGTATAATTACCTAATTAAAGGTTTAACATAAAATATTTATTATATATTTTATACAGTCTATTTATATCAACTATTATTTTATATAACACATTTTCGTTATTTAACAGATTTAATACCTCTATTAATCACATTCTTCGAATGGTTTTCTAGTTTTAAACATAATAAATGTGTTTTTGGAATATGAATTATTCTGTCGAAAGCAGTTGTTTTGAGTTAGAATGCCAAATGTTCTCCTCCTGTGCAAAGTTTACATTGAAGGGTTCTTACAACTTATTTGCCCATAGGCAACTATAGTTGCTGCATATTCAAATACGATTTTCTAGAAAAAATCTAAAACCTGGAGAAAATAAATGCAAAACATGCTCATATAGGACACTTAACAAGGCTACATGCATGAAACAGTTTAGAAAAATTGTGGCACAAATGGGTTAAGAACGTGCTCAACAGAACACGAATGTTCGTGGGAAATGGACGTTTTTAAAATTTCAGCATTGATTGATACCGAATTCCAGTATCGTGACAACCCTAAGCCTTGTTATTGCACAATATTTAGGCCTATAGCTAACACAATACCTGATTTTTCTAAGACCACGACAGCACATCAGAAGTGTGCTTTTTGCAATTCTCTTACTCTGTAAATTTGACGTCGTTTACAAAACCAAATATCAAATTAGAATAGCTTTGATGCACACGGTGGTGGACGTGGTATGTGAAGTATTCATGTGTTTGAAGTAGCTCCCCTTAACAATTTTTCTTCCTCTGTTATTTCTCCCTTTCATTGAAAACCACAGCTGCTTTGTTGAAACATCTGAGCAGGCCAGCGGCCAGAGGAATGTGGAAATAGTTCTGTGTTGAAACCAATGTGTACAATGTGTGTGTGTGTGTGTGTGTGCACCTGAGGCAGTTCTCCGGTTATCTCACAGCGGTGTAATCTTCATACTTTGTCGACACACCAGCTTGACCTCCCTAAAGGATCCGCCGTTGTTCTTCTGCCCCACTGCTGAACACTTTCCTTGAAAACCACTCGATTGCTTTTTTTTTCCCACAGCAAATAGCTGGTTACTCCATTGTACATAAGCACTGGAGTATTCCTTTGTCAGTGTTTTGTAGCTCTTAAAAACAGGAAAGATTTTCAGGGTTGCATGTATTGAAATAGGACAACAGCATCATATTCAATACTTTTGATATTGATTAAAGGTGCTGTATCTAAGTTTTTGACACTTCTAAAGTATACAAATGCCATGATATGTTTGCAGATACAGTTGAAGTCAGAATTATTAGCCCCCCTTTGATTTATTTTGTCTTATTTTTTTTTATATTTTCCCAAATGATGTATTACAGAGCAAGGAAATTTTCACAGTATGTCTGATAATATTTTTTCGTCTGAAGAAAGTCTTATTTGTTTTATTTCGGGTAGAATAGAAGCAGATTAAAAAATTTTAAAAGCCATTTTAAGGACAAAATGATTAGCCCCTTTAAGCAATTTTTTTTCCATACTCTACAGAAGAAATCATCGTTATACAATAACTTGCCTAATTACCCTAACCTGCCTAGTTAACCTAATTAATCTAGTTAAGACTTTAAATGTCACTTTAAGCTGTATAGAAGTGTCTTGAAAAATATCTAGTCAAATATTATTTACTGTCATCATGACATATTAAATAAATCAGTTATTAGGGATGAGTTACTAAAACTATTATGATTAGAAATGTGTTGAGAGAATCTTCTCTCTGTTAAACAGAAATTGGGGAAAAAAATAAATGGGGCTAATAATTCTGACTTCAACTCTATTTAAGAAACATGCTAAGTAAACATTCTTGTCTGAAAAGCAACACTAAAGTCAGATATTCTGCTTTGAAAATGTGTGTTACGTGCCGGAACGGCTGTCTTTATCTCAATGCCAGTTTAGCCAATTATATTTCAGCACCTCGGGTTGCCTTGTGAAAACAGCGCATTTCATTCGTTCAGTCAGAAAGGCTCTCAAAGCACGTGTCCGTGACCGAAATGTGACCTCCAGTGGACAGTAACCGCCTCTGAAATGAGACACAGATTCAGAGTTCTACATGGGGTGGTTATTAATTAGCAAATAATATAAATATTGCAAATGTAAACATTAGGTGAGCAGGTTACTTTGTATCCCTGTGTTCTAACAACATGCTACGTGATCAGATTTGCAGTGATAAGCAATTTGGCACCACACAAAACACGACAGAAATTTAAATACAGCCATTCAGAAGCACAGAATAGTGCACTCGCTGCACTCCAACGAAATGGTCAGGATTGTATCTAATTAATACATATTAAACCTCTTTATTATTTAATGTATATGCTCAATCACTGATATGTGCTGGCTTGCACTGAGTCACAGTTATAAAGTTCAGTTTCAAACGGTTTATTTTATTTTCAGGATCTGAGGTGAACTATCTGCTGCTGTTTTCAGTAGTATGGGAATAAACGTCAGGTAAAATGGCATTCAAACTCACATTATTAGCATTTAACACCGAATAAAGCGCATGAGGTGTACCTGAGGTGATCATTGTCAGTATAGCTGCAATAAATGGATATATAAATATATTAAATTCAGGTGTTGGTTGGTCATTTGTTAAACCCCTACTCTTTTTTTCGAAGGACATCTTGGGATTTTTAACGACCACAGAGAGTCAGGACCTCAGTTTAACATCTCATTCGAAAGACTGCGCTCACTGAGCAGAATAGTGTCCCCATCAATATACTGGGGCATTAGGACCCACACAGACCACAGGTTGGGCGTCCCCTGCTGGTCTCATTGACACCACTTCCGGCAGCAACCAAGTTTTTTTATGTGGTTTCCCATCCAGGTACTTGCCGGGCGCAGCCCTGGTTGGTTTTAGTGAGTGACCATGTGAGAGTTGCAGAGAGCTAGCTGCCAGCGGATTAATCAGATATATACAGTATTGTCTTCATTGTAAAAATAATTAAATACAATTTAATGATTGTTAAATTAAATTTCTTGGTTAAAATTTGCTTGATATCTTAGTCACAGTTTCTGAAAATCCAAATTCTGATTCATCCAAATAAAAATCTTTCAATCTATTAGGGTTCAAATTTGCAAATCATGTTCTGAAACGTGGTTCCTGGTCATTATAATCACAACTCAACATTGCAGATCCTCCGATATGACTATTGCAGATGCGCTTATTGCAATATTGATGCTTAAACGATACATTGTGCATATGTTTTTTGCTAATAATATTGACCTAAAATGGGTTTAAAAAAATGAAAAACTGCTTTTATTCTAGCCGAAATAAAACAAATAAGACTTTCTCCAGAAGAAAAAATACTATAGGAAATACTGTGACAAATTCCTTGCTCTGTTAAAGAGCCCCTATTTTGCATAAAAAAAAATGAATCCCATATGAATCGTTCAGTGATTCATTTGTTCCCAAACCCCTCCTTAGCGCGAAGCTAATCTGCGCTGATTGGTTCGATTACCCAGTCTGTTGCGATTGGTCGACTGCGTTCAGTGCGAGACAGACTGAAAGCCCACCACCGCTACAGTATGAAGTAGCAGAAAGTATGTGAGAGCCCGATGCAGGAATGCAATAAAGCAATGCAGTTAAACACCAGCATATTACTCTACTCTTAAACCTAACCCCAAGTAATAGTAGAAGTAGAAGAAACTGGTCCATGTGAACCGCAACAGTTACCTGTCAAAGTCTGACAAAGTCCCATAGTCTCTGCTGCTCCTTTAATAGCAAACGGCTGGCAAATCCCGTGTTGCAGCGCAGGTTATTGTATCAAAAATCAGAAAAATGACAGGAACAAACACAGCACACGGTTGGCTATACTGTGGTATTGTTGTGAAAATAAACTTTAACCCTTTATTCCCCGCTGCCGAATCTCCATCTGTCAGTGATCGTCATCTTTGCGTCATGATCAGTTCCGTGATCCTCCGCTAGTGTGAAGTGAAAGCGCGTTCACATTTTATCTGAACTGGAAGTACATATTTGGTGATGTACCGTATCGAGGTCGATGCGATCAAACGAAAGCTCAGGACCCAATTCAATTCGTTTATTCGACTCTAAGTCAAATATTTCGCTAAAGAATCAATAGTTTTCAACACGGTGCACTTTCAGATTTAAACCTCCGCTGAATGCAGTGCTGCCAGACGTACGATAATTATCGTATTTGTACGATAATTTCGACTTCTGAACGATGTACGATCAATAATGAAAAAAATCCTATAATGTACGATCATTTCAGAAATGTATGGCATTTAAAATAAGTTTCATTGTAATCTTAGGGCTTCTTTACTTATTGATAGCTGCATCTTGTGTCTGCTGTCTGTGACAGGAGAAGGTGGAGTTAGACACGTTTTCTATCTCATCTTACATTACATCTTTTCAGCCAATCAACGTGGAAAATGGCTCTCTCCCACGAGTTAACGTTCCTGCTGGGCGCAGTGTTGCCAGATCTTTTGCATTTCGGCGGGTTTTGGACAGTTTTTGGGCTGGAATCAGTCAGCTACATCTGGCAACACTGGCTGCGCGCGGCCGTGCTTCAGTTGTTTGTAAAGTTTTAGCAGTAAAGTAGTGCTGAAAAGGAAGGTTTGAAGAACAAGGGAGTTTGCCCTTGATGTTCTCGTTTTTCCCCGTTCAAATGCATCATGTGAACGTGTTTTTCCAAAGTTAATCTCATCAAAACAAATTCACGAGATCGGCTCATTACAGATCCTCTGGATGGGCTCGTGGTGCACACCTCAGACTAGTGTGTTAAAAATTCGGGAGGGTGCACTGCTTTCAAGCCAACCAGCACTATGTTGCGCTCCATGTAGGCATCCAATTTGTACCGCAAAATGAATCCCTCAACATCTGACAATACACGCAGTTATTCGATGACAGAGACTCGGAGGTGTAGTTTGAACCTTCCCACTAAGGTACGCCTTTTTTTTTACGTATTGTGGTGATTTGCACATTGTGTCAAAACGCTATTTGTCTAGATAATATCTGTATACTCTCCGTTTGACTAGTGTACGATAATTTTCCTCCAAATATGATAATTTTGAGGTTCTGGTACGATACTTTCACATTTCCAACCTGGCAACACTGGCTGGATGCTTTCATTCAATTAGAGCTGTGTTAAACACTGCATGAAAGCTCATTTTCAAAAACCCATAATAGGGGCTCTTTAAATATTGAAGTCAACATTTTGACATCACATGCCACTCTTTAAGTTTCACGTTTAACAACATGACAAGACAAAAAAGGCCCATAATGCATTGCACACATACAGTAGCTAAAAAATGCACCGTAGGCCTGTCTCTCACAGCACGTACAGTGGATTGCCTGAGCCGGCGCACACGTGTGGGGCAGATGGCGGAGGGCTGCTGGATAATAGATCTCAATATTAACTCAAAATCATGCTGGGAGTGTTGGTGGATGACGCGCGGCGGAGTAAGGGAGAAGCGTTGACCTTCTGTCCTGTCATTTAGCCCCTCGCGCCCCCCTGCGCTGCACTCAAATTACTTTGTTTTACCCAATTAAAGGAGATGGCTGAGCATGGCCATTTTTCGCTCCGTGACACTCACCTGGATGCGCGTGACATTGGCGCTCCGTCACCCGGTGATGTGGAGAGAAGGATGGCAGGGTGAAGTATCCAATGCATTCGGAGATTGATGCTGTGGGCATCTTGTGACACGCTGACTGCTGAGAAGTCAGTATTTTGGAGAGAGAGGACTGTTTGTGAGGGAGTGGATTTGATTCAGTGTGTTTTGTTGAATTGTTTCTGAATGATGCTCGTGATATTCAGTTATCTTAGAGTTTGTTGAATGTGTGTTTTGGGATTATCAGATTTAAGCTTTCTATTGGAATGTATTTTTAAGGGGACCTATTATGCAAATATCACTTTTATAAGGGGTTTAAACACAGTTGTGTGGCAACAGTCTGTGAATATAACCAGCTTCTAATGGTAAAGATTTATTAGTTTTATTTTCTATAATCACACTTGATGTAAACGGTCTGCAGAAACACTTTAAATGATTGTTCTCCCGTTGTACGTGTCATCAGAGGGGGAAAGCCCCGCCCCTAAGTGAACATCTTTCCCTTATTAGCATAGGATGTTAGTCCTATTTTTGAATCTGCCACTATGCTGACACATAGGCATTTGTAGCTCCGCCCTCTTTTCAAAAAGAGCACAATCTCATTTGAATTTAAAGCGACAGTCATTAAATATGGCACAATTAGGATCAAAGCCTTAAAGGGGCAGTTTTAAGGAGTTATAAAACATTATTTGATTGGTATTTTAGGCTGAAACACTCGAGGGACATCATTTTACATCTCATAAAAATATAGCATAATAGGTCCCCTTCAGGGTTGATTGTAGGGATGAGACTGTTCATGGGGAGAAAAAAAAAAACTGTACCACATGTACCACAAAAGAGAGAACAATGTTAATTGTTCAATTTTATTTTGGAAAGAACAAAGATGGCGGGCAGCGCAGTGGCGCAGTAGGTAGTGCTGTCGCCTCACAGCAAGAAGATCGCTGGTTCGAGCCTCGGCTGGGTCGGTTGGCGTTTCTGTGTGGAGTTTGCATGTTCTCCCTGCGTTCGCGTGGGTTTCCTCCGGGTGCTCCGGTTTCCCCTACAGTCCAAAGACATGCGGTACAGGTGAATTAGGTAGGCTAAATTGTCCGTAGTGAATGGGTGTGTGTGGATGTTTCCCAGAGATGGGTTGTGGCTGGAAGGGCATCCACTGCGGAAAACATGTGCTGGATAAGTTGGCGGTTCATTCCGCTGTGGCGACCCCGGATTAATAAAGGGACTAAGCCAAAAAGAAAATGAATGAATGAATGAATGAATGAACAAAGATGGCTGTGTATATGGGTAGATGAAACAAGATGGAGGGCTCCTCAGATATTGATATCATTTGTATTTTTATAAATATGTTGAATGCTCGTTTAAAAATAGATTTTAACGATTACAGTTAAGTGATTTTGAAAGATTTTCCAATATGCAATGCTATAAAGATGTGCTTTGTTCTGTTGTAGAAAGTTAATTTAATTTTCAACTTTTTGTTGTTTTAGGATGGGATTATTTTGTGGATTTTTTGGTAGTTTCATATGTTTCATTCATTCATTTTCTTTTCGGCTTGGTCCCTTTATTAATCTGAGGTCGCCACAGCGGAATGAACCGCCAACTTATCCAGCATGTGTTTTACGCATCGGATGCCCTTCCATGCCCTACCGCATGTCTTTGGACTGTGTTGGAAACCGGAGCACCCGGAGGAAACCCATGCGAACGCGGGGAGAACATGCAAACTCCACACAGAAACGCCAACTGACCTGGCCGAGGCTCGAACCAGCGACCTTCTTGCTGTGAGGCGACAGCACTACCTACTGCGCCATCGCATATTTGTAAAATCTCTCTCTTTCTCGTGACACTCAAAGCAGTTTGTTGGTGTGTTTCTTTCGTTAAAGCCAAATGCAATCTATTCTGTCCATGACTGTTTAACTTTGTTAATTTCTTCAGAGATTACATCGTCTCTTTCACAGCTAATGCTGCCAATGTGCTTGCTTTAAGTTTTATCAGTTTAAAAATTCCAGCGCAAGACGCTGCAAAAACTACTTGCACTTGTGCATGTTTGTCTCTCAGCTCACGAATATATTTATATATTTTTTTATTTAACGTGTCACGTGTTTATTTTTTTTTTTGCAATCTAAACCAGGGTTTCTTAAACTTAGTCCTGGAGGTCCGGTGTCCTGCAGATTTTAGCTCCAACTTGCCTCAACACACCTGCAAGGATGTTTCAAGAATGTCTAGTAAGAGCTTGGCTGTGTCCAAAATTGCTAAAATATACTAACTATATAGTACGCTAAAAACCGTATGTGAGCCGAATAGTATGTCCGAATTTACAGAATTTGAAAATCAGTTTGTGAGAAGTATCCGGATGACCTACTACTTCTGGTAAAATTCTGAAGTGTGCATCGAATAGACCCTACGCTATCCCATGATGTCCCGTGAGAGAATTCATGAATGAGAGTGAAGAGATGCAACTCACGCGGGTAGGTCACATGACGATGACAAAATGGTGTATGTAGTACATCTGAGTTCCATTCATACTGCTCACATTCATACTATATAGAATTTAAATTCGAATGCAGTACCTACTGAGTAGTAGGCGGTTTTGGATGCAGCCCCTTGATTAGATAACCCAGGTGTGTCTGATTGGGTTGGCAGCTAAAATCTGCAGGACACCGGACCTCCTGGTCCAAGATTGAAAATTCCTGTCAAACCGGAATCTGACGCCAAGCAAACAATTTTGTGAACCATTCCAACCCAAAGTTGATTGGGTTAATGGTGCCATGATTGAAATAAACAAAGGCCAGTGAGTCTGAAATTGAAATAATGACTAGTATCAATTTTATTTTGATAAAACGGCACACAAGGGTCGAGTAAAACATTGAGAGGAGACATTCTACAATCTACATCCAGCATAAACGTATCCTCGGATTGAACATTTCCTCAATCCTTTCAACATTTCGAGCGAAGCCCAGCAAATTCGCTGCCTTCCTCTCCAGTATTCTGCATGGGTGCGGCCTTTCCTTATCTATTATTTGTAATAACAAGAATATTCAGCGCGAGCGCTTTATTTTTAGAATCTGTGCTCTTGTGCGGCTTGAATTGTGGGACGACAAACGCACCAAAGTTTTGCCTGTTACAGATCAAGGAACGAGAAGCACTGTAGACTTCTTTTGTTTCCTTTCATATCTGATGACAGAAGCGCACATTCGCAGACAATGCTCTGCAGTCTCGAGTGTGTGTAAATGTGTGTGTGCGCAGTGATAGTGGAGGGCTTTAACAGCCATGCGAGCACAGATTATGTGCTTGAAGGGTTGAAGGCCTGTGCCA